>OX451216.1:129327505-129927505 GCA_949628195.1 Phasia obesa
CTTGGCTTCAAACCTTAAGCTCCACAAAAATTTTGGTGGTCCACATTTTTTAATATAAGTGACATAATGCAGTAAGAAATGAGCTTTAGGTTTAAGCGCACCATAAAGATCTAAAAATATTTGGTTATGTTCTTTAACCATTAATTGAAGAATATCTAAGTCGCTTTTTGTATATGTAGTTTTTAATAAATTATCCAAAATTTTAACTAATGCAATTAATAACTTCCAGTGTGGATTTGTTCTTGGAACTAAGTCACCAATGATAAGTAGTATAAAATCTGTTAGATTCCATAATTCCCGAGCAGTCATTTTCAAATTAAAATTTTGAAGTGCTTTCTGTAATATATTAGGGCCTAAATTTCCTACTTCGTCTTCGTCGTATGGAAATAACCTTCTACGACTATTAAAAACATTTAGAGAAAATATCTTGTTGTTAGTTAGCGAAATTAACGCATTACAAATATCGTAAATACAGACTCCTTCAAAAAGGTCATGCATTAAATCTAATGATATGTTTTGGGTCACATGAAATGAGTTAAGGTCATTAAAAATACAATTCTCTCTCACACCGGTTTCTCTAAAGTTATCTAATAAAAGATTAGCTTCGTAATTTTGCGGATTTCTTAATAAAAAACTAAATTCAGAATTATCTTTTTGCATTTCAAAACGCTCACGGCGACAAATTCTACAGAACCTTTTAGTATTATGTGATTTTACAAAACCCAAAATTGAATTTAGTCCTAAATTATCACCAAGAACTAAACCCACAGTAAAATACAATTTTTGGCTTTCTCCTGATATTATTATTTCAAGTCCATCCTCTTCCAATTTTTTTAATTGTTGTATTAAATGAAAAAATGTTTTTTCATTTCCAAAAATTCTAATATCAGATGTGTTTATGTAACCTAAATTAAAAATGAAATCAATTTTTGATATAACTTGTTGAGGTAAAGTAGGTATACTGTAATATACTGCTGTAACAGATTTCGAGTGGGAACCCAAAGGGTTATTTATTCCAAAATCATCTAAATATATAAACAAGGGAATAACATATTTGCTTGCAAATTTAGTTTTCTGAGATCTGAAAATATCCCCGTTGCAAAAATTAGTTATTTTGTTTTGCTGAAGACATTCTTCTATAAGTGCTAACGACATTTCTAAAATTCCAGGTAGTTCAAATAGTTGCTTTAATTGAAATTCGAGTGGCATAAAGCAACAACTAAATGTTTTGGCATGAAAGCCAGGTTTCCCTTGCCTTACTCGTTCCGAAATCTGATTGGAAAGAGTGATACATATTGGATCCTGATAAAGTAGCTTTTCTTTTAATATTTTAAGAAACTTATGTTCTGTCGGAATTTCACAGAATGGGTTCTTTAAAAATTGTAATAAATCATAAATGCTTGTATTGAAATTTTCAGAATTTAAAGCTTCTTGAATACATCCTTCAAGACCGGAAAATATGTATAAAAGATTTTTTTGTATATCTTGAATTTTTTTTCTTGGCAACATTGGATCTGCATATAAAAATAACGAAAAATTTAATAATTGATCTCTGACGAAAGCAGTTTTACACTTCAGTTCACTTTTGTCTACTATAAATTGGTTTTTTAGTAAAACTTCTTCATTATGAATAGGAAAATTATGATAACTTGTAGAAACCGAGCTGTTTGAAAGTTGATTCCTAGGATTTAAATTTTCTGATGAATATAATTGAATATAATTTTGAATTTGGCTCTGATGGTTAAAATGTATGCGATTAATGTGAGCTTTGAATTTTTAAAATTTGAAAATTTTTGAGCACAATTTTTTTGTCTGCATTGAATTGTACTGTTTGAAGTAAGAAAATGAACAAGTTGATAATGTTGCATTAAGCTTGATAATAATGATATTTCTTTATGACATATAAAACAAATCAACATATTGAATTTTATTCTGATTTTAGAAAGTTAAGCAAAGAGTAAATACTTGATAATTTTCTTACGTTAGATCTGATCTCATAAAAATATTCCTGTATAAACAGCCATGGACCTTGACAACCTTTTGGATATTCCAAATTTAATGTATTTGTTATTTTAAAACAAATATCTAGGCTTTTTAAAAAAGAGTCAAATTTCAAAATAGTTTTATCAAAATAGACATAAAACTGTTCTAAATTATATATATTATGGCCTACAACTATTAATAGAGGTTGTACAGTCAGACCTTTACTGTAATATTTTTCTTTAAGATCAGTTATTACCTTCTCATAATCACTAATAGTAGTTAGATGAAGTATAAAGCTTTCATTAGCATCTGGTATTGAAATCTTTTTCACATTCTTTCCAATATCGTCTGCAAAGCGAGCCGTTGGTATGATAACAGAATTTAATAGGATGGTATATATGTAGTCAAGAGAACCTATTGGAAACACTCATTAAAAAACAGGATATAAATTTAATAAAACAATAAATACTTGCTTTGATTAGAGGCATCCTTTACATGTGCCAGAACTTCTTTTGATTTTTTGTCTTTGATATTAAGATGGTAATAATTTTCAATTTTCTTTGTAAACTCATTCCATTTACTAAAAAGTAAATGGGTTTTATTAGGATGGAGGAGTTCAAAATCAATATTAATCTGTAAAAAATCATTATTAATAAAAAAACTTCCCTTAATTAGAATTGACTTACAAGTTCGTCAGATTTCGGATTAGAATAAAGTGGCCAGTTGCTTATAAATTCAAAATTGCTTTTAGAAGTATTCAATTCTTTTTGTCTTAGAAGAAAAGTACGTTGCCATTTATCTTTAACGTCATCCCAATTTGAAGAATCTCTTGAAAGGGAAGTTCTTAATGATTCTAATATTGATTCATCAAGTTCAGACTGTACTGCACTTAAATTTGAATCCTCCAAACTATCTTCGAATTTACGTAACAATCGTATTCGTTTTGCTTTTTGGTTGACGTATTTATCCCAAAGCTTACCACCAGGATTTGCTTTTCTACCTCGTGCTACAAAATAATATTCCTGAAAATAAAAAACGGTACTGAAAAGAAAATTAAAATCTTTAAGCTAAAGCTTTTACTTTTATTTCATTAGAGAAGTTTTCTAAAATTTCTTCTACAATAGCCGGAAGATCTTTTGGTGATAATTTTACTTCGTGATAAAATATATCTTCTAAGATTATGGTAATCAAATCCGCACGAAGTGAATCTGTCAAATGACTGGTTTTTTTATAATATGTGGTGATAGATTTCCCTTTAAGATTGTCTTCCAAAATAAGTTTAAGACTCTATAAAACAAGACAAATAATTATTGATTTAAAGAAAACCATAATTCTAAACGTTACCTTTGATAGCTTGGAATTTCCAACAGATGAAGAAATGGAAGACGCAGGTGTTGATGTTAATCCAATATTTAGATTATTATGTAGCCATGAAGCTACTTTATTGGCAACAGCTACTGCTAAATTATCATCGTCAATACCGTACTGTTAAAGTAAAAATAATATTTTCCTATGGCCTTATAGGTAAAAGTTAGTATAGTTTTTGTTTTACCTCGCTTTTTCTCCAACTAAATAATTTTTCCCTAAAACAAGCACGAAGTCCAATTGGTGGTATAGCTTCTTTAATATCTTCTTTAGACAAATATTTTAAGCTTTCAAATGTTACTTCGGCTCCTAAACGTAGTAAATTGCAATTTCCATACAAATGTATATGATTAAAATTATTGAAATATGTAAGGAGCCATGTATATATTTACTTGTTAAATATGGCTTGACTTCCATTAAATTAAAACTCTCTAATAGATCATCAAGCTTGTCTCGCGAATTGTAAACAATTGGAATATGCAATATTATGTTATCCTCTTCCTTACTTAAGAAATTATTTTCTTCAACTAATACCTCTTCTTGAACAACAATTGGAAGGATATTATTATCTTGTGAACACATTTTTTAAAGTTAAATTTTCACACTTACTTTTTCACTTTTTAAAACACCACACGACACTTGTTTGAAGCATACTAAAATTTAAATGTTTTTTTTTCCTAGCCAAAAAAAAGTGCCGTTATACTTTTTTCCATCATTTAAAATTAACATGTTTTCATGTTAATTTAATGATGCGTAACTTTGTTTTAATATGATTTCAACTTTGATTTAAAATGAACCAATGTTAAATTAATATGCATCCATATTGATTTTACATGAATATTTTAGTTTTTTAAGTTTAAAATTTCTACGAAGTTGATTTAACATGTTGCAATGTAGATTTTACATTGGTCAATGTTATTTCAATTAGATACAAACTTAATTTTACTATTAAAATTTATATTAATAAATTCAACATTGTACAATGTTAATTTAACTACGGAAAATGTAAAATCGAATACTATTCATGTAAAATTAACAATTTTGGCGTGTGATTCAAAATGAAACAATGTTAATTTTACATTGTGTTTTTATTTGTGCTGAAATTTACATGATTTGAAATCAACATGTTTTCATGTTGATTTTACATTGGTGTTTTTTTCTGTGTGTTTGTTATGTCATATATTGCATACACAACTTTTTAAATAGAAATCAGCGATCATTCACAATATACATGGTTTAACAAAAAACTTAACAATAACATTTAACTTCCTTCCAAAATTCTAATGTTGAATCAATATTTTTCCATTGCATAAGGTAAACCATTCGCCATCCGTTTTCAATACTAGACAATATTTCGATGTCGGATGCAAATTGTACTGCTAATGGCATGATATCATTTTTGCAATGAGATAAAATATTTTTTACGTTTAAAAAACTACAGCTACATATGCTGATGATACAGCCTTAATGGCAAGTAATAAGACGGAAAAAGAAGCATCTAATCAGCTCCAAACTCATCTCAATAATATATCCTCTTGGTTTAAAAGATGGAACATTTCTCTTAATGCTGAAAAATCAACACATATAACCTTTACACTAAGAAGGGGATCTAGTTCCCCTATTTTTTTAAACAATGAGTAAATTCCAAGATCTGATTGTGTTAAATATCTTGGTATGCACATTGATAAAAGATTAACATGGAAACAGCATATAAAAGCTAAGAAGGAACACTTAAACATCGAAACTAATCGAATGTACTGGCCGCTAAAACCAAAATCAGAACTCAGTTTAGAAAACAAAGTCCTTCTATACAAAACTACCTTGAAACCAATATGGACATACGGAATTCAACTTTGGGGAACGGTTAGTAATTCGAATGTAGAAATTCTTCAAAGATATCAATCCAAAACTCTAAGAATGTTAGTAGATGCTCCATGGTATGTGAAAAACGATACTATTCATAGAGATTTGTGCATACCAAAGGTCAAAATTGAAATTAACGAATACAGTTCGAGATACCTGGAAAGATTAAGCAACCACTCTAATCCCCTTGCTATTTCTTTACTGGATGAAAGTGAGGAAATACGTAGGTTAAAAAGACATCATGTTCTTGATCTCCCATTTGTAAAATAAAATCTATTTTTGTTAATATTAACAATATATTATTTGTTAATACATTTAAATAGAAAATAAGTTTTTATATATATTAAGTCTATTTTTGTTAGTTATATGTGTACATAGAAAAAATGTACTAATGTATATATGTTTTATCCTTAATGGAGGGTAAAACTTATTCTTAATTAATTTGCTTATTATTGAAAAATAGATTGCAAATAAAACAATGAAAAAGAAAAAAAAAACGTTTAAAAAGTTATTTTTTTGTAAAATTTCAACATTAGAAGGCAGTCTCGCCCGAATCTTTTCAACTAATTTTTTGGCGAATTTACAACAAGTTTTCGATATATCTTTCTTTGCTTCATTGCTTATTTTCTTTAATTCTTCAAACTTAAAACCCAAGTAACAAATATCAAACGATGTATTGATATCACCTGTTAAAAAATCGAATTCAATGTCAGGCTCAGTGAGTTTGGATATCAAAATTTTTAAGAGATTGTGTAAATCATCAAATAATTTAGTCTGGACGGCATTTTTTGATTCAAATGCGAGATTAACACGTTGCACCTCTTTTAAAATATCGGATAAATATACTAAGTAAACATAATTAATATCATCATTGTATATATTTTTTAGTTGGTTGGATAAAAAATATTGTTGAGATGTTGGAAAGGTATTAAATAGCGTTTTTAATTCAATCCACATTTTAAAAATTGCGTTGACTTTTCCATTGCACTCTTTATCAGTATTATCAGGATACTCATTATCAGTATTTATTAATTGATATATTTGTTCGCAGGTCTTTTGCCTAACAGCTGAATGGGAACACCAATGTGTTTTGTAGGGATAGCAAATTCCTTACAGTGAAATGTTTCCTTTTTTTAACATAACACAAATGTAAACAACAACAATACCGTTTTACTTTGTGCATATGATTTGGTATGTCTTAAACATCATTACTAGTTGTTCTTATTATGGTCTGTAAAAATGTTTATGAATATTTTGCACTGTTGGTGCCACCAAAAATTAAAAAAACAGAACCAAAATTTAAAAAAAAGCGCATCACGCACCAACTCGTGTTATTTTCGCTATTAATTTTTCTGCTTAAAAGAGAGAGTGACAAAAATATATTTTGATTTGTACGGCAAATCTAGTAAAAAACTAATTGTTGCGCAAAAATTTTTTTACTTTTATTCTAATACTTTTTATCATTTTTTCCTCTACTTTAAAATTGCCTTAGAAAAATTCAAGTTTTCAATTAACCATCTCCAAGTTGTTAAATGTGGTTTAAGTATTTATCAGCAATAAGTTTTTTCTTTTGCTACAAAAAAACACTGCTTATTATTTTCTAATTAGTAATTCATTGACTTGATCTGGTTGCCCTAACATTTAATCCAACCGAAGTTATTCCAGGGATTTAAAGTTAAGACTTTTTCTACACGGCATTTTCAGTAATGCCTTCTTTTTTTATTTTTTTGGGTTAGACTTTAAGGCATGTTTTAGTTTAGTTTATTGTACAAAAAATAAACATGTCTCTAGAGAATACGAGTACATTTCAACAAAACAGAAAACAAAACTGTGTATGTTTAAACATAAGTATGCTGTAGAGTTTAAAAGAGAAAGCAGAAGTTATTGGATACACTGAGAAAAATAGCAGAGGTGAAAGTATGATTTTAATGATTGGCGAATGGTGCATTTTGGAATGAATTTTTTTAATAACTAACTGAATAACAATGCTTTCGCAGTTTTCGAAAAGACTAAAGTGGCGTTTGGGTACTTTCTGATCCTTCTGATCAATAAATAGCCGGATTTCTGCAGTGTAACGAAAATGGTTATTTTAATTTTATTTTCTTTGCAACCAGTTTTCAGATAGATGTACATTAGGCTGGAACGATGGTATAGGGCAAAAAATAATTGTATGTATTACCCGTTCAAATAGTGATTAAAATTTGTATTTTTAAATGAGAAGTTATTCTACAAAGTTTTATTGCGCCTTGAACATAATTTATTGTCTTTAAATCTTATAGAATCATATTTCTTATTATAGTTATGGTTTTTTATGTTTATTATATCAATTTCATTAAAAATAAACCTTAAATAATGCAGAACACAAAAATTTTGTGTCTATCGCCTTTTAAAACCTTTATTTTTCACCTCGGCTCCTCTTACCCTACTTCAATCATCTTTAAACTTTACAATTGATCTAACAATAGCAAATGGCAACTTTATATCACTATTACATATTGAAATAAAAAAAAATATTTTTTCGTTTCACCCTAATGTACATGTCATATATGTACGTAAACCTATCTGAAAACTGACGGGTACCAAATTAAATAAAGATATCGTACTTTTTGCTCTTTCTGATCCATAACTACCTTAACCTCTTCCAGGCACAGTTTGTATATATCATCTTCGATTTTCATCTTGGCTAGATGATACTTGGAGTTTCTATGACCTGAAATCAATGCATCAGTGCTGGCAAAGTATTGAGTAGTGGGTACCGAGTACTCGATCATTTTTTTGGGTACTAAATACACAAAAGTAGTTAATCGGAAACTTTTACGGTAGTATTTTTAGAAATAAATTTATAAAAATATTTGACAAATACGACGATAAATTTCCTCTGCTAGTATGTAAACGGAAGTATTGAGTACCCAAATGAGAAGTATTGAGTTATATCGAGTAATTGAAAGTAGTAGAAATTGCCAGCACTATAATGCAGTTATCAAGCTTTACGTACTTCCATTGTATCTGAGTAACTTACTAGCTTTCCTGCACATAAGCGCTTTAAGCACCATTTGAATCTGCTTATAAGTAGAAGGTCTCCCTCCACCTTTTCAGATTTAATAAGTCCATCCATTGTAGGACCTTAGCTCGCATTATGCCATTACCCAGCGCAACTTTGGGTTCTGGTCCATATAAATTCACAGTTAGTTGGTCTGCTGCTTCATTACCAGCTGTGCTTATGTGTCCCTTAACACATATCAACGTTACATCATTAACCGAGGCACATCTGTTAAGTTTTAGAAAAACACATTGCAGCACTAGTTTGGAGTACACGTTCACCTGCCTTAAGTGTTTTATAATCGACTGATTGTTAGATGCAAAGATAACCTTTTTCCCTGCACCCGACATTCCAGCAGGTGACCCAACGCATGCCTGGTAAACGGAGACGTACCCCCAAACGCAGATTACAGGACAAGTTCAGCACAGCTGAGTATACACCTGATCTACCGCCCATAAGAGAACCATGAGTAAAAAGGCTGATGTCGTTCTCCATACACTCATTGTGTATAACGCCTTCCGTAAAGAGTGTCCGATGCATTCTTTCGACTATCTTTCTTCTACTCATGCCTTCTATCGGCATTTGAGCTTCCCTAATCTCCTTACTAACTGCGTCCAGGATGCTCTTATTCCCGATGATCACGCAAGTCAAAAGGATATATATATGTCAGATTGTTGGACTATTCGATGATATTCTTTCCACATTTTTAGCACAAGCTGAGCCTTTGCCTAATCGAAACTACGAGCTACTATTTCAAAACTATTTTAGATTTTAACTGATGGCAGTATGATGCTCCGCGGTAGCTGTTCTTTACACCTAAATCATAGGAAGTTGCAAGCAAAAGATCCAGAAGGAAACAAGCAAAGAAAAACATGGTTGAAGTAACCATAATCTAAGAGCAACATATTATGATTGATTTATATGGTTTTAGTCAAACCATATTATTATTATTAACATAATAATATTGTTATGTTATAAACATATTATAATAAAACACACAATTATTTGTTAGTTTATTTTTTAAGCATTCGATAAGAAATACAATTTAATTAATAAATTAATATTTTTTTTAAGAAACCCGTAAAATTAGATTCTACAAATTTTAAAAACTAAACACAAAACAAAAACTTGTTTGTCATGATAATAATAATGATTAAAACAACTATAAGTTGTTTTTTGGAACCATATATTGTTACAGGGAATATAAAATGGTGCTTGTGACGATAAGGAATAAGGACGGATGATGACACCAACATGTAAAGCTTGTTGGTCGTCTTCGCTCCAAATACGGTGATTTTGCTTATTTAACCAGAAACTATGGTTTAACAGCTGAAAATGTCAAACTGTGTTGACATTTCTGTTCATTTAGGTTTGGTCACAAATCCTTTAACGTTTAAACAACACTTCTAAGCGTTTGCTTTAAAAAAATAAATCTGTTCGCAAAGTTTATGAACAGTTTTTTCCAAGAATTGTGTTAAATGACGAAGCTTATTACACATTTACGATATATGACAATGTACTTCTGAAACTGATTTCCAGAATTTATTGCAAGGTATAGAACTACATCGCAGTTACTCCAAAATAAATGATTTAACACAAAGCAAAACAAAAGTTTGTGTTTTCTTTTTGTTGATTGGGTATGTTTGGTGAACTGGCAAACAGCTTATAATAACATATACTGGGTATAAATGTTAAAACGGGTATAACTCAGGAACGGTTAGAACGAATTCAAAAATTGTTGTATAAATATTAATTAGAATAAAGTTGTCTTTTAAACTGCATCATTAGTTTTTTTCGTTTTCATTGAAACTTAAAAAGTTTTAAAGCAATATTACAAAATTTAAAAAAAAAAAATTACTACAAAAAATTATTACAATTAAAAAATTGTAATTTAGGGTATCTAAATGAGCTAAATAATTACCAAAATATATACGTTTTTTACACAGGAATAAAGCTTGGATACTTTTCTTAAACATTGTTTCCTCAGAAGTTAAGAAACCAGTGGCTATTAAGCAAGTAATGAGTAAAGTTAGAAAAAAGGCCGAAAACTCCGGTTTTTTATGAAAACTCCATTTGCGCGACCTCTAAATCTATTCCAAAAATTCTTAAAAAAACTCAAAAATACTTAACCCTATAAGCTTTTAAATTTTGATTGAGCACCTATGAAAATCAGAAAAATTTTTGGGACACCCTAATGTACATGATAGTTTTTGAGAGATAGTTAGCGCTCAGATTTTTTTCGGTTTGGCTGATACTTCTATTTGGATGATTTATTTTATATTGTAAACAGAATTGGAAAACATAACAGTTTATAGTACTATAGTAAGGAAAATATAAAAATAAAGAATGGCCGAGTTTCTCTCAGTGTAAAAAAACGTTACACGCAGTTTTTTTTAAACGCACATTACCCACTAACAGCTCGATTTGTTGTGCGTTGCGTGTGCATGTGGTTTTATTGTTACACGAAAAACGCTTAAGATGTTGGTAGTCAGAGGAAGTTTTACAACAACAACGACTGACTGACAGCCATGAACGCGGAAAAATTAAATAACAGCAACAACCAGCCTCTCAGCCCGAAAAACCAACGAACCAAGCAACTAAAGCCAGAAGTGGTAAATACACACTGTTAACACGGCATGTAACCAAGGATGTACCCCATTAGATGTTCAAGAATATGGTTTGGATACGTTTAATGTAACTAACCTTTATTTTTTTTTCTTTCTGGCATATTTTCTAGATTTGAACGAATGAGGGAAAGTTTAATGGTGGAGAGAATATAAAAAAAAACGAAATGCTCATAACTGTCAAAATTATATAATTTAATAAAGTTCACTGCGGGATATTGTCTTGTTCATCCCTGTTAAAAACAACTTGTATGTTTTATTTTTTCTTTTTAGTTACAAATTCTACGGCACTTTTATTTGCTGTCAGTGTTACTGTTTTATTTTTATATTGTAATAGATAGTTTTGCATATCTACTCGTATGACTGTCTGTCTGTCCATCTCCCTTCCCCATATTTGTATCTAAACAAGTATCAAATAAATTGAAAACAATTTTATATTTAAGAAAAGAAAAAATATTTTTTTTTTGTACTTTTCTTGGCTCACTGAATTCATGAGGTATTACTAAATATTCATAACACCATAAATTTTGAAATATTTAAAACAAAAAAAAAAAAAAAAAAATGTTTGAGATAGTATTCAATAATACTGATACCCTTTTAAATACACTACAGTACTTTGGAACTGAAAAAAATTTATAAAACAAATTTGTCATTATACGAGAATTTGAATATAAAACTTTTACTATCATCAATCATTAGGAAGGGCGGTTTTCATATTCTTAACACAAGACAAAAGGTATTAAGGTTTAAATAACTAAAGTCGGGATACATTATTTAAAAATATACACTTTACGGTTTACCAATGCTCCTTTTTACGCCCGACCACCCACTTAAGGTTTTTTCTTCAGAATTTGAACACAGTTCTCTTAAAATTTGGATGCGCGCTATAGAACTTAAAGCATGTGTAGTGAACAAAACAGATAACTTTACAAGATTATTATGGACCAAAGATTGACATAAACAGAAAAAAGATATCATCTTTAGGATCACGATACAAAGGTACCTCCTGACAAGATTTTATAAAAATAATTTCAGTAGTTTTTACGTGATGAAAACACAAAGAGAAAGACAGACAGATAGACAGACAGGAAATGAGCTACTTTTTTTTATTAAATACTAGCTTTGCTTGATTTTGCCTTGAAAGTATTCCATAACAATTCTAAGACTCTTATTTTTATAGTCCTTCAGTTATGGTTTATGTATTTACTTCGCTGGATAAAATTCTAAAATTTAAAAAAATTCTAAAAATTATTGTAAAGCTCTTTAAAAGTGTTTAAAATATTTTAATATTTGTAATTCCACAAAGTAAAAATACAAATCAAATATAAACTTTATTCAATTGGCTATTTGGCAGCAAGTAATTAATATTTGTCATTATTTTAAAACAGCGCCATCTATTCCGCAACCGAATTTAAAATACCCCGCTTTCAAAAATAAAAGGTGCCTTAAAGTATGCAGTATCTTTAAAGCGGTGAAAAAAGTCGGCTTACTTTTAATGCTTTTTCTCTTTATTATCTCTTGGAAAAAAGGTATTTTTGCGGAAAAAGTTTCCTATATTGGAATCAGGATGCTAAAGTACATCCTCACAAAATTTTGTTAAAATCCATTCATATACATATTTTTTTACATAAATTTACCCAGCCTTGGATAAAATTCTAAAATTTATATAAAATTCTAAAAATTATTGTAAGGGCCATTATTATAACTTGCCTGTAGCTAAAGTTAGGATTTTGTTTGAGCGATAAATTGTTGTTGTTATTGAAAGTGAGCTAAAAACCACTTTTAACTATCACGTACTATAAGGACAAGTTATATCAATGAGCATTATCCTTATTATTATAACGAAGAACTACTTAACACTCCAACAAAATCCTAACTTTAGCTAAAGGCAAGTTATAATAATGGACCTAAACCTGTTAAAAGGTGTTTAGAATATTTAAATAACATAAATACTTCCACAAAGTAAAAATACAAATCAAATACAAATTTTATTCAATTGACGCCTAATGTTGCGCAATAGTTTTTAAAATATCCCACCTTAAAAAATAAAATATTAACCAGTTTTAAACTGAAAATTTTAATGCCTTTAAGCCGGAAACTGCGTTTTTCAATGCTTTTTCTCCACTTTCTCTTGGAAATAAGATCTATACGCAAAGCAGTTATCATTTGAAATCGGTAGTTATCAATCGTTAGTTGCATGTTGAGAATCATTAGAATGTTGCACAAAGCTCTCTCGGATTATTCGCTAACAAGGTCCAGATAACTCTGCAAATGAAGGCGGTGGACTATCCACTTCTTTACAGCTCGGGTACTACTAAATACAGAATATTTTAAATTTTACCAGAAAGTGCAAAATTGAGTACTCTTATGTTCTATTCTTGTTTTATTTCGATTTTTCTTTGAATATGTTGTTTTTTTGTTCTGTTCTAAAAATATTATTGTTAACAACTGAATAAGAAATGAAATATAAAAACATATAATTCTTGCAAAAAAAAAAACCGACTTCAAAACAGATAGATGATGTGCATCAATTCTAAACTAAAAATGTAAAAAGTATTCTGTAAGAACTAGTATTTAAACCAAATAAAAGTTACACAAAATGCGCCAAAATTAGCAGAAAAAAACTAAAGACTATGTGAACTTTAAGCATCTCCTTTTTACTGTTCAAAAGTTAACCTATTTTCACCAACATCCATCTTTTATGGGGACACCATTTAATTTCATTTTAACTAATTTTTTTTTATTGCGGATATAGTATTATAGACTCTGTGTAAATTTTAACTGTCTCTGTCTATAACGGTTTTAAAGTTATATCTACATAGATTAAATAACATCACTAATAAGGGTGTCCCAATGGGACACCCTTTAATTTAAAATATTAAATTAAAATTTCAAATTAAAGGGTGTCCCAATTTAAAATTTTAAATTAAAATGTTAAATTAAAGACATGTTGTTATAGAGGACTTAGCTACAAAGATTATTGAACATTTCAACTGCCTGTGTATAACGGTTTTAAAAGTTTGGCCATATACATCAAATTACATGAACTATTGGGACACCCTTTGCTTTATAATTATATATATTTATACTTGTTATTATACCAGACATTCTGCATAATTTTCAAGTGTTCGTCTATAACGCTTTAAGAGATAGGGCCCAATATAGGTCAAATTACATTAATTATGGGAACACCCTTTAATTTATAAATTCAAATTGTATACTCCTTATAGCAATACAGGTTTCTTGTAAATTTCAGCTGTCTGTCTATAACGGTTCAAAAGTTTGGCCACATACAAAAAATTATATTAACTATTGGGACACCCTTTTATTTCCAAATTCAAATTTTATAATTTTTGTAATAGCGGACTTAGCAATACAGTTTTTTTGTAAATTTCAACGGTCTGTGTACAACTGTTCGGAAGTATGGCCATATTTATCAAATTAAATGAACTATTGGAGCACCCTTTAATTTATAATTTTGAATAATTCGATATTCTGCCAAACTTTTAAAGTTTTTACTATAACAGTTCAAAAGATAGGCAAATATAGGTCAAATTACGTTACCTATGGTGACACCCTTTAAATTAAAATTTTTTTTTTGTTAATTTTACGGTTATTAATAGACTTATTGTAATTTTGGACCTTTTGAATAATTTTATAATTAAGTTTTAACGCTCTAGGTCTTTTTTATAAAAATATTGTAATTAATTTTATTTTTATAATAGATATTTCGCTACACCATTGGGTAGCATCTTCAGGAATTAAAAAATATATTATATAACTATATTATATAACTATTCTTCAGGAATTAAAAAATATATTATATAACTATTTTTTAATTCCTGAAGATGCTACCCAATGGTGTAGCGAAATATCGATTATAAAAATAAAATTAATTACAATATTTTTATAAAAAAGACCTAGAGCGTTAAAACTTAATTATAAAGTTATTAATACACGTTAAAAACATGTATGTTGTATGGGGACACCCTTTAATTTATAAAATAATGAACTGTTTTTGAAATGGAACCAATCTGGAAGCATAACCTTTCAATTAAAAAAAAAAAAAAAAAAAAAAATTAAAATCGGTTCGGCATAAAAACAAACAATATTCAGGCGAATTGATAATCTTCTTTTTTTGAAGTCGAATAAAAGGCGATTTTGAAATGTTTTCACTTTTTGCAAAGAATCGACACTATTGACCACAAAAATCCACATTGTTTTGACAACTCATGGTATCGATAACATTTTGTTTGATACTAGATTATTGTTAACTAAAAACGAATGTTGGAAGTGAACAAATAAACAAAAAGTAGCTTTCATTGCTAACCAAAGGTTAGCTAAAGCAACAACAAATATAAGGTGGTAAATACTAAAGTAAAATATTAACAACTGATGGTAGATGTTTGAATGCGATTTTTCTCGTATTCCATTATCATCTATTTGATGTTTACAACTTAACACTACCTAAAGCTGATAGATACGAAGAGTGCTGATGACGGACGTAGCTGCATTCCGGTCCTGCTGGTGTCTAAAAATTAAATTTTCCCAATTTTTCTTTAATATTATCACCTAATTTGCAATTTAATTTATTCTTTCTTAGAGAGAATAAAACGAACTTAAGCTTGACTACAAATTTTATTGTATGTAACATGGTATAATAATACAGGTATACGCAAGGCGAATTAAAAAAAACTAAGCAACCTGTTTTTGCCCGACTGTGTCAAAATATTTTACTAAAATATAAAAAAAATATATATATAAAAAACATGAGCTGTGTTCGCAAACACTTCTATCACAAATTATTCATTAAATTAAAAATTATTTATAATAAAAAATAACATTATAATAACAAATAAAACTGGTTTACCTTAAATAATTGAAAATAAATTATATGTAAGGGGAACCATTTTTAAGAAAAGGTTTTAAATATTTAATACTCCGTACATGGAAATATAAAAAGATTTTAGATATTTTTTTAACATAAGTAATGGTATTTAATTTAAAAGTTAAAATTTGTAAATATCAATCTCCAATATTTAATTTTGATCAAGATTAAAGTTGCTTAAGTTCAGTTTTAAAAGCTAATCTGGTTGGTCACCTGCACAAGCCATAATATTAAAATAACCACGGCATAGTTTCATTATTCTAAAGAGCCCTTACATTGTAGGTTTCAATACGCGACTGCTGAGTGCGTTTTGACTTCATTAATGTACTCTGTAGATTTACAGGGACCCTGTAGAGACACCTAAATAAACACGCATACTTATGAACTCAATCTAACGAAATGGCTGCTTTAAGCAAGTCAGGAATTAAGTGGGTTGCACATGAGCCTAGTAGCAGCATCAAATCCAGCTGACCATTTTTTTGACATCAGGTTATGCCGAATACCAATTTTCCGCCTACGATAAGTGATTTAAATTTAGTTGCAAAGTTTGACTTAAACATTGCAAGTTAAATAAAGGATTGAATAAAATACAGCGATTATGTCACAATGCATGGAGTGATAACAGTGAAACAACTGTTTTTTTAGTTGAAATTATTACTAATTTTTAAGTGCGCGAACAGAGTTTTATATATGGTTTGACATTTTCAGATAAGCAAATTTAAACAGCTGTTCTAACAGTTTTACCAGTATTATTACGCCATGGTATGTAATATATAAACAGTTCAACTAATAATAATTTAAAATTTTCAAAGTTATAAAATTATGAATAAATAAAAATTATTGTAGAGTTCTGTAAATGGTGTTTCAAAAAAAAAAAAAAAAAAAAAAAATAAAAAAAAGGAGCTGTCAAGTTGTACTGCAAATCGGTAAAGTATATATTTTTGTAAAATAAAAGTATTCTATATTTGAATCAAAATACTAAGGTACCTCCTACCAACATTTTCTTAAAATTCATCTAGTACTTTTTACGTGATGCGAACACATATATTCCATTTCGATTACTAATTGGACAAAATTTTCAAATATTATTTCATGTACAGAAATGGTCATGTTAAATGATTGAAAAATGTCCTTAACATACAAAATGTATTTAGTACAATTTTAGTCCAAAAACAACAATTTTAGAAGCCGGTTAGTAGAGTTTTAAATTTTTGATTATCGTGAATACTTAATGAGAGAAAAGAAGAAAAAATATGTGGCTCATAAAGCCAACTTTATTTGTCCCATTGTGCAGTGTTATAGATACATTTATTATGTTCTAACTTATTTGTTTATTTATTTGTTGTGTAAACATAAAAATTGTTGTATTTAAGCCAATATTTTCTTTTGCCAGCACTGAGTAGAGTGAAAAAAAAATATTAAAATTAATTTTTTTTTTGGCAACCGTTACCAAAAGTAGAATATTATACGAATATGAAAAAGAAGCACTGTGTACATACACACAAAGCTAAAAAACATACAATTTTAAGAGATCTTTTTATTGTGAACAAAGGTATCTGCACTTTGCTTTAAAATAATTTTCAGTTTATTTTTATTATTTTATTTTCTACTTTATTACGTAAAAAAAATATTGTTAAAAATAACAACAAATAAACATTTGTAGGTATGTTGCCATTATTTATCCAACCATTCCAACCAACAAACCAAACCAAGCCAAAGGTAAATATGACTTAAATACACAAAACATAAAGTTTTAAAAACCCCAAAAAAAGTCTAAAATAAATAAGAGAAACCCCATATCTTTCTACGAGTTCTTTTGTATATGTATGAGTATAAGTATAAAAATGACGACCTTACCAATACAAGAGAAAAATGTTTGTGGATATAAATCCACATACGGGTATAAATTCTAGCATCCCTAATTCCGTTAATAAAAGTGGTACTTGAAATACATGGGTGTGTATGTGTGTGTGTGGGTGTTGATATGTATGCACTTGTTCAGATTTATCAAAAAATTTTATATCATAAAAAATATGCTGGAACATAAAAAAGTTTATGTTCTTTAAACTTGACTTTCGCTTCGTTATTTCACAAAAACAAAATAAAAACATGAAAATACAAGTATGGCCAAGCTTTAACTCGAAAACTTCCCTAGTTTTGCGACAAAAATTGTTCAGTTATTGTGCGAGGTACGACGCCCATTGTTCCCATCCAATCTGGGTTTTGCTAGACTAACACGATAATAATTTATTACTTTGCATGGGAGGTACCACGCCCACTGACCCAATTCATTCTGTATTTTGGCAGACTATGCGCATTAGCACAGGAGTTCCCTATTGTAGTTCGCCAGGAACACGATAATAATTCTTCACTTTTTATTGGAGGTACAACGCTCCCTATTTACGTTAATAAGGGGGTTACTGGTGCGAAATTTCAAGACGCTACTTGGGCAGGTGTCACGCCCACGTCAAATATCAAAAAAAGAAGTACCCTATTTTAACAACATTATATCTAATAACAAACTATGAAAATTCCAGAAAGATCAGTTCGCTGGTGTAAGCAGCTATAGCTTTCCAACAAACAAACACATTATGTGCTTTATATACATACATATGTATATAGATGGAAGTAGTGAAGTAATAATTCGCTTAATACACTTTCAATAAATATGAAAGAGCAGGAGCGTTCTTGAAACAGTCCACCACCGACATAAGTCCCTTTTCATCCCACTTTCGTTACCTTTTACCGGTTGTTGTGTGGAAGTTGTCAACCGTTTAATATTTAGCTTTGGTAGATTTCGCCCCTTTTTTCATAAGAGAGTTCGAGTTGTCCATTATATTTACTCAATAGGAGGTTCTCCATGGGAACCACATTAATTATGTGTATTCCTGTAGACCCTGGTCTATTGTCATCTATAATTTTTCTCGACTTTAATATCAGTAATATAACATTTGATTTTAAAAAGATAAGGACTGTGTTTGTATTTATTAAACGTGAATTGGTTTCTTTTTTCTTGCACTTGATTTCATGTGTACACAAATATTGTTGTGCTCTTAAATAAAAACATACAATAGCATTTGCTCTTCTTCCAACCAATGCAATATTTGTTGTTGTTTTAAATTAAATTTTAGTAGTGAGTATTTTGTTTCAATAGTGTCTCTTGATATGAAATACTGTTATAGCAGACAACATGCATATAAATGTATGATATTTTATATTAATTTGCGCGTTGAGTGGTTGAAAATAGAAAACTGTAGTAGATTGAATTTTTTTAACTTTTATTGATGAATAAAATTTAAGTAAAATGAACTAGTGAACAATATGAAATGCTCAGCATATTTATTGCACTTGATAAAACTGTCCGGTCAATTCAGGTGCACTGATTTTTACACTGTTTGCTCTCTTGCTCTCTTGTCCTCTGTATTTACTGTTTAGTAATATTCGACTACACATACAATCAATATTTGCGTTTCAAAAACATGCAATACTGTCCACTTTTTAACATCTTGCGCTCACCTTTAGTATTTATGTACCTTATTCGCTTTACTACTACGAGTATTGAACAAGTTCCTGACTCTAGCAACCTTTTTAGGTTTATAAAATCTAACCATTGCTTAGAACTTAGCTAGGGAAACTTTGAGTTCAGAAAAACAGACAGCAGATCATATGCTGCTTCGAATCTGTTGGACTGTATTGTAAATTCTAGAGTTAAATCTCTTTTCCAAAGCTTTTCATTCCGGAGACGCCTTCTCGCCCATATTATGGTATTTGGTGGTAGCTTAACGTTCTAGAATTAATATTTTTGAACCATCTTATGCAGACTCGCTTATTCAACTACACTTACATTTTTTAAGAACATATATTCTTCCTTCTATTTATTTTCTTAGCACTAGTACCAGGAGCCTTCTTCAGGTTACCATACCGAAGAGGTATAAATTCCCAGTGAAATTCGGATTTTTTTGTTGTTAATTTTAGTTTTAAATGTTATGGTTTCTACTTGAGTTAGGCAAAAATATCGATATGTCGAAATATCCACTTTCGATAACGGCATGTCAATATTTATTTTAGAGTATCACTGATTTTGCATTTTGTGTTTTAGTGGGGTGACCATATTTTAGCACTTTTATATCTAAATTTAGCTTTGTATATTTCATTTAGCTTAAAATATTGCTTTAAGCTTGCTTTACGATCTACAGCTGTTTCTAGCTTTTCCATAACTTGTTTTCAATTGCTTTTAAAATAAATAAAAAGTTTAACACATTAAATTTATGTATGGTGGCCATATAAAGTTTTTACAAAAATAATAAAAATCTGGCAGCGCAGAAACATTACCCCCCGTCGCCATTACCCCCAGACTGCATTAGACATTAACATGTCTTAACAAAAGTCAATAAAAACATTATTTTTAATACTGTTTTTTTAATATGAAGTTTGACTTTTGTTAAGACATGTTGATAGCAAATGAAGACGGGGGTTTAAGTTCGGTTTCATAACTTGCCTTTAAAGTATGCCCTATGTACCCCCCGTCGCCATTAGTCATTAACATTTCTGAAGAAACGTCAAACTTCATATAAAAAACATTATTATTAATACTGTTTTTTTAATATGAAGTTTGACTTTTGTTAAGACATGTTAAGCCCCCTTCTACATTAGACGTTAACATGTCTTAACAAAAGTCAAACTTCATATAAAAAAGAAACATTATTTTTAATACTGTTTTTTTATCTGCAGTTTGACTTTTGTTAAGACATGTTTATAGCAAATGAAGACGGAGGGTAATGACTAATGTAAATCTATCTGTAAAATAAATGTTACAAATTGATGGCACACCACAGCCAACAACGATTAATTTTTAGCAAATTTACGAATGAAATAGTGGCAACTTAAACACCAAGAAAAAGCAACTAAAAGTGTTTCTAACTTTAGCTGAAAGACCATACTACACATTCACGCGTTGTAAGCGTCGGTATAAAAATAAGAATCATTAAAATTGCTTGAGACAACAAGTTTCACTGCACAACGCATAAAATGCTTAGATGCTTACAATTTAAGTTTTTTAATTTCTTCTTTTCTACGCCTCAGCCACCTCACGTACATTCATTCTTCGATCGTCCAATATTATTTTTGGCATGACGTCTCTTTTGAGCGTCCTATACGTGTGGTGTCATTTATTTTATTTTTTATTCATTCATTCAAATATACATTTATGTATACCTAGCCAAGAGGCCATAATCGGTTTTAACATACTAAATAAATATATAATTATACAGGTACGATCACAACAGATTTCAGAAATCCCATAGCCTTTCTTTGGCTTCGTTGATATTTTTTTACGGATAACAGTTAATGGCTCCCCGCGGGTGCATCAATTATCAATATCGATGCATTCTCAAGCTTTGACGTCTGCTTCTTTGATATATGGGTGCACCAGACGCCGGAGTTCCTGGAACCTGAATCTGGATCAAAAGGTCTGTGGAAAATGTGGGTCTTTCGAAGCCCGACCAGTGACCTAACGACTGGTTATTGGTGACGTCACTTCCGGGCTTATGTGGTGACTGTGGTTTGGACCAAGGTTTGCAGTTGCACTCTTAACATAAGGCACCAATAAAGTGTCAGGAGTATGGTGGTCTCCGAAACCCCTTAATAAGGATTAAGAACACGCGTGCAGGCTCTCCATGTTCTATAAATTGCTACTTATTGTGTTTCACCATTTTGCTAAACATTGCTAAATATTTATTACAAAAAATAAGAAAAACATTTTGTTTTGTATTTTTGTTGTCATTTCTTCTAATATTTTTAAATGTTAGGCTCTATAGGAGCACTCTTTAATTTTTAGTATTATGTTTAGGGTTCCGTACCCAAAAAATAACACTTGACCCTATTGTTTTTGCTACAATATCTGTTCGACCGTCTGTCAGCGCCTTTTATCGCTGGAACCGTAATAGGTAGACTTTGAAATTTTCACAGAAGGTGTATGTTTAACTGTGACCGTTATAGCAACAAATATTAAAACTTATAGGGTGTTCCGACAGTGACGTGTTATTTGCATTTATATCTTTATTTCTTGAGCTGTTAAAATTTGCAGACAGTATTTAAAACTATGTTCGCTATATAAACAAGTATACAAAATTAAACATAAAAATTAAAGGGTGTTCCGATAGTGACGTGATTTCAATTTATTTATTTTGCAAAATAAATAAATTGAAATTGAATTGAATTGGTATTCCGATAGTGTAGTGATTTGCACGTATAAAGTCTTATTTTTTGAACAGAATAGACTCTTGAAATTAATACAGAAGATAAGTTGCACAGACGCTATGATTTATTTATTTTTATTTTTTCACGTATATTTATTTTTTAATCGTAATAGGTAGACTCTTGATTTATTCTGTAAAGGGAATTGCCGTGGCCGCTATAACAAATAATAAACTTAAAGGGTGTTCCGAAAGTGATATGATTTGGGTGTATATGGCCTTATTTTTTTTAACCGTAATAGGTACATTCTTGAAATTTATTGGCTGATGTTTTGCCAACGCCGCTATAACAATTAAAGGGTGTTCCGCAATAACATGATTTTTACTTATATTGCCTTAGTTTTTGAACAGCAGTAGGTACGCTTCTGATATTTTCATAGAAAGTGCTTATATTTGAACAGTAATAGGCTGACACTTAAAATTTACCTAGATTACTGTAACAACAAGAAACGAAAATAAATTTACAAAAAATAAAAGGGTGTTCCTTAGATATCGCGAATTTGAGAAATTTGACCTTCTCTTCTAAACGTTATAGGCAGACATTTTATATTTACACAGGACATTTAGTAATATGCTGTAGTATAAAAAATAATTAAAAATTAAAGGGTGCCTCATAAGACGTGAAAAAATTAACAACTTGTATTTTTAAAGTTGTACGGAACACTACGCGTGTAAGTCTGACTCGCACTTGATGATTTTTATTACATAA
Organism: Phasia obesa; assembly: GCA_949628195.1. NCBI lineage: Eukaryota > Metazoa > Arthropoda > Insecta > Diptera > Tachinidae > Phasia > Phasia obesa. Next base: position 129,350,232 of record OX451216.1, read on the forward strand.
GTACTCTTGTAAAAAAATAATGCGAACAGAACGTATTCACTGATAAATAACTGAACGATTCAGAATCGTTCACTTTACTGAATCGTTCTTTTCAACTAGGTCGTTCACGAACGACAGAACTCTTTTGCCTGTATATGCAAGTTTAGAAATCTGTAAAGTCTCTGTTATTTTTGTTTTTTTTTCTTTAATAATTTTGTTTGTGTTTTATGGTCAAAAATAAACCTCTTTGAATTCTTTAATTTTATCATTCATAAATACTTGTTAGTGTACTATGTCTTCTTATGCATTTGTCCATTTATTAATTTTTTTTTTTGGACACAAAATATACACAAAAAACACATAAATATAAATATGTATAGCCGTATTCCAAAGAAATATTTATTTGTAATATTCATTTCATTCTCTTTCCTCTTTCTGATCCTGTGCTTAAGTGTAAAGCCATAGGATTTATTTCATCAGACAAATTTTTGTTGCTGCTGCCATACAACTTGAAAATAAGAGACAACAACAAAAGTTATAAAATAAAATGAAATGAATGAAAGAAAGAAAACAAAAAGTTTTAAACAAACATTTTTAAGTGCTTTTAAAAGTTTATAAAGAGGTAAATACGTACATACATACATACATACATATACATAAATATTTCTTCGGGGTAGATTTGTATAATCAAAGAAATATTGTTTGTTGTTAAATAAATGGGAAATGGGAAAAATATTGCTTCAAACCTGAATAATAATGCAAAAGTGCAAATAAAACCAGGATTTTTATTTTCAAATAATGTCCTTTGAGCTTGTTCTGTTTGTTGTTGGTTGTTAAGTATAACTTTTTGTATGTCAGTTTGTTTTTTTAATTTTTTTTTATTAAAGACTTAAAACACTTAAAAGGCAAGAGACAAAAAGTGCTCGTACAATGACGACAAAGCCATTCAATATCTAAATAAAGAAAAATAAAATTGAATTAAAATTGTTCTTTAATTTGCACTAGACAGTCAAAGAAAGGCACTTGAATAAACTTTACGAAAGTTTTATTCAATTTAATTGAACTATGACTCATTTACGTATCATTTATAAAGGTAAAATCCAAACTATTATAAATCACATCTCAAAGTTAGATTCCGCAGCGTATACGAGTTATATGTTCGATTCGATCAATCCAATTTTTGTCCACTTTTTCCAATATATCTGGCTGTATGGCGTCAATAGTGACTTGAATATTAGCTTCAAATGCTTCAACAGTTGCTGGTTTCTTGGCATAAAACTATTACTTAACTTAGCTGCATAAAAGGTAAATCCAGAGTCGTTTATTTGCACGCTCAAGGGGGCTAGTGAACAGGACTACTTTTGAAAATAAAGTTGTCATCAAAATTGATTTTGTAATAAAACCAATAGTCGTTGATGTTTAGTTGCTTAATTTTTGAAAATACAATTCAGTCACGGCAGCTTATTGCTCATTTCGAAAGAAATAAGTGCCGATAATGCCGCCAGCGTGTAAAACGCACCAAATGGTTAATTTCAATGGATGTAAAGGTGATTCGTTATCGGCTTGAAAATTGTATTCGCTCCAAATTTGGCAATTTTGTTTATTGGCGTAAACATTTAACCAAAAATTATCACAATGCTTTAATAAAAATGCTCATCTTTGGTTTACGTTTTAAATGAGCCCAAGCAGCACAAATGCGACGCAAATGATGATTGTTTGGCTCTAATTCTTGCTTGAGCTGTATTTTATAGGTACGTAAAATTTTCCGTAAAACTTTCCACATAGTCGAAGAATAAAGATGAAGGATAAAGTTTACAACGATGATGAATCGACATTTCGGGCGTCTTCTTCAATACTTCGCGCTATAACAGCAATATTCTCTGAGTTACGCACGTTTCTTTGTAAAATTAATGCGAAAACGATCAACAACTTCACGAATTGTTTGCTCACTAGGCCGATTATGTTGACCGTAAAATGGACGAAATGCTCTATGAACTTCGAGAACAGATTTATTTTATTTTTTTCAAGTAAATTTCCATAATTTGGAAGCGTTGTTTTGGCGTGAAACGATTCATGATGATTTGCCAAACCTACCAGCCAAACCTAAATAAGCGCGAACTAACGGTGATAAAGTTACGAAAATTCCCCGCCCTTTTTAAAGAAACGTTTTTATTACGAAAATATAAAAATATATTTCTCGTTTTAAAAGTTTTAAAAACATATTTCTCGTTTAAAAATATTTAATTAAGCAGATATAATATGATGAAGATTCCTGGAATTTGATTGCTAGTTTTTAAGTTTAAAACTAAATGAGAAATTTTTATTAGTCTTGATAGTTTTTATAGATTAGAGGAAAAGTTATTTGCAGAATGATAAGCATTTTCTGTGCTGCTAGATATTCCACAAACATTCAATATCTAGACATGACAGGAACAATCAACATGCGTAGGCGATAAGACTGGAGGCAATTTTTTGCAGGTGCAGGACAAGGAAAAATAACATCGACGGCGGTACACTACCGGCTACGACACAATCAGCTTGGTTTTTGTTTCTATAAAAGAAGAGATATCTTGAAGTCTAGAAAAAATTATTATAATGAATTTGTATTATAGGATGATAAATTTATTTCCGTATTATTTAAAAGTTTTATACATGTAGCTTTTACACTATCACACTTTCCCATAATATTTAGGTTTTTGACAAGTCTTAATACTCAGTACTTAGTGTAAAATGGGCTTACGCACTACTAAAGGCCAAGATTCACTATCCTACACAATCGTACGATTTAATCACAAAAGAATCTGACAGAATTCTGTCCTGCTCAAAAAATCGTTTCAAAATAGAATTTTAGGTTAGGCTGGAACGTTGGTATTTATATGGCCAAAAATATTTTTTGGTATTACCCGTTCTAAAAGTGTTAAAAATGTGTCTCTTTATGTGAGAAGTTATTCTACAAATTTTTATTTTGATAGAACCACATCTTGAGGTGCCGCAGAAGCTTTTTTCACGTTTTAAATTTATTTTTTTTTTCATTGATGTAGTAAGATGGTGTTAGATATGATTTCTTCTTTGACTAAAACTTATTTAATGAACTTAGAATAGTCCTTTTATTTCTACAGTGCGGTTTTTGCAGGTCCAACTGTATTGAATTTTGCTAAATTTCAATATATTTGGATCTGCGGCATTTGGCCTTGCAGCACCTCTTACCCTACTCCAATCGTGATTAAACTTTACAATTGACTTAACAATAGCAAATGGCAACTTTTTATCACTATTACATATTGAAATTGAAAAAAAATTTTTTTCGTTCCACCCTATTGTAGGTGCGCCACACTATCATACTAAAAAAAAGATTTTGCAACTCTGATCGCATGAAAAAAATATTCTATGATTTTTTTCAAATTATCAAATCGTACAAACCTGTAAAAAATTCTGTCACACACATACATTTCTAATCCAAACTGTAATACTTTTTAGGACACTAGCTATTTTTGACAGATCGTACGACGGAGTATGCTAGTGTATCATGTTCTTAAGCAGTTCGTTACATGCCCAAGTGTATACTCTATGTAAACAGGTGAGCGACATGTAGTTTCAAAATTCATTCAATTTACCATCTTCCCATCCTATTGACAAACCCTTAATTCAGAAAGGTCATATTTAAAACAAATTTACTATCAATATATTAAATCAACCTACTTACCAAAGTACCTCCCTCCCTCTTACTCTCGTCGTATTAACTTTAAATATTTATTAAAAGTCACTTCCTTCTCAAACGAACCCATCAATGAACGAACATACATACATATGCTGATAATCTATAATTTACTAAACTCGTTTGTGAGTGGAGGGAGGGAGGTTTGGCAATTATCAACACCATAAAATAAAGAGTTAAATAAATAGTAAGTCATAAAAGAAAATAAATAAAGTAAATCACAGAAGAACGATTAATTTCATAAATAATAAATTTGTCATTATAAAGCAATAGAATTTTCGAAATGTCAATATTAAATACTCGTAGTAATGGGCTGCGATTAGAAAAGAAATCTTATCATTTATTAGTGGGTCTCCACACAAACAGTCATAAAAAACCACATACACTTTAAGTTTTTTATTTATTTTTTGTTGTTGTTTAATAAGGGTAATAAATACAAATATAAATAAATAATTGTTAGGCAATCTTAAGTACGTTTGAACAGATAAAGAAATTAAATTGACTTAACTTATAAAGAATAAACTCCAGAAAATTAACTTAAATGCATACGAATTTTTTATTAAAATTTGCATCATATAAAAAAGATTTTATTTTTGTCATATTTAATTTGTTGTATCTTCAATGTATATGAACTAACAATAAGTACTAGCGAGAACTAGCGATGTGTTAACTATGATTTGACAGCTCAGAATGTCAAAGTGTGTTGACATTTCTGTTCAGTATGGTTTGGCTACGATTCATCATGAATCGTTTAACTCCAGACCAGTAAAATTGACGTATTTGGAGCAAAGACAATCCTTAAGCCGTTAACGAGTCACCATTATATCCATTAAAACAGACTGCTTGGTGCGGTTTACAAGCTGGCGGCATCAGCGGTTCTTATTTCTTTTGAAATGAGGAAGGAGCTGACGTTACGGTGAACACCGAGCGCTATCGAGCCGTTCTGACTGAATTTTTGTTTCCAAAAATGAATCAGCTAAACATTAACGGTATTTGGTTCCAGCAAGTCGGCACAACATACCATACAGCACGCATAGCAATCGATTTATTGCCAAATCAATTTGGTGACAGCTTTATTTCCAAAAGAGTTCACTGGCCCTCTCGTTCATGTGACTTAAAGCCTCTGGACTACTTTTGTGAAGAGTCGTTCGGCTTCTAGATTTAATTGGATATAGTTTGTTGTGCTTAAATAACTGTTAATAAAATTACGATTCGTAACCCCGGACCGGGATATTATTGTACTACTCCTACTTATTATTTATGCATATGTGTAGGTTTGTAAAACATCCCAAAAATCGGGAGAAAAATCTACAATAAAAAAGTAGAAATAATGTAGTGAATATGTTTAGAGGTTTTAAACAACAGCGAAAGTTACCGGAAATGATCTAAGCTACAACCAACCATATACATTCATATATCGTAGAAATTGGTTAGAATGCTTTAAAGATAACCAACTTCTATTTTTTACATTATTTACAAAATGGAGGGTTTGATGTTAGAATATTGAAAACCAAAATTGAAGCCCGGTTGTACATTTTTTTAATTAAAAATCCTTGAAAGAATTTATCTTTATCTATTAAAACACATTCTTTCAAAAAGTCGATACAGAAAATACCAAAAAAATTTATGAAAATTACCTTTAAAAATCATAGATTTTCCTTTTCAAACTTGATTATTTTATTTTGATAGCAAATTGCCCCTTAGATACTAAACTGACGAAAAAAAATAAAACATTCAACATGTTCTTATCAAATTTATTATAACTATAATTATACACTAATTAATATTAAAATAGGGAAATTACTTAATGTATTATTTTATGTAAATAAAATTTTAGTGTGAATTTTTTAAAATGCTAATCTCCATCTTAAAACGGGAAGAAAATTGGGTAGTTACCTGATCATAATATATTTATGGTCTTAGTTTTATATAAATGTTTTTATTACAATAGCTTTTTTTAACTTGAGAAAAATCATAAAAATTTCAGATAAACTGCTCCACTGTGCAGATGCAAAATATTTGGGAAATAACTAAATAACTGGGCAATTTAGAGGAGTATTCAATTTAAAGTTTTGATGCGTAACTCTCGGCCAATCAAGAACGGCACTATGGATCATCAAAAATGTAAATTTTAAAAAATTTTTCTTTTTTTTATATAAGATAATAAGTCCGCAGAGCCCTCGTTAGGCCATTCAAAAAATACGCTTGCTAATCTTTATCTCGTATAGTTAGCGAGTTATATGTTTTTGATAGTCAGGAAGCTTAATTATGAAAAGCATTTACTGATTCAATGAAATTTAATTCGAAAATAAGAAATATTGTATAGTTGTAAACAACAATGTTGTTGGCAACAATAAATACAAGGTGGTAAATATTAAAATGAAAAAGTAAGAGTACTATGTTCGGCCATACCGAAACTTTTATATCCTTCACCAGTTTTATCAACATTTTATTTTAAGATTTTATTGAAAATTTTTAGTACAAAATTTTATCCAAAATTTTTTTGTAGAATGTTATCGAAAATTTTTTGTAAAACTTATACCGAAAATTTTTTGTAAAACTTTTACCGAAAATTTTTTGTAATCAATTTATAAAAATTTTTGTAAAAAAATTACCGAAAATTTTATGTAAAAAATTTATCAAAAATTATTGAAAAATTTTTTTGTAAAAATTTTATCGAAAATTGTTTTTAAAAATTTTTTAGAAAGCTTTTTGGAAAAAATTTTACAGTAAATTTATTGGAAAAGTTAGAAACTTTTTGCAATCTATATTGCGTTACAGTGGTCACACTTAAGCACATTAGAGGGTCATATTGACAACCCTCGGCTACCTCTATGTGTTTTCAGAAAAATCCTACCAACATAAAAACAAACAAAAATCGAATTCGAAGGCGGTTATTGATCCCCCGCAATCTGTATGCACTCCATGCGATATACAGGTCGCGGTCTAATATTTTTTTGACAAAAAAGAAAAAGAGAATCATTACAACCGAAAAAAAAAGTGAAATAATATAGGTGGGCATGGTATTTTGCCAGCAACCTTGAATGGAATGGTCTGATGTTGCTGAATTACATTAGCGAAATTTTCGAAACTATACCTGGCGGATTGATAAGCTTAAATTTTCTGTATCTCTTCTGGTGCCATGGCAAAGATGATTTCAACCTGAACACAGACGGACATATTGTATAAATTACACCGGAATGACAAACTTATATACTCGTATCCTTTCCACCTGTGGTGAAGGGTATAAAAAGATATCAAACAAGGTTTACGCTTTAGGAAGTGGTACAGTTCGTTCTAATCAATTGGCGATAGATGACTGAGTACGATTTTTCTCGTATTTCCTTGGCGTGTACGCAAAATAGATAAATGCGAAAAATGCTGAAGAAGGATGAAGCGATTCGAAAAGGGCATTACATCCCACCCATTACAAAGAATTGAGTTTTTGTTAGCAACACATTTTACTTTATATTTATTTTCACCTAATTTAAAAGAAAATAAATTCCAAATCTTCTATGGAGTAGCCAGAGTTCGAGGTCGGCCAAAAAAAAAAAATTCTTTGTTTGAACATAGATTTTTGGATTATAATTCAATAGGGTGTCATGAGTTTAGATATTCTGTAACTCCTAAACAAGCCATATGAGCATAATACTGCCAGCTATGTTCTGTCCCTATTTTAATAGCGCGCAGTGTATAAGAAATAATTTAGTTGGTGGATATGGTTAGCCGCGGCTCAACTGATAAGAGCTCAATAAAACTTTAAAAACGATGTTATATTTTGTGCAGTGTAGTTTAGATTTTCTTTAAAATTTTCCTTTAGACTACATGCGCGATTGATAAGAGTTTAATGGGTTTTTTTCTATTATTTTTTAAGTCTTAAATGACGATATCTATTGCTGGTGGTTGTGGGTCGTTGTTAATTTTTATTATATTTCTAAATGTGACACTTTCAATTGTTGTGCAAAGAAATATTAAACTTCTAAAGATGTTTTTTATTTTGCCGACTTTATATCTTGAGATCTAGATTTATATTTATTTGTTATTTGTTTTCGTCTTTATTTGAAATTATTTTACTATTTACTCAGTGATTTAAATGACTACTTCAGTTGTTTGTTTGTGAGTATTTGAGGCAATAAAAAAACAAAATGCTATGGATTGAATGAAACAGGAAGATAATTTAGAAGGTGTTATGAATTAAAAATAAATCAGTCAAGTGCGAGTTAGTTTCACACACGTATGGTTCCGTACTATGTTTAGTACGCCTTTAAAAATTCAAGTTGTTAATTTTTTCATGTCTTATGGGTCACCCTTTATTTTTAAAATCAAAGTCATATTCGCGAAAATTGCATCGCTATTGGAACACCCTTTAAATTTTAGGAATAGTTGTTATAACGGCCATGGTAATACACTTTCTATAAAAATATCAGGCCTACCTATTGCGGTGCAAAAAAAAAGGTAATATACGTGAAAAACATGTCACTGATGGATCACCCTTTAGCAATTAGTAATTGTTACAGCGGCCGAAGTACAACATCTACTGTAAACAATTCAAGAGTCTACCTATTACGGTTCAAAAAATAAGGCTATTTAAGTAAAAGTCATGTCTCTGTCGGAAAATCCTTTAAATTTGTTATTTGTTATAACGGCCATGGATCTCTTTCTATGAATATATCAAGTGTTTACCTATTACGATTAAAAAAATACGTCACTATACGTGAAAAAAATGTCATTGTCGGAACACCATTTAATTTTTAGTAATTGTCATATCGGCCGTGGCAACATATGTCATGTACATAATTTTAAAGGTCTACCTATTACGGTTCAAGAAACAAGGCGTTATACATGAGAATCTCGTCACTGTCGGAACACCCTTTAATTTTTGCTATTTGTTATAGTGGCCATAGTAATAAACCTCCTGTAAAAACTTTAAGAGTCTACTTATTATTGTTCAAAACTTAGGCCATATACACGCAAAGCACGTCACTCTCGGAACACCCTTTAATTTTAAGGTTTAATTTTATATACTTGTTTAGATAGCGAGCTTAGTGTTAATTACTGTCTGCAAATTTTAAGTGGTTGCCTCCTATAGCTCAAGAAATAAAGACATAAAGAGAAATGACACCTCACTTTCGGAACACCCGATAAGTTTTAGTATTTATTACTATAGTGGCCACAGTTATACACCTTCTGTGAAAATTTCAAGAGTCTACCTATTATGGTTCAAAACTTAGGCCTTATACATGCAAATCACACCACTATCGCAACACCCTCTAATTTTTAGGTTTATTTTTTTATACTTGTTTATATAGTGAACTAAGTTTTAAATACTGTTTTTAAATCTTCTGTCTATGCATCCTACAGTTCAAGAAATAGACACATATTCGTGAATAACACCTCTCTATCGGAACACCCTATAAGTTTTAGTATTTGTTGCTATAGCGGCAACAGTTATACATCATCTGTGAAAATTTCAAGAGTCTACCTATTACGGTTCCAGAGATAAAAGGCGCTGACAGACGGACAGACGGCTAGACGGACAGACATTGGGCCTCAGGCATAAAAACGAGTACAAGCGCTGAGTTGAGGCAGGTGAGCAATTGCTCGTAAGTCGAGTTCAATCAAACAGCAACAGCTTTTGCTCAATTTTGTATGCATAAAAATGAGTTCAAACCAATTGCAGTTACTTGAGCAAAGGGAGATCAAATGTCTAATTGTTATTGAAGTGCAAACATGCCGTCATGTGAAAGTGAAGTAGAATCAGAATTTCTTGCTGTTTGTTGTTCGATATCTGATTGCTATATATCAGTATTGTTGTAATCGTCATTGATAAGGATATAATCGTCTTTTAAAAATTTAGCTATGTTATTCAAAATGAAACATCTGGGTATTACGTGGGGCGATAACTTTGTCGATACACGAATTTTGTATTAAAGTATCGAAAATCTTTGCTTCAATTGCCCAAAACACCGTTCTATAATGACACGTTCTCTTGTAAACACTTTGTTGAATGTTTTTTCTATGTCAGTTGTTGGATTTCGGAATGGTGTCATTAGCCATGGGCATATTCCATAGCCCTCATCCCCTAGAAGTAATGCATCGTTCGTTGCATTTTGTATTATTCTACAGACATCGTTGTTTCGTAAGATGAGTGAGTCATTAACTGAACCAGGCTAGGATATGTCAACGCTTGTAAAAAGTTCTTTTCCATCACAAGTTGCCTGCACATTAATAGAGTGGAAGCCTTTTCTACAAATATACTCATCGCTTTGATTTGTTGGTTTTTTTTAATTTTTATATGACTACAATCAATCACTCCAATTGCAAATGGAAAGCACTCGCTTGCTTTGGCAGATATACATAAGTTTCTCAACTTCCGCAATAGTTCGCGGCACAGTTGATTGATGGACTCCAATATCTGCTATACCATTTTGGAATCCTGTATCTGCACAAAATTTTAAAAACAGTCGAATTTTATCAATCTTGCTTCTTCTGAACCCTCAAAAAATAATTAGCCAACCAGCAACAATTATTATCAAACCTATGTATTTATCATTTTATTATTAATTATATAAAAAAATTAATAATTAAGAATACAAACCTGTATAATTTTTTATCCTCACTTGCTAAATTTGTTTTACGCTGTTGATAACATTTTGTATTTCTTTGTGGCACAAAATATTCAGCCATGATTACTTTTTAGTGTACGCGAGTCAATTATAAGGCAGGCTCAACAAAATTTAAGCAAGAGCTCACAAAAGAAAGCAAAAGCTTGTTTTTATGCATATGAAAATGAGCTCAAGCTCATCTCACTTACTTCAAACTGAGCACGACGAGATCAAACGTGAGATGTGAGTAGAAGCAAATACTTCAAATTTTATTATGCATACGACAAGCACCTTTTACTCAAAAAATCGAGTCCGAGCTCAAGCTCACGTTTTATGCATGAGACCCATTGTAGCGAAAACAATAGGGTTTCGTTTTTACCCTTTGGATACGGAACCCTAAAAATAGAATGATAAAATAATATATGATTTTATGACATTTTTGTTGTTATAATACCTAGTCAATAATACTTATTTGGTAAGTATAATTATACTATTCAGGAAAAACAATTTAAAATTATATCTTAATTTTGAGGATTGAATTTGTTATGTTTATTAAAGAAAGCGAAAAATTTGCAAGACAGATGTCATAAAGCGGGTTTTAGAATTTAAACACATTTTTTTCAAGTGTGATATTTTGGTGATGATGGTTTACTACTTTTCAATTTCATTTGTGAAATAACAAGAAACGACTCAATATAAATCATCATTAAAATTGTTTTAAAATGTTTTTTATATTTTGGATTATTTTCGTTAATTTTATTGAAATTTTTTAGGAAATCTCAATGTACAGAGAGGTATTTGCCCAATTAAAGCCGCCAAAACTAGGATTTTCTAAACTGATGTTTTTCTATAACTACCTACATACCTTAGTTTATTTGCTTCCATTTGCGCCTACCAAGCTGACACAGTTTCGTTTTCTAACTATGCTGTTAATTTTTAGCTTTCAACTTTTCAAAAAAATTTATATTAAATAGTGTTTTCATATTAATATACATAATTCAATCATATAATGCAATTAAAATTTATATGGCGTCTCTTAAAGAGTAGATTCAGCGGCTTTCTAATTATCCATAACAGCAACAGGTAATTCCGTTTGATTCCAAAGTGGTCGCATGCATTACCCTTCGATTCATCATCTTTTTTCTACTAAAACTAAATTTTGCCTTAAAGTTTAAGTAAAGGTACGGTCACATTAGGCAAATGTTTGCCTCAAAATTGTTAGCTTTGTGGTCACACTAGGCACATTTATTTGTTCATTTTTGTTTGTTCAAACAAAAGCAAATAGATATTTGGGAAAATATGTTTGCCGTGTGGTCAGACTAGAGCAAAAATTTGACTAAAAAAATATTTGATTAAATTGTCAAAAAAACATAAATTGATTTCCCCAAAATATATATGTAAATACATATGTATGTACATATATATTAAAAATATGTTAATGAATGAAAAAAAAAAATAATATAAAAGAAAATTAAAAACAAGCTGAAAGAAAAGATTGTATGAACATTTTGCATTTTCACAGGCACATACATACATAAGGCACACAAAATCACAAACAGTCACAACTCAGAATTCACAAATTTTCAGGAGAGTCAAAAACAATTTTTAAAAACGTGCTTGCAATGTTTTTAAGCAACATAAAAATAGTTATAACGGTATTCGAAATATAACGAAATTTACGTAATTTACGTCTCAGCCACTTACAGGCACAGTCTGCATCTTGGTTAGATGATATTTGAAGTTTACATAACCTGTCAGCAACTCAGTTATCCAACTTATGGTACTTCTATTGTATCTGAGTACCTTACTGGCCTTCCCATGTGCTCCTTGAGCACCATACGAGCCTGCCTACACGTAGCGGTCTCCCTCCATCTTTTCAGGTTTAGTGAGTTTAGAAATTCACAGCAGATCCCCCTTTAGCTATTTGCTCTGCTGCTTATTGCCAGCTGTGCATATTAGTCTCTTACCCCATTTCAATATTACCTCAATAACCGAGGCACATCTGTTAAGCTTTAAAACACATTTCAACACTGGTTTGGAGAACACGTCACCTGCCGCCTGCGTTTTATAACCGACTGGTTGTCAAGTGCAATAAGAACATTTCTTTCCTGCACCCGACATTCCAGCAGGTGATCCAACGCATGCAGTAGCCCAAGCATTTCTGCCTGGTAAACGGAGACGTACTCAGCCAAACGCAGACTACAGGAAATGTTTAGCTCAGCTGAGTATACAGCTGCTCTACCGTCCATAAGAGAACCATCAGTAAAAGTGCTGATGTAGTTGTATGGGTGATTAAAGTAGACACACTTTTTTCAATAGTCTTTTTTTTTGACAGATCACGTGTGAGTCGTGTCATGCTGTCATGTTATTTTTGTTTAGTAATGTTTGGCATTTCATAATGGAAAGACTTACGGCTGAATCGCTTCGCTCTATGGGCTTTTGAAAAGTTCCAAGAAGATCCGACATTTTCGAGAAAAATTTTGTTTAGCAATGAAGCCCATTTCTGGCTCAATGGGTATGTTAACAAACAAAATTGCCGCATTTGGGACAAAGGGAAACCTGAAGAGATTCAAGAGCTGCCACTTTATCCAGAAAAAACAACTGTTTGGTGTGGTTTGTTTATATTTCTTTAAAAATGATGCCGGTGCGAATGTTACCGTCAATGGCGACCGTTATCGTGCCATGATAACCGACTATTTGATGCCTAAAATTGAAGCTCGTGATCTCGGCGAGATTTGGTTTCAGCAAGACGGCGCCACTTCCCACAAATCGCATCAATCAATTGAGAGAAAATTTCGGTAAGCACATAATTTCACGTTTTGGGTCGATCGATTGGGCACCAAGATCGTGTGATATCACACCGTTAGACTTTTTCCTGTGCGGATATGTAAAGTCTAAAGTTTATGCGGACAAACCCGCTTCAATTCAGGCCTTGGAGGAAAACATCTCGCGTGTCATTCGCCAGTTACCAGTCGAAATGCTCGAACGTAGCAACGGCTAACAATTGATAGCCCGATGATAGGTCTGGAATACACTTTAATTTTTAATTAAAATTTACATTAGATATATTTCTTATAGTTTTATAGTTTTAAAGCAAATAGCGCCTCTATTGGGATACTCTTTAATTTTCTACTTCATTTACGTTTGCAGCCTTTAGGTACAGAACCCTAAAGACAGTGAGTTATCATGTAATTTTATTTCATTTGCTAATAATGAAGTTTTAAAAGCAAAAAACTGCTGGAGTCAACTATTGTTTGCCCCTGTTTGCTCTTACAAAAACTATTGTAAGAACAAATAATTATTTGATCAAAAAAAAAAAAATATTTGCCGATGAGTGGTCACATTGGGAACATTTTTGTTTGCCGGCAACTAATTTTGTTTGCCAATAATCAGCTGTTTTGTTGTTTGCCTATAAATTTTATTTTGTGGTCAGACTATGGCAAACAAATATTTGACGATTTCAGGCAAATATTTCCCTAATGTGACCGTACCTTAAGACCTAAATGCAAGTCAAATATTTCGAGCAGCCACATTTTGCTTTATGACTTTTCGCAGGTTTTTTTGTGTTTTGATTTGGGTCTGTTTATTGCGATGCAAGCAAATAAAACAACAACAAATTGAAAAAGCATTGCAAAACGAAATGCAAAAACAATTTGCCACCCTTAATTAAGTTGTAGTTTCAAATACAGGACAAAAGCTTTTATTTGATCTTTTGAAATTTTCACTGACAAAGCACAACAACAACTACAACAACTACAACAACGTAATTAACAAAAAAAGAAAGAAAAAAACGTAAGAACAAAAAATAAATGTTAAACACAAAAAGTCATTATTTAACATAATGTTGGCAAAACAAACAAAACTCATCTTTAACAACAAAAGAAGCAAAAAAAAACATTTATTTTGTCTACTGACAACAACGACAACATCAACGAGAAAACAACACAACAGGAACTTTTTGTTCTTGAGTTGCAAATAGGTAAATTTATGTGTGTATGTATGTGCAAGTATGTTTGTGTTTAGTTTTATGTGAGAAGTAAAATAATAGTAGATCTTTTTTTTGAATCGTGTTTAACACACGCCGAGACCACCTGTTTAAATCCGCTGCCAAACAATAGACCCATTAGAGCGTAAAACAATCAAAGTCGTAATGGTACATTTGCCATTTATAAAAGGCATTTATGCCAATTCTAAGAGAACATACAACTACAAAAATACCCATCCATGACTTTGTACGAGTGTATTTTACTCTACTTATATCATCAGCAGGAGTAAAGGGTTCGTTTCTTTATTATAATTTTTTTTCGCGATTTTTAGAAGGTTGAGGGTTGAATTATATCTAAAGAAAATGTTTGCGTTTGTATTTAAAACAAGCATTGTTTGTACTGACAATAAGAGCACTAAGTAAGAGCCACCAGCACTTGTACAATTGCTTTCAATATGTTGTTCTTTAAGAATTGAAGACTGGGTCATACATTTCGTGGTTTGATTTTGGCTATATGTAAATAGTCATTTAGCAAACAAATCATGAGACTTAGGGAACATAAATTGTACTCAAAGCAAAAAACATGGTTGAGATAAACATAACATGTTATTGTTATTGGTTACAGTCAAATAATATTGTGTATATTATTTAATTATTATTATTAATAACTAGCTGTGCACGCCACTTTGTCATCGTCCTTACAACATTTTGTTCGTTTTGCTTCGAAAGTAATCCACACCAAATTTTAAGACTCTTTTATAGTGCTTCAGTTATGGTTTATGTATTTACTATATATAAAGGTACCCATCCCTGGGAAGTTAGTCAGGCATATTGGCTTTATATAAAATTCTAAAATTTATATAAAATTCTACAAGTATTGTAGTTATTTAAATAGTGTTACAAGTTTCCCACTAACAAAAATAAAAGGTACTGCCAAGTTTGCAGAACCAATGAAACGGTAAAATTTCGTATTTTCAATCTATCTCTCTATTTTCTCTTGGGAATGAGATATTTTTACGGAAAAAAATATCCTATATTGGAATCAAGATACTAAGGTACCTTCTCACAAAATTTGATTAAAATACAACCAGTAGTTTTTACGTGATGCGAACACAGGCAGACGGACAAACAAGCAGACGGAGAGACAGACAGAAAAAGAAAAATTCTAAAAATTGTTGTTTCGAATTCTATTTCGACTACTATCTGCCTGCAGCAGTAACAACATTAAAAAAAAATCATGTACAAAAATGATCTTGTTATTTTATGTATAGATTGCTTGCCGAATAGCAGTATGAGTAAGACAGTTACATATCGATACCTTAGTATAGAAACGTTCGGAAACATAGCAGAGAATTTATAATCTCTGTAAAGTTTAATTGTTTATCTGCTTATGTGTCAATCGCGACTAAACCAATTGTAATTTGAATTGGAAATGTTCGTAGTACATATGTCCCTTTTTCAAAACTCCGACTCAGAGGGGGAAATTAATAAATACCCGTTTTTATGTTTTCTTTTAATTTTTGGTCAATATCGATTTTTTGGTAAATTCTAGATTTTATAGTAAATGGATTTAAATTTTTTTTTGTGAATTTTTTGCTTTATGAAATTTCAAGTTTTTTTTAGTTAAAATTTCAAATTTGTGGAAAAATTTAATTTTTTTCGCAAAATTTCAGTAAAAAGTAATGTTTTGACGAAATTTGTTTTTTTAGTTAAATTTATATTTTAATGTAGGGGGAATATCAAAGCAGAGCACTTCCATAATGTGTCTCTTTTCGACCCCAAAATGATAATATAGGCTCCCTTAATTTCAAACTGTTCATGAGCATTACACTATATCTATACATATAATACAATAGTCTGTCTTACGCTTTGTGTTCGCATCACGTAAAACCTACTGGATGGATTTTAACAAAATTTGTTTAGGAGGTACCTTAGTATCCTTGTTCCAATATAGGATACTTTTTATTCTGCAAAAATATCTAATTTTCAAGAGAAAGTGGAGAAAAATCAGTAAACCCTATTGCGTGACATTAAGCGCCCATTGAATAAAATTTTTATTTGATTTGTTTTTTTACTTTTTGGAATTACAACGTTATTAGAACATTTTAAAAACCTTTTCCTGAGCTTTACAATAATTTTTAGAATTTTTTATAAATTTAACAATTTTATCCAGGGATGGATACCTTTATATAAAGTAAATACATAAATCATACCTGAAGCACTATAAAACTAAGAGACTTACAATTGGTGTGGAATACTTTCAAAGCAAATTCGAGCAAAATTTTGTCAGGATGCCCACGAAAAAAAATTCCAACATATTGTTATAAACTATATATTTTTAAGATTAAATTTATTCCATTTATGAATGTTTAAAAAGCAATGAAAATTAAAAAAATTGTCTAGAACAATTTCTCGATAAATGTTGTTTAAATAGAAAAATATAAAAAAACTTAACTGCCCTATAAATTTATACAAAGAGAGCTATAAAATGATTTAAAAATCCAGAAAATGATTTTCATTCTGCTTATATCTGCTACTATCTTTTTCTGTATAATTTATCACGAAGGCTCGGATTTCTGTAAGCCCATGAAAGGTAAGAACACATTTTCTATCTGAATCATAAAATTTTAAGCAAATAGACATCGATTTAAAAATGTATATTTTTCATATTTTTGTGTTAAATGCATATTTTTCCATATTATGGTAATAAATGCATATTTTCAATGTTTTTTCCAATGGCTGAATGCTAAATAAGGATGTAGCCTGGATTTCTAGTATCTGCAGTCTTTCCCTTTTCTCTTTAAAATGTATCACAATAATAACAACAATAACTTTAATAAGTTTAGCTAAAAATTATTAACTTATGTGTAACTAGCACTGCCTTCAATGTCGTCAGCATTTTAACAAAAATATTGAGTTCGAATTTTAAGACCTTAAAGTGCTTCAGCTATGGTTTATATATGAAGTTACCCGTTTCTGAATAATTACTCAGGATGTGGCAACTTAGGTTTTATATAAAACTAGCTACCCCCAATGCGTTTCGCTACACACATCCACTAAAAATGGAATAAACACTTGTTAGAAAAGTATGAGAAACCACTCCCGCTATTCTAATTTAGTCAGTATTTTTCTAGACTATGCACATTAGTATGAGGAGTGCTTGTTCAAGTTTTCAAGACTCAACCAATTGTAGTTCTCTAGGTATACAATACTAATTTTTCACTTTGTATTCGAGCTACCACGCCCATCGACCAAATCGAGTCGGTATTTTTCTAGACTAGACACATTAGTATGAGGGTTATTTGTGGAAGGTTTTAAGACTCTATCTATTGTAGTTCTCTAGGTGAACGAAAATAATTTTTCACTTTGTATGGCAGGTACCACGTCCACCGTCTTAATCCAGGCTGTGTTTTGTTAGATAATGTCTATTAGTATGAGGGTTACTTGTGCATAGTTTCAAGACTCTAGAAGTTGCAGATCTCCAAATAGACGATAATAATTGTTCACTCTGTATGGTAGGTACCACGCCCACTATTCCAATCCAGCCGGTGATTCGCTAAACTTTATAATAAGAGGGTTATTGGTGTCCAATTTCAAACATCTACGTATTATACATATGTAGTTCTCTAGGTACTTGAAAAGTGAGCGTAAAAGTGGAAATATTCAATTTTTCTTTCCATAAAAACCCAAGTTATGATGAAGATTAAAAAAAATTGGCCAAATCGGTGCAGCCATTTTTAAATAATGCGATTACCAACGAACGATATTTAATTTGATTTTATTCATATAAATAGATTTTGTTATTATAGAGTTTGGCAAATTAGTGTATGAAATTTCCAGGGTTCGGAAATTTTCATTTATGAACATTTAAAAATCAACAATAAACGAACAACAAAAAATGTTCTGTCTATGTTCATACATGAATGTGTTTATCTGTTTGTTGTTTGTAACATATGTATGTAAATACAGTGTATCACAAAAACAAATATGCAGCTATTTAAACCAAATACTTCGTTGAATTAAAAGTCTATAAGTTAATTTAAACTAAAAATTTTTATTTAGTTTTGACTAGATTAAGGTTAGTTTTTAAGGCATATAAAAAAATTAGAAAAAATTCTGTATTTGTTTCATTAGTACAACAAAAAGAAAAAAAAATTAACTAAATTTACATCACAAAAGTTAGTATGCAGAATGTATTATATTTTAATTTATGGTAGAAACGCTTGCACTCTGTACATTATATTTTTAAATTTGGTATTTTGTAGAATAATTCATGTTTTTTGTTACATGTTGAAGACGGAATTGTATTGAAACCACCAAATTTTGTGCCACTGGGATAGGAATTTCCGACCAATATTCCACAATTACCATTTATTGTTTATTTCGTCCCTTTATTTTTTATTTGACGACCTAGATGAACCCTAAAGTGCTCGATGGAATTTATATAAGGCGTCTGAGAGGAGTTTTTAGTTGTTTTGTGTGTTATACAAAAGCCATTCTTTAACTATTAGAGCTATATATTTCGGGTCACTATCCTGTTGAAATATAAGAGTGTCTCCTAAGCCTAACTCCAAAGCACTTTCGTTAAAAACTACTATTAGAAATATTGCGGTATAAATATTTGTCCATGTTTCCATCGATAAAAACAAGTTTTCCCACTCTTGATGCCAAACTAATACCTAACCACCTCTATGATTAACAATACCGGTCATGTTTTTTTTAATTCGAGATCGGAAATTGGCTTTGGCCACACTTTAACACATCTATCAGACCCGTACATGATTGTTTTAGTCTCGTCAGACAAAATACAGTATTTCTGAACGTTTTCGATTGATTTATATTCTGTTTGACGAAATCAACTATCTTTTGCTGGGTGTCTGTGCTTATAAATGGGTTTTGTCTAATAGTTCTACCATTGTATCCGGCTTTGTATAACAAGCTACGATTAGTTTCTGGATTGCAGGATTTTCCAACTTCGTTTTTAATTTCCGCTTGCATTTTTTGGCGCACTTTTTTAGATCTGCTTTAAACTTTCGTACTATTTCGTACTTG
Organism: Phasia obesa; assembly: GCA_949628195.1. NCBI lineage: Eukaryota > Metazoa > Arthropoda > Insecta > Diptera > Tachinidae > Phasia > Phasia obesa. The sequence goes on from OX451216.1 coordinate 129,369,568, forward strand.
TTTCTTGATTAGTAAACACTTTGGGACGACCCAAACAAGGTTTGTTTTCTGTTAAATCTTCAGAATATATCTCTATAACATTTTTCATAGTTGCACTACTTTTGTTCACAATGCTAGTTATTTTTCTTTGTAAGTTATTTAATTTGTATAATTTTATATTTGCGTCCTTAAAATCCTTGGATAGCTCCTTTCCTCGTGGTGCCATTATAATCAAAAATGATTTTAATTACTTAATAAATTTTATTTTAGGTTTTTTCACTTATTTAGATTGGTTTTAATCTATAAAAATAGAATCTTTCTTCTTAAATATTAACAGGCAAACTAATAAATGATCACAGCATACTTACTTTTGTGATCATGAACTTGACGGTTTCTCAGAAAATTATTTAAATAAAATAACGGGATCAGTCGTAATAGTGATAAATTTAGTTTTTGTTATCTAGATAGTACCAAGTTAAGTTGTGTATAAAAAAAATTAAATGAATTGAAAGCAAAATAGGAAAAATCATTGATTTAATGAAAGGTATAAAGTGCATACTTATTAAAGTGATCCACTGTACATGATAAGTGATAAATTAGCTTCTTGTCATTAATGTTCTTTTTTATAAATGTTCATGTTGCTCACTTATGAACGTCGAACATTTATAAAATTTATCAAAATTGTAAATACTCAAATATGAGCACTTGCGTGAACAACAAAATTTGTTTCATTTATTCACTTTTAAACAGAAAGAGAAAAATAAGTCATCGCATTCATAATTTAAAAACATAGAATATTTTGTAGTCTCTCATAGATGTATAAGAAGATGCAGCTAAAAATAAATTGTACACATTCATACATGAATGAACAGTGGGTGAACATTTCGGTACTCTGGAAATTTCCCATTTACAGAAAATTTAAAGTGCTGCCAAGTAATTAGTATTGAATCTATAATATCACGCACTTTGACCATTTCATCTCTATTTTCTTTTGGAAAGGATATACATATTTTTGCAGGAACAAATATCCTATATTTGAAACGAGGCACTAAGGTACCTCCTCACAAAAGTTTATTAAAATTCATCATTCATTCATTAAGTGATGCTACCAGACACACAATAATTCCAAAAATTAGTGTTTTGTATTCTATATCGATTTATATCTGCACCAGTAGCAAAATTTTGAAAAAATATTTTATGTTCTGTTATATAAACACATATACATACATACATATATGTTTTTTTTTTTATTCCTGAAAGTAACATTTCAGAGGTAGCACGAACCTTTTCAAATTATGATATTTTATTGTTGTCAGGTTTTATTTATATCATTATTCTCTGGACTCCTTCCTATGCATTGCAATGTAGCCTAAAATTATTGGGGTTTCACAAATGAGTTTATAAAATCGCTAGAACTGAATAATTATGTATTTAATTTAAAGTGTTATTAAAAATATTTATTAATTTTTAACAAAAAACGGTAAAAAAACTCATAATAATTTAAATATATTTAAGGTCTAATTAACCAACAGATCAATTTTACAGGCCAACTGTTGCTAACAATACAAGTATTTAAATATTTTGCTACAGAAACAAACAAAAAAAAAAAAATCACTTAAACCGTAACGATCCAAATGGAAATGGATTATACAGGGTTGTCAATGTATAAAATTATGTTCAATTACAAGCCCTCACAGTGTTAAACGTTTTAAATGCGACAGTATTTTCGCACTCAATTACTTACATTAGCGCTAACAACTGAATTTGTCTGTCTGTCTGCCAGTCTGCCTGTTTGTATTTCGTTCCATTAAAGTTTTATTTCCGCAATAGAGGGATTAAGGCATTTAGTATCGTATAGTTTTTGTTGTCATCTGAACTCGTATACATTCGACACTGATACATTAAATTAATGTGTTGGTGTGTGTGAATGTTTGTGTGAGTGATTAAATATATTTATGTAGTTTGAAACAAATTCATGATACTTTAATGGCAAACTCGTTGAGCCATTAATGAGGCTGAGAAATAAAAAGTTCACCCTTAACTATTATTAACACGAAGGAAGGTCAATAAGTCATTAAAAATGGTTAAACTGAAAAGAACACTACATTTGGGTATTCCTATGGGTACAGTTTACATGTTATATAATGAATTCTTCCATGCATGTTTTAGTTAATACTCACTACCTGACTCACTCATCAATGATATCGTATATTTTCCCTATAGGCTTAAAATTGGTACTCAAATAGTAAAAATCGATCGATCTTAACATAAAAAAGCTGTAGATAAAAAAATCGTCAGATCCGTATAAAACCATAGCTCTTACTTTGTCCAATATCTATCACTATAATTGTATTATAACAAGCATGAACTTGGTGCTCATTTACAGTACGTTAAACTTTTAACAGCCGAAATTTTTAGATAGTAATTTGGCTTTATTTTTAACCGACTTCAAAAAAAGAAGGAGGTTATCAATTCGTCTGAATGTTGCTTTTTTTTATGTTTGTGCCCGCAGAACTCAGTCATTTCTGAACCGATTTTAAAAATTTTTTCATTATTAGAAAGGAAATGCTTACAGATTGGTCCTATTTTAAAAGAAGTTCAGAATTTTAAAAATTAAAGGGTGTCCCCATACAACATACGTGTTTTTTACGTGTATTATCAACCGTAAACGGCACTCTTTTAAAATTTAAAAAAACTGCATATCACTATAGCTGCCAATAACAGAAGTTAATAAAAAAAAACTTAAAAATTAAAGGGTGTCCCCATATGTGACGTCAATTTTAATATATGAACCATTTGAACCATTGTAGACAATCACTTGAAAATTGGACAGAATGTCCAATATTTATAATCAGAAATTAAATATTTATGATTAGAAGTTAAAGGGTGTCCCAATAGTTGATGTAATTTGATGTATATTGCAAAACTTTTGAACAGTAACAGAGAGACGGTTGAAATTTACAAATAACCTGTATATGTAATTCCTTTATAACATCAAGTATATAATTTAAATTTGGAAACTAAAGGGTGTCCCCATAATTGTAATTGTACCTATCTAGCCCTATCTTTTGAACCGTTATAGACAAACACTTGAAAATTAGACAGAATCTCCACTACTATGTCCCGTATAATAACCCTTATAAATATTTAAAATTTTAAAGGGGGTCTCAATAGTTGATGTAAATTTATGCATATGGCCAAACTTTTGAACCGTTTTAGACAGACATTTGAAATTTACAAAGAATCTGTCCTTTAAAATAAGTGTTTAATTTAAAATTGTACATTAAAGGGTGTCCCCTAGGTGATATTGATTAACCTATATTACCATATATTTGGAACCGTTACTTTTTATTGCTCTGTCAGTAATAATAAGTGTAAAAAATTAAAGGGTGTCCTCATATCTGACGTTATTTGTCGTATATGGCTTTATCTGCTAAACCGTTATGGATAGACATTTGAATGTACAGAACGTACATATATTACTATGTCCGTTAGATCAACAAGTATTAAATTATTTGATTTGAGTACTATTTCTTACATTTTTAGTTTAGAATTGATGCACATATATTTGTTTTGTAGTCGTTTTTTTTTGCAAGAATTATTACATATATGGTTTTGTAAGGAATCCGTTTAATTTTTCATCATATACTATTTTTAGCTCCATACGCTCATACAGAGAGTAGAGTTCTGACGTTTATGAATAAAATACTTTATTTGAATTATTCATCCAACTATAAGAAATATTTTACTCTGAAAGATCTTAATTCAATAATTTAGATCTTTCATGTTTCAGCTTTCATATTTTACATGTAATTATAAGTATTTCTTCATTCAGCATTCATTTTATGTTTTTAGAACTTACATTTCAGCTTTCATCGTTCATTTCTTGTATTAAGTAATATGAGTGCAAGATGAAAGATAAAATAAATACATACAAACTCTTACGTCTTTCAACGAATTATATGTATAATTTAATTTTTCACTGAACGATGTGTTGTCTTTCTCCTCTGTATTTAATTTCTTCTTTTACTGAATGCCTCATTCTAAAAGTTAAAAGACAATGGATGTTATTGAAATGCTTCACTTAACCTTTCCAAAAGAAAATAATTGCTTTATCAAATTATAATTCAAAACTCTAAACCGTAAATTCTACTTTTTATAGTTCCTTCGGATTTCGGAAAACCCTTGGCTTTTGTTTCAGAGATGACATTCTAATTCACTGAAATATTTTAAGTCGAACCACTTCTCAAAAGTTTTCTGAAACAGAAAGAAAATGATTCACCATACTGAATCATTATTCCCACACTAAGCCAGTAATTGTCTAAATTAATTCAAAGTTTCGCATGATTCTGTCACATTCGACTGGAATTTTTTCAGCTGAACTCTTTTTTTAACTTATAAACAGAAAAAAATTTCTGAAATTCACATCTGGAGATAAAGCTGAGTCATGGTAACAATTCGAACTTCCACGCCTGAGTATTTGAATTTGAAACTATAAAGTATTTTTGCACCTCAGTTTTGTCTTGATGGAAGATCATAGAAAGCTGGCTATAATTTATTCAGTATATTTTGGCAATTCACTATAGACGGATAAAGCTTTCCATATTGTATTATATTAAGTTATATGAGTGAAAGATGAAATAAATACATAGAAACTCTTACATCTATCAATAAATTATATGAATAAGTTAATCATTCACTGAACGATTTGTTGTCTTTCTTTTCTGTGTTTCATTTCTTCGTGTACTGAATGGCTCTTACTAAAAGTTGAAAGACAAGGGTTGTGAATGAAATGTTTCACTTAACCTTTCCAAAAGAAAATAATTGATTCATCAAATTATAATTCCCAACTCTAAACCGGAAATTTTTTAACTTTTTGTAGTTCCTTTGAATTTCGGAAAACCCTTGGATTTTATTTCAGAAATGACCTTGTAATTCGTCTGAAATATTTTTAGTCGAGCCATATCTTTAACCTTAAAAAATAATGAAATACACCATAACGAATTACTATTCCCACTCTAAGCCCGTAATTGTCTAAATTAATTCAAATCTTCTCATGATTCTGTCACATTCGACTGGAATCTTTTCAGCTGAACTTCTTTTTTAACTTTTTAACTTATAAACAGAAAAAAATTGCTGATATTCACATCTAGAGCGCAAGCTGGGTGAGCTACACCTGAATATTTTAAATCGAAACTATAAAGTATTTTTGCACCTCAGTTTTGTCTTGATGGAAGATCATTAAGGAAGGAAGATCATAATTTCTTCAGTCTGTTTTGGCAATTCACTGTAGATAGATATAGCATTTAAAATCGGAAAACTTTCCGCCCGTCTGAGACTTCGCCTCCTTCAATAAGCAAAATTGTTGAATTTGGGACGATACCGATTCACTTAAGATCATAGCTCACCGATTGGTGTGGATTTTAGGCTGGCAGCGTCATCGGTCCATATTTCATTTAGAAGGACTTTGACCAGCCTATCTTCATCAATAGCGAACGTTATAGGTGGATGATTACCAACTTCTTATGGCCTGAAGTAGATGATACAGTCACCAACTGCATGTTGTTTCAACAGAGCGGCGCTACGTGATGTAAACTGTTTGGAAAGGATAATGATGTAATGTAAACTGGTAACCGAAATCATTCGATTTGATTTCGTTAAATTTTGGTTTTGGGGTTTTTGAAGTCGTATCACTTGTCATGGTTCAAATTAAGCCCGATTTATGCGCCAAAGTCATGCACATTTCGCATGATGTTATATTCCATATATGATGGTATCGATAGGCTTTTTAACGATGATATCTCAGCAGACTTTGTTTTATTTAAATCTAAAGATGGAAAGCGCCTAATGAAAAGCCAGTTATATGTTGTCGGGATCGCGAAAAAGGAGCTCTAATTATGCTATAAATCAATCACACGTTTGCATACATATATTGTTATTGGTGTACAACTGCGGCTTTCATACACAATAGCATACAATTATACAAAATTTTTGATTTATTTTAAAATCGCTGAAAAATTATTATGCTCGTTGCCCCAACATCTTTACCCACTTAACTTGTTATTCATTTAAAACTTTATCGTGAATTCAATCGATGATTTATTTATTTTTTCCTCATTTAATAATTTATCTCAACCAAAATAATATTAAGAAATAAACAAAAATAAAATGTATAAAGACAGAGACATTTTTTTTCTAAAAGTTTTATCGAAAAAATTTGTAAAAATTTTACCGAAATTTTTTGTAAAAATTTTTTGAAAAAATTTTTTTGAAAGTTTTTTTTCGAAATTTTTTGTAAAACTTTTATAGGAATTTTTTGTAAAAACTTTATTGAAATTTATTAGAAAAAATATTATCGAAATATTTTGGTAATGAAATTTTCGAAAATTATTTTTATAATTTTTTCAAAAATTTTTTTGTAAATATGTTATAGAAAACTTTTTCCAAAAATTTTATGGAAATTTTTTGCAAAAAATTTTCGATAATTGTTTGTTAAAATATTTGTTGGAAAATTGTGTTTAAAATTTTTTATATTAATATTTTTAAATATTTTTTATTTTTATTGAAAATTTTTTGTAAAAATTTTATTTTATTGAAAAAATGGTCAGACTAAAGCAAAAAATAATAAAAATTCCCTTATATTGACAGTGTCTTTTGATTGCTTCTGAGTAGCCTGTGGGTCTATTAGCTACCTATATGTGTATTAAATCAAAGCAGAAAAGCTTTTCGGGCCTAAAAAGTAAAAAAAAAAATCGCCCCTCGCAGGAAGTTATTGGTCCCCAGAGATCTGTATGCACTCCTTGCGATTTTTAAACTATGACTGGCAAATTGGTGGGCTTAAATCTTTTATACCTCGTCTGGCGCCTTGGAAAATGACATTTCAACATCAACACGGACAGACGGACATCGCTTAAGTAACTTTTCTATGTATAAGGGTCCAGAATATGTATACTTTATGGGGTCGCAAATAAATATTGTAAAAATTGCTCATGGCATAACAAACTTATACATATATACCCTTTCCACCTGTAGTGAAGGGTAATATAAATGATATTCCAAAAAATTTCCTAGTCGGGTTTTAAAACATGAAACTTTTCGGAAACTTAATTTTAAGTGATCCCTATGATTTTGTAAAAACACATTAACTTACCCTCGTATTTTCTATTTTCTAAAATTTTCAAGGGTTTTTTTTTGTATAATATGTATACGTATCCTTTTTAGATATTATTATTCGTAATAAAAAACAATTTGCCACCCTTTTGGTCTCATACTGTGAGCTCTGTGTATTCTTGGGCTGTGAGGCAGTGAAGAATGACAATGATGACAACGGTAGTCATATACCACATGGAACGAGTGAGTAGTTATTGCAAGTTCTTGATACATAACTTTGTTGCAATGTGTTCTTTTTAAAATAAGGATAATGGCATTGGTTATTGTTGTTGTGGTAGTTCTTAGCCATAGGAAGATTTTAACGGTATGGTAACAAATGACTGGAAACGGTCACATTTTACTTTGGGGTTATTGTTGTTGCTTCGCAGTGAAAGGCTGATGCTTTGCATGTAGGCATGTTATTTATTCATTCATTCATTCAAACCAACAAACCAGCCATTCATTGAATCTTTTCTTGTTTTTTTTTTATATCAAATTTTTTGACTTGATAATGTCCCTTACGGTAATGTCACCCAGCGAATGGTATTATTTGCAACATATGGCATTCTTGAAAATCAAATCATTTCGTTGACTGGTTTTATTTTTTTTAAGCTTTCGCTATTTTATGTTTTTCACTCTATTTCCTTTGAATTTAAAGGAACAGTGGTCTTGTCTACTTTGATGTTTAAATTTTCATACAAAAAGGAAGTGCACTTTGTTACAAATTTCTTTGTAAACAAAGTTAAAGTGAGATAAAACCACAACTAAGATAGGTTGTTTTTGTACTCTATAATTTAATTTGAGGTCTTTAATTCCCGCAGAAATTTGCCAGTTTAATATTAAAGGCTCCAAGCGGCATAAGGGTATTTTTTTATTTGGAAGCTCATATTTTTAGGTGGAAACTCACCAACTATAATCAAAGCATACAAGCATCTCTACCAGCTGGAGATTCTTTAAAAAGAGGTATTACATTGCATATTGAACTACAAAAAAGACTTTTCAAGGTGAGTACTTTAATGATATTTAGTGAAATGTTGGTAAACTCATCTATTAGATCGATTAAATTGGAAAAATTAAAGTGACCTTAAGAAGAACTTATGGAATTATGAAATGGAATTTTATTTAGTCTTCCCAAAAAATGCTAGCACATGGTAGCCATAAAACCATAATATTTCTCTAGGACAATCAATTACCCTCCGGATTTTATAAATTTCAACTGCCGATATTTGCAAAATTAAAAAAAAAAAAAAACGTATTCGAAAATCAAATTTATAAATAAAATTCTTTTAAAGCATAACTTCGTTTGTTACTTATTTAAATTGGTAAGCTAAATTTCTACAGCAATCTTTAAAAGTAAGAGTACACTCGAAAAAAAAAATTGTAAAAAAAATATTTTAGAACGCCAGAGAATCTATCAAAGATCTAAAAAATCTTGGACACGGAAACATATAACCCTGGAAACCCCTTTGGAATTAATTATTAGTTAATACTTTACTAACGTTTTTTTTGAGTGTATGCTAAACTTTAAAGATCCCTCCCTCCCTCTTAATAGTCTTCCAAAAGTCAGGTCAAAAAAATCATTCAAATTGGTCCTGCCGTTTGCCTGTAATTAATTTTGGTCAAAAAAAGGGGTAAAATTTCCTATAGTGCATAGTAATGATTTTCAAGCAAAGATTCTGGCAATAAAGGACGTTGCGGACGTTGGTAATGAGAGAATAATAACGAAAATGTTCGGCACAACATTAATCTTGCTTTAAGAGGGTCATGTATCCTTTCTGATAGCCGATCTATTTTATATTCCTTGTCAGCATTGACTTTAAAATCCGGGTCAGGTCTGAAACCCTTCACGGTTGGAAATAAGATGCAGGGTTGGCAAAACTTGCTTTGATCTTGTTCAACTTGTGTCTCTTATTAGTGAGGAAGGGGTGCGTAATGTTAGATATATTAGTAAAAACATTTAAGGATACAGGAATCGAAACTGCTTAAAGAATTTTCTCCGGACATTTTGACAAAATTAACACTTTTGGAAATGAGTATCTCAATTCTGCCTGAATGAAAATTTTTAAAAACAGATCGAATCTTATTCAAATGATTGCACTTTATAAGTAGTTTTAAGGGGATCAATTGAATCTCTAGGAGCTTAGATAGGCTTTTGGGATAATGTAATAACATCTACGACTTAGGCTTTTCATTAACTCTACACGCAGAAAAACCCATGGTTTTGGTATGGTCACAAGAACCAAATTATGTTCTGTGTAATAATATATGGTCATGATAAACAAATTTTTGTCATTTTTAACATTACTTTGGTCACGATAAACGTGTTTTGGTAAAAATGTCCTCACTAAATGGAACATGGTTGGTTTTAACTACACAATTTTTTGCCAAACTTCAAATCACACCTAAAGGTTTATAAATATTCTAAACTAATATATTAGTTCTAACCATAATATATTTATAGGAAACAAAATATGTTAAGAATGACTAAAAACACACAAATAATGTTTGTTTTTAGTCATCGGACATTAATGGTTGAGATTTTTAAAAAGAGATATCAAATTTGTAATTAATTTTTATATTTAAATTTATGAATATTTATATTTAATTGTTTTTTAATAATATATTATATTAATAGTATATTATTATTATATTATTGCTAATTATGTATTAATGAATTCGCCATACATTTTATATGAAATCGTTAATGAAAACAATGATAAATAATTTTGCTTTTTATTATAAAGAAAGTTTAAAAAGGGTACATATGACATTACATAGCTTTTAATAATAATGATTTAATTATACCATATAATGTTTTTATTTGAATATAATATAGTAAAATGTTATTATATTATGGTCATATCTTATTATAGTATGTTTATATTTAAAAAAAAGTTGGTAATTTTTAACAATGTCTTTCTCAGGGTTGACAATAATATGTTCTTATTTTTAATAATAATATGGTTTGACTTTAACCATATAATTTTATAAAACAAAATTTCATAACAAATTTTTTATTAAGGTTTAATAAATCAGTTAAGTGCGAGTTAATAGCCGATTCAGGCTGCCACGAAATTAAGTAATTTCGAGCTGAAATTACGAACGAAATCTAAAGTGTTCATACTGGGCTTTTTGATATTTGAGTTAATTTCGGAAACAGCTGATCACGTTTAGTTACATTTGTATAATTAAATTATTTTGCAAAAAGCTTTCGCACAACACTTTCGTATTGATTTAAAATATACATGAATATTAAAAACAACACTACAACAAAATTAATGTAGAATTATGTATATATTTCCATTATTTCATTAGGCTTTTCAATTTTTTTAAACAAAACGGACTTTTAAGGTTGTAAGTCTGGTCATGGTTGCAAAAAAAGTAGCTTTTTCTACAAAACCAGCGTTGTCTATCGTAATTTCAAGTTAATTTCGACGAAATTAAGTAGAGTGAGTTAATTTGGGCAATGGTAAAATCTATGCGAAATTACGTAATTTCAAGTTGATTTCGGCCGAAATCACGAAATGACTTAATTTCGTGGCAGCCTGAACGGGCTATAAGACTCATACACGCAAGGTTCCGTACTATGTATAGTACGACTTTAAAATTTCAAGTTGTTAATTTTTTTATGTCTTATAGGGCATCCTTTAATTTTAAAATTAAAGTAATATTTGCGAAAATTGCATCATTATTAGAACACCCTTTAAATTTTAGTTATTGCTTTTATAATTGTTTTTATAGCGGAATACCCTTTAGGTTTTAGTAATTGTCATATCAGCCGCAGCAACACATCTTCAGTAAAAATTTTTAAGAGTCTACCTATTACGGTTCAAGATATAAGGCGTTATACATACAAATTACATCACTGCCGGAACACCCTTTAATTTTTATTATTTTTTATAGGAGTAATAGTAATACCCCATCTGTGAAAATTTCAAGAGTCTACCTATTGTGAATAAAAAAATTAGGCCATATACATGCAAATCACGTCACTATCGGAAAACCTTTTAATATTTAGCTTCAATTTTGTATACTTGTTTATAAAGCGAACATAGTTTTAATTAATGTCTGCAAATTTAAAGTGTTTGCCTCCTACAGCTCAAGAAATAAAGATATAATCGTAATAACGTCACTTTCGGAACACAATATAAGTTTTAGTATTTGTTGCTATAGCGGCAACAAATACTAAGTCTACATATTACGGTTCCAGAGATAAAAGGCGTTGACAGACGGACAGACATTGTAGCGAAAACAATAGGGTTAAGTTTTTACCCTTTGGGTACGGAACCCTAATAAAAAATATTTGCAGTTTATAAAAGGAATTGAAAATATTTTTTATGATTTTGGCCCATAGTGTTTAAGAGTGTAAAACAAATTTTCCAAAAGCGCTAACACCTATGAAATATAATATGAAAATTTAAATTTCTGATATCCTATTTCTTTGATAAGTTGGTTTAAATAGAAAATTAATTGAAACTACCTTGTAGATAGATACGAAGAATGCTGACGACGGATGTAGCGATCCAGAAAATGCATTATATAATAAAAAACTTAAGCCTAAATAATTAATGAATTCATTTTATTTTTATTTTATTTATTTATTATTCACGAAAATGTCCTCTTGTTGTATGGAAATACTGGAGTCTGAGGTAGGAATCTAAGCCGCAATCCCAAGATATACATATATAGATAGACTAGAACTTTACCTGCTAGCTTATCGGATTTATAATTTAGATTATAATTATAATTATTTTTATTATTATCCTGCACTGAATTTAGGTCTTGCTCCCTCGATAGCCTTTTTATATGCTCAGTAATGAGTCTAAACAAACTGAGCTAGTTCTGATTAGCACTCTAGTAAGCTGGTATATTTTGATGTTTTATGCTTCTTTTTATTTACAATATCTACCTCTTTTTCTACCCACTTATTTTTTTTTTCTTTACAAATAACAGAAAGGCACCAATGATTAGAACATTTTCCTCTTGTCCTAACCCATCCCTTTCTAGGCTACTGAGTGCACTTAAAATACGTTCCTCAAATGAAAATCAGCTAAACTTTCTATTTTATTAAGTTTTTTGTCTGATTTTAAAGGTTAAAATCTAATATTATTTGTTCAAAATAAAAAACCTAAAATTACTTTAAAACTTAAATTTTTTTGAGTGCAACTTTTCTTCAAATACCACTGTTCAACTGAGAATGTCATTTCCTTCGTTTTGGCAATATTTGTAGCATAAGTTCTGTTAACGGTTTGTGCGGTATTATCCACATAAATATTACAGTAAATAAATCTCGACTCTATTCTTTGGGAACAAACACTCAACTATAACTACAAGTACACAGCAACTACAACTACAACAATGACAACTATCTTTGAATAATCCTCTTGAGGGACTTACACTTGTATCTCTACCAACCATCACTCTCTGTCCCATTGTTCGTCCTTAAAGTAAAAAGCAAGGATGTCTATTGTAACTCTGCTCGTACTTAAACTCGAACAATAAAACCTTAATTTTTTTTTATTTTAGTTTTGTTTGTTTGTTTGTGGCCTTAAATAGATAAACATTTGATAAATAGTCGTAAATATTTTCATTTCATGTGGAAAATTGTACATTGACTTTTATGTTGGCGTATGTGTGTGTTGTGTGTGGACGTGTATGAGGATGTTAATGGAAGTGGAAGTGTTTGTGTATTTCGTGTATCTGATGATTTTTACCAGGAATACAACATTTATGAATTTAGACAAATATTATGATTTGAATCTTATAGAAACATTCTCATACAGTTTATTGCATATAAAATGCAATTTCCTAGTCGTGCCTGTCATATTGTGTAAAACTTATTTTCTCTTGATCCTTGGGGATGTTATGACAAACGACCGCACTAACATTTCTAGTAGTATTTGCTTGTATTTATAGCATCAGGCACGTCTTTGCATAATGCAATGAAACAAGTACTATGAATGTGACCATAAAATATCCGATGCAATAGTGGTAGTGTAAATATTTGCAACTAAATCTGTACTTAAATATGTATAACACGAACAAAAGTAATTCTTAAGATACGAATTTCATTTCACTAATATTTAAGACACGAAAGCGGACGACTTCTGTTTTGGGTAATTCTTTCAACCTGCCATCTTTAAACAAATAGTTGTGGACTTTCTTATGGCCTGCTAAATCACACACAGTCACGTACAATTAATTAATGCTTTACAGAGATCTGGCTGGTAAATGCCAACGGCTCTGCATTTAAGATTGGCATCTATATTCAGTATACCTTTGCCATAGATGCTCAGTCTTATGTTAGCCTGTGCTAGACTTTCGCACACTGCCATCTTCACCTCTTGCAGGCAAATTCTTCTTTTTTTTTAAATCAACAAAAAAAAAAAAAAAAATTGGTAAATGGCATTGGTACGAAACCAATGCACCAGAGTCTGATTTCCTTAGCTTCCTCCAAAATCTGAAGCGCGACCTATACCTTCGTATAGGAAATGAGACTCCAAATTCAGCTAGATAAAATTAAAAAGAGTTTAATGGTGCTCCTCCAGTGAAAAATTTTGAGTTTATTGGATCTCCTCGAGTAAAAAAATGAGTTTAGTGGTGCTCCTCCAGTTAAAAGTTAAGTTTTTAAAATGGTGCTCCACCAATGTTGGACTTCTTGAAATTAAAATTTCTAGGTTATATAGGATAACCAAACGATTACACATGGCTGATTAAGCAACCATCAATAACAGTACAACAGTGCAGCTTTTCGTAGAAGCCATTTAGCCAGCTTGAGTGAGTCGTAAACCACTCAATTTGTGTCTCTGGAAAATAATATTAGATGCTGCCATGTGTTTTTATCAGCAAAGTCACCAAGTTTAAGTACTTTAATGCCTAACGAATTCTTGAGCTCCATTTCAGCTTACCACCATTTAGCTGTGATCTGTCACATTTCAGGGTTATTTAGACTAACCATTACTTGATGTCCCCATGTGATATATTTTCAGCATAACAAATAATATTTTATGTTTAAAATTACTAAAAAAAGAAAACAAAACTTCACTCTTGTAATGTTGCCGCACAATATTCTCTGGATTACGAGTCTGACCATAAGGCAGTGGAAATTGTTCTTGCTATAGGCGATTGTTTAGGTCGAGTGCGACCTACTAGGTTTGATTATAATAGAATGGACAGAAATCGTTTCAATTCAGTTTTAAACAGAGGGTTGTCTGAGTGTGAGCTTCCTATAGATAGCAATGTAGGCGAGGTTGATATTGACAACTATGTAGAATCAATGAGCAGGTGTTTTCGTAATGCCATTGACTTGCTGTCCCAAAGGTACCCACCGGTAGAAGAGGGCTTCTAGCGCTTCCGCTGAATATTTTACGCTTTATAGCGGAGAAGAAAAGGCTACGTCGTCGAGAGCGAATATGCATAGACCCAGGAAGATGTTCTATCCTGAGGGCCGACATAAGAAACTTAGATAGAATAATACAAGGTGCAATCGCTGTATTTGAACGAGAACACTGGTAAAAGTTTTTAAGTAATATACGGTTAAATGACACCACATACCGAAACATTAAAGCTGCGGCTGGGGTAAGAAAGTGGAACAATATATCTGATCTGGTCGACACAGGGGGAACTCTGGTATCTGATGATGCTGGAAAAGCCTGTCTTTTGGCAAATCAGTTTTCAAGTACGGGGGTGCAGTGTTTTGTCTCGAACTCCTTTTCAAACGTAGTTAACGATAGAGTATCTGAACTATATCATATGACACCCATAACGACTTTTGGGGAGGATATAACAGCAGACGGAAACGGAACCAGCACAACTGGTTTCATCCAGGCTGGAATGATAGGAGAAGCCTTGAAAAAGAGGGCTAATAAAAGATCAAGCGGAGTTGATGAAATCCCAGATATAGTGATAAAGAGAACGCGAAGTAGCGCTTGGCGCTTTCTCGCAATACTTTTAAATCACTGCCTAAATATTAGCTATTTCCCACGGGCTTGGAAAAAAGCACTTGTTGTTCCAATATTGAAGCCGAAATCAGATCCAAAACAGAGCGGTAGTTATAGACCGATATCTCTTTTATCTCCTTTCGGAAAATTATTAGAATATTTTGTTTTGTCAAGAATAAATAATAAAATATATGACGGGGGCGTCCTGGTCGATTCCCAGTTTGGGTTCAGAGCCGGACATTCAACCTCCCATGCTCTTATGGTATTTTCGGACTACGTGTCCAGGGGTTTGAACAATAGACACCCGACGATTGCTGTCAGTCTTGACTTTGCAAAAGCATTTGACAACGCTTGGCAAAATGGCATAATCTTTAAGATGATGCAAATGGGTTTCGACCTGAATATTTGCCGAATTGTAGAAAGTTTTTTAAACAATCGTACATTTAGCGTAAAAATAGGTGATCTTCTGATACAGTTGTAACAGCAGGCGTGCCCCAGGGGTCACTACTGGGGCCAGTACTGTACAATATATTTATGTCTGATATTCCTAGACCACCCGAGGGAGACCTTCTGCTTCTATATGCAGACGACATCCTCGTAGCGTCCTCTGGACCACGGGCTTGCACCGTTAACGATCGCATTAACGGTTATCTCTCAGTTTTAGGTGAATTCTTTGCTAAATGGTGGCTTCGCCTGAATATAAGTAAAACCGATGCTGTGATGATTAAAGGCAAACGCAAGTACCTTTATCCCAACTGTAGGTCGTATATACCAACCATTAGGATTGGTAACGACATGATAGCTGTCTCTGATAGGATAAAATACCTTGGTGTGATATTTCATGAAAACTTTGAAATTTTACCGGCACATTGACCACGTCTTAGAATGTACCAAGCGATTGTATGCCACCTATCGAGGGATTCTAGGGCGTCAGGGCCTTAATAGAAATATTGCGCTTCTCTTATATCGCCAAATAATCCGACCTCTCATATTCTAAGCATTTCCAGTCTGGTTTAGAATTTCTTCTGCCCAGATGGAAAGACTAAGAATATGGGAGAGAAGAATATTAATTGCATGCCTAGGATTTAGGCGCAGGCTTGGCGCCGATGGTATATACCGTAGGCCCTCCTGCAGATCAATCTATGCTGCTACTAATTTTGACAGAATTGATGCATTCATGATGGCATCAGGTATTGCATTCGTCGAAAAAGCTCGTTCTCTTGAGAACAGCCTAGTTCAAGAATGCTTTTCAAGACCGACCGATCTGGAGTCCATCCAGAGGTCAAGATATTTGTCGCCAACTGATCTCCCTGCTCTTAATGAAGCTGGTCTCATCTTTGAGAGTGCAAACCTCTTATTTTATCATAGGAGAGGAAATACATTAGATATTTTAAACGTAGTGTATAACACTGCTCAATAGGCCCTCTGCCACCCTTTTGTATATATATTTTAATTTTCTTTTTAGTTGTAAGTTATTATTTTGTTATTAGTTTAAGAAAAATAAGTGCCTCCCTTTTTCCTTTTTTTGGGGAATTTATATGAATAAGTAACAATAATGTAATAAAGATGATATTGTATGGCTAAGCTATAAATATATTTAATGGTATAAATGAGATAAGTTCAAGAAATGTACTTCGTATGTAAGGAAAAATTTAGAATAAGAATTAAAGTTAAGAAAAACATGTATTTTGATTTAAGTTTTTGGAAAATAAATATTTTTGGCTTTTGGCTTTGGCCGCACAATATTGATTGCTTTTTATGCAAAAAAAAAAAAAATGGTAAAAGAAGTTACAAATGTACTTTCTCTCGCTTGCCGCCTTTTTTGAAATAATAGAAGCCAAACGTCAGTGTAAAAAATTACAATTGAAATGACATTTCATAGTATAATATAATTATCTGTGCATGAGCTTTGAAGATTATATCAACGCTAACTTCATGAGCGTCCTTGCAATATTTTATTCGATATTGATTTAAAAGCAATTTACAAAAAAATCCCTTACTTTTTTAGTGCCGCCTTAAACTATGCTTCAGTTATGGTTTATGTATTTACTTTACTACTAAAATAACTGCGTACTTTAACAGATTTTTCTACACTTTCTCTTGGAAATAAGATATTTTTGAGGAAAAAAAGTATCCTTTATTGGAATCAGGATACTAAGGTACCTCCTCACAAAATTTTTTTAAAATCCATCCAGTAGTTTTTACGTGATGCGAACGCAAAAGAAAAGTACACAGGCAGACTCACAGACAGACGGATATGAGTTACTGTTTTATTATATGTATAGATGAAATCTACACGAGATGAATTTTCATCATGATATAAATTTAACATATATCACACAGAAAAAATTTTTCGTGCCAATTAAAGCTTATAATCAGTTTAAAATTAAAGTTCAATTAATTTTTTAATTGATTCAAATAGATATTATTTAAAACAGATTAAATAATTAAATTTTAATCTATAACTAATTAAAACCTTTAATTGGTGCATATATTTTTTTCTGTACACGATATAAATTCATCAGGTGTGGACTTTCTGTTATATAGCTCCTTTATTCTGATTAAATCGGAACTCCGTCTCGCAAAGAGTCACAGCAGTTTGTCTTCTATTTATCTCTACAATATGATTTTACCTTTTTCTAGGTCGACATTTATTTGGCTTTAGCAAATAACTAGTGTTTTTTTGGTAGGCATCGCTGATGGCACTGTATGAGGGCAAACTTTTATTAATAAATATGTTTAATGTCAGAAAAATCTAAAACATATGTTACAGGTTGTTAGGAGCAGGTTCTCGACTTTTTCAGAGGAAGTTTTAAGACACTCATATCGCCTTCTCAAGAGCGCAAGTGTCTTTTAGGCTGTAATACAGGAATGTAGGGATGTCTGTCGAGGCAAAAGTTGACGTCACTGCAGTGGCAAGCACATAGTGACTAATTTAGCCCGTTTCACACTATAATACTGAAAATTACAATTTTCATTGGATTTTGTAAGAAAGAAATCAAATGAGAATTATGATTATAAAGGCAATTTTCAGCAGGTGCAGGGCAAAGAAAAAATATCATCGACGGCGTCGAACTATCGGCTACAACTTACTTATCTTTGTTCTTTGCTTTAAAAAAAACAACCCTGATAAAATGCAAAATTTTAAAGGTTAAAAAAATTTTTTAAATGGTTTTGTATTACGGGATATCCAATTTCTTTCCTATTACTTTTCATTTTTGCTTTCACACTATCACACTTTCTCATAATATTTAAGTTTTTGACAAATCTTAATACTCAATATTATAGTGTGAAACGGGCTTTTGGGAATAAACAGCCGGATAGAGTGGCTAAGGCTGAAAACTCTTTGGGCATTTAAATTCAGTACTGGTCGATCTATGCTGCCTGGCACTATTGGAAACAGTATTTTCGGTTATTTCCTGCAGAGGACTGAGGTAAAATGGTGCAAACTGGTCAATTGTAAGGTCTGTAGATAAAATATGGGCAAAACCATCTTTATTGGAGAATAATATTCTGAAAATAAATATTTAGTACAATTTTTCAAATTTCTGGGGGAAACAGCAAATATGGAGGGTGCATTGCTAGCCCATCCCCCCCCCCCCCCCAGAATAGTCCTTCTACGCCAATGATCATCGCTGACAAATATAAAACAAATATCTACCGCTGAGAATATTGCACAATTTTATTTCGAATGCTCGAATCCTGAAAGTCATCTTATTTTACTTCAGGTACCAAACAAATTTCGGAGCCTAGTTACTCAATTGCTAGTTATTCTGAAAAATTCTTATTCTGGGCAAGGACGTTTGGGTTTTAAATCGCAAACGTGGCTATTTTGTTTATTAAAAGAAATCTGTTGTAGGAATCTAACTGAAAATGGCATTGTGTCCAGAAAGTTAGCTTTATGGTTTGGTCAAAATAAAGCAGCTTTTGTGCCATACATCACCGTCTATAAATTTTTGCAAATGTATATTTCAAGGTATGATAATTTCTGCCAACTTATGTTTTTCGTCTTCGTGAACAGGTTAAATTGTCATCTAAGATTCCATGTCCTTCCATATTGCAATACAAGCACACTGTACTTCCCCTCAATCCCAGCATGCCATCACCAATATAAACGTTTGTTCATAAGCAGTATGAACGTGCCAAGATTGCAGTGGAAAATTATGGTCACGCTATAATTTGCACGTCAAGGGATTTTACAATATTTATTTTCATCGTCTTAATATTTTCAATTATATGGTTCTTCGTTTAGTTCTTTATTTTGGTTTCGTCTATTCTTTGTGCAAATTTCGTGTTTCTTTCTGACCGTAAAAAGTTTTGCTGAATTGCCAACATGATTTTAAAAGATTTTTAAATTTTTTTGTTGCAAACGTGCCTGTGCAAATGTTGCCCGTTGCTTGTTTGTTTCCTTTTTATATTAAAAAAAATAAGCTCTTTCAAAGACGCTTGGTTGCAAACGTCAGCAGGAGTAAACGAATGTTCATTCACTATTTATTTCGTCATATAAAAGTTGCACTTGTAAAAAGTTTTTTTTTTTTTTTGTAAGTCAGTTTTGTGAAACATGTCAGCAGAAAATAGATTTAATGAAAAGATCGTGGTAATATTTTACTTAGATTTAAAAAAAGAATAGTATGAATGTTATGCAAAGTGAAATTAATTTGGATTGAATATTATGTATCAAAAAAGTGTCAATATATTTTATTGTATACTGCCTGAACTGTAAAATTTTATGAATCCAATTATTTTTTTTTAAATTTAAGAACTGGCAGTTTCGGCCTGTAAAAAACAGTCCAGAACATTTAAGTACATTCGAGAGCATTCCACAACTCTCCAGAATATGCCGAAAGATTCTTGAAAGTTCCAAAATATTTGGGAATCTGAAATGTTTGGGAACATCCCCCAGATCACAGTGGAAGATTCTAGTAGACTGTTCTGAAACATTGTAGAACAATCGAAGCCTCTATAAACAAGACTATAGTAGAAGTACATAAAGTAGAATTGGTAGTGGGTTCGAACATCAGTTTCTTTTAAACATAAAACAAAAATGTAACAGGACAATTTCTCTTTATGAAATATTTTTGATAAATTTTGTTGCTGGTGCTGATAGTAAGCGAAATGGAATATAAAACCCAAATTTTTGGATTTTCTGTCTGTATTCGTATGTCTGTGTTCGAATCACTGAAAAACTACTGGATGTATTTTAATAAATTTTTGTGAGTTTGTACCATACTACCTCGGTTCAAATGCTTTTTTCCCGTAAAAATATTTCATTCCCAAGAAAAAATAGAGAAAAAAAAGCGAAAGTATCCAGATATTACCAATTGAGTGGTCAGGGGGAAATTTTAAACAGTATTTGCAAAACTAGATAATTTTAAAGTTTTATATAAAGACTAAATTCCTGAGTAATAACCGAGGAATGGGTACCTCTATATAGAGTTAATACAATAACCATATCCGATTTAAAAGCAAAATCGAAGAAAATATTGTCGGGGCGCTGACGACGTCGTGGGCAAAAGGACTGAACATAAATACACTGAAATATTCAAACTGCACTTGTACAATGCTCAAACGTAAAAGAGTAGCAGAATTTGTCGGTTCTAAGGCAAGATAGCGAAAATAAATATAAACAGCGATATAAAGAAACAGTCGAAGAGCTTCTAAGTATGGTAGATCATTACACAAGATTCCAGAACATCATAGAACCAGAAAAGTGTCTGGCACTGCAAAAACTATATGTATAATTTTGCGGATAGAATTACTCCAAAATGTATTGAAGGTTTTCCATCTAAAGTCGCAGTCTGCCACAAGGGCATTGCCGTAACTGAGTGCAGTGTCACTAGTTGGCCTTATACTTCTTAACGGTGGCCGCCGATAACAGGGTCTTAGCTAGGTATTGTCTCTACAAGGAGACCTCTGTAGGCCTCAAGTTTTAACACAGACTTACCCTTTCATATGGAGATCTCAGTGGGTGGACACTTTTTTTCTATTACTGGGGATCTTATGGGTTATTATTTTAACAAAATTAAACAGTGATGGATAAGGAAGCCTCGTAAGAGGTTAGTCTTTAAACGAATTCCGGTTTTTATTGGCCCGAATAAACTTTGCAAGAGGAGGAAGGGTTAATCTCTAAAAGCAATCTTGAAGTAATAAACCATAGACAGAAAGCCAGAAAGTAGCTTAGACATAAGCGTTAGTGAAAGGACATGGAAACGTTAAGTATAATTTGGCCAATAAGAAAATCGAAGAAGACTGAAAGAAGATACTGGAAGATTTTGCCTAGAAGAGGCTCAGCGCACATTTTGTATAAATGTTTGGCACGTTAGGTTTAAGATGATGGGTAGACACATTGCTGTTGAGGACCTTAGCTGTAGGCAAATATTGGCAATTACGAGAGACTGATTGGCAGAAACTTTTAGACTGCAAACTTCTACGGAATAATCGCCAAATCAATATGGTTGTGTGGAATTCAGTTATTAGGCACTGCCTTAGCTTCAAACTTGAAAACGTTTCATTGGTTGAAGCAGAAATTGCAAAATATAAATCAACGTACTTATCAAATAAAGTCAATCTGGACGGTAAGGTCCTAAACGATTATTGTTATATTCAACGAAAGAGTCCTTTATTTTCCGAACACCAGAGTAGTTAATCCAAAATAATAACATGAACTATGAAACTTTTCTAGCACTGGCTGGACTTAATTTAAAAAAGTATAATTTTGTAGAATTAAGATTTGAACATTTATTTTTAGTTCAATTATATTTGAGCAAACAACAAAAGTACGAGAGGCTCTTTAATGAGAAAGAATGTCGAGAGTCACCAGTCAACAGTCTAAAATCAATCCAGTCGAGAGAAAAGATTACTGACAGTACAACACCTAATCAAAGTATATTCTCCACTACCTTATAAGGCATCAGAAATAATGAAAACCATGGGTCGAAAAGGGTCACATAAAGTCTGTGGTCAGCTTTATTATTCGTTCTTTTTATCCATAAGGAACCTATTGGCAAAGTTCAAAGGGATAAATGAGTCTGTAGAATTTAATCTTCTTGTATGGTAGGAAAAATACATACATATAATTTATTACATAAACTTCTGCAGTGACTGTCAGGGTGAAAAATCGCAAATTTGCCTATAATATGTACAATAGCTTTTAATTTTAAAAATATTTTTAATAAATCACAAAAAATAAATTTAATTGAAGTAGCTAAAATTCGCCAAAAATAACGAGTGATTTTTTAAGAGCTTGAGAATTTTTTTTTTTAAAAAAAACGCATAAAATTTGCAAAATCTCATCGGTTCTTTATTTGGAACGTTAGATTGGTCCATGACATTTACTTTTTGAAGATAATTTCATTTAAATGTTGACCGCGGCTGCGTCTTAGGTGGTCCATTCGGAAAGTCCAATTTTGGGCAACTTTTTCGAGCATTTCGGCCGGAATAGCCCGAATTTCTTCGGAAATGTTGTCTTCCAAAGCTGGAATAGTTGCTGGCTTATTTCTGTAGACTTTAGACTTGACGTAGCCCCACAAAAAATAGTCTAAAGGCGTCAAATCGCATGATCTTGGTGGCCAACTTACCGGTCCATTTCTTGAGATGAATTGTTCTCCGAAGTTTTCCCTCAAAATGGCCATAGAATCGCGAGCTGTGTGGCATGTAGCGCCATCTTGTTGAAACCACATGTCAACCAAGTTTAGTTGTTCCATTTTTGGCAACAAAAAGTTTGTTAGCATCGAACGATAGCGATCGCCATTCACCGTAACGTTGCGTCCAACAGCATCTTTGAAAAAATACGGTCCAATGATTCCACCAGCGTACAAACCACACCAAACAGTGCATTTTTCGGGATGCATGGGCAGTTCTTGAACGGCTTCTGGTTGCTCTTCACTCCAAATGCGGCAATTTTGATTATTTACGTAGCCATTCAACCAGAAATGAGCCTCATCGCTGAACAAAATTTGTCACATTTGAACATTTCGAACCGAACACTGATTTTGGTAATAAAATTCAATGATTTGCAAGCGTTGCTCGTTAGTAAGTCTATTCATGATGAAATGTCAAAGCATACTGAGCATCTTTCTCTTTGGCACCATGTCTGAAATCTCACGTGATCTGTCAAATACTAATGCATGAAAATCCTAACCTCAAAAAAATCACCCTTTAGCAAAAACAAAGTCGCCAAAATATATTAATACGAGAAAAGTACAATTTTTACTTAAAGAAATTAAAAGTAGTGGTTATTATAACTAATAAATGAGACCTGAAGATACCCATCCTCTAGGTATCTGTAACGGGAATTAAATTTCTTCAATATTACTAAAGATTATCGGATGTGTGTAACATGCCCTATTCATGCAATCTATAGCAGCAAAAAGTTTTGATGGAATCCAGTATTGAAAGCGATCTTTAGGTCCAGTAATTAGCAGCATATGCATTATTCACTTAATTTGTAATAAAATATTCTTTCAACTTAGAGATATTAAATCGAAATTAAGCCTTAGTTCAAAACTTCCTTAGTATGTAAAAGGTAAAGTATAAAAACTTTATTGGAATTACCAGCACATCTAGTACGAAACTGATGTAGCAGTACATAATACAGTGCAACACGGAAAAAAATAACCATATACGGACACCACTAAGTGATAAAAGACCAACAAAAAAGACCCCTGTCTCCCAGTTTTGCCCAAAGTCCTCCAGGTTTTTTTTATGGGCCCTCAAAGATGTGGGGCCTCGAAGTCATTTTTGCAAAAAAATGATCATTTACTCAAGCTCATATTTTGCAAACCGTTTGGAATTTTGATATACTCTCTGAGGCAAAGTTGTAGCTCTTGTCATAAAGAACAAAAATTGTGAACATATAAAATCAAAAAAACTTCATCTTCACGGTCAAAATCGCAAAAAATTTTAAAAAATTAATTTTTTTTACCTTTTTTCCCCTGTTCAGGTCCATAGGTAGCAAACCGTTCAAAATTCAAGGAAACAATCAACCACAAAAATGAACCTAAGATCTCAATAAAGAACTTTCTAGAAGATATGAACTTCCTAGGAATGATTCTTAACACCGTTTAGGTAGCGCTTAGGTAGCCGCAAAAGTGAAAAAATTTTCCGAAAATTTTTTAGCTACCTAAGCGCTACCTAAACCTGGAGGATTTTGGGCAAAACTGGGAGACAGGGGTCTTTTTTTTTTGGTCTTTTATGACGTAGTGGTGTCCGTATATGGTTATTTTGCCATAACTTAAAAAATTACACAGTGTGTAATTAGATAGAATATCATCATTCTTATAATCTACTCTAAAACAAAAGTGAATATTTTCTATTATGCTTGATAAGCATCCAAAAAGTAGTGAGGATTTAGAAATTGTGTGTGTAATAAGGAATTGCAACACTTTAGAATGGAAAGATGTTCTTAAACTAAAGTTTCCAGTTTCCAGAAGTAAAATTATCTTTAAATATGAAAATAGAAAGATATTTGTAAACTTTAAATAAATTTACACATTTTGCAAGTTCTCAGTTTCTAAAAGTAAAAACATCTTTAAATATAAAAAAAATTACTTTTATAACTATAATTCCTCAATTTAGTTTTTAACGGCGTTGTCAACTTTTCAATTTTAAAAAGCACTGAAATTTAAAATTAAGCTCTAAGAAGTTTTGTTTTAATTTTTAAAATATGTACATTTATTACATACAATGAAATTTATAATCAAGCTTAAGTTCGTTTTTATTCTCTCTAAGAAAGATTTAATTAAATTACAAATTAGGTGGTAATATTAAAGAAAAATTGGGAAAATTTAATTTTTAGACACCAGCACGAGTGGAATGCACATTTTCTAGACAGCCACGTCCGACATCAGCACTACTTGTATCTAATCTACTTAGGGTAGTGTTTTAGTTGTAAGCATCATCTATTTAACCAACCAAACCCAGATAAAGGAATACGAGAAAACTTGTATTCAATTATCAATCGTCAATTGGTGAGAACGAAGTCTACCACTACCTTAAGCTTCCTTCTTGTTGTATATTTTTACTTTAGTATTTACCACCTATATTTTGTTGTTCCTTCAGCGAACCTTCGGTTAGCAATGAAGTTACTTTTTGTTTATTTGTTTTACTTCCAACATTCGTTTTTAGTTTAACACTAATCTAGTATCAAACCAAACTTTGTTGAGTAAACAAGATTGCGCGGTGCTTTGCGATTTTTAATTTTGAAAATACAAGTTTTCTCGTATTCCTTTATATGGGTTTGGTTGGTTAAATAGATGATGCTTACAACTAAAACACTACCCTAAGTAGATTAGATACAAGTAGTGCTGATGACGGACGTGGCTGTCTAGAAAATGTGCATTCCACTCGTGCTGGTGTCTAAAAATTAAATTTTCCCAATTTTTCTTTAATATTACCACCTAATTTGTAATTTAATTAAATCTTTCTTAGAGAGAATAAAAACGAACTTAAGCTTGATTATAAATTTCATTGTATGTAATACATAAAACAGTTCGACTAATAACAATTTAAATTTTCAAAATATGTACATTTATTAAATTTATTTTACCTAGTGTCTATGCTAGACAATAATTTGTTTTGATAAAGGTCAGACTTCATATAAAAAAAAAAACATTATTTTCAATACTGTTTTTTGTATATAGAGTTTGACTTTTATAAAGATAATTTTTTGTCAAAAAATTTAATGAAACCACAAATATTAAAAAATACAAATTAATTTTTTTTTAATATTTTCTTTTATTTGTTGAGTATTTTTAAACAAAACTGCCTGGCTTTCGATGTCAAAAGAATTCTTTATTTACTACAATTTCATTTGCAAAAACTAAAAGTGGGATAATTTTCAAATTAAATCTAGAGTTACTAAAGAGAAAAAAACACTGACTCAGAAAAAACACTGACAGTGCATTTAGCACTGAGTTGACAACCCTGGTTTTTAATGTTGACCAAAAGTCAATGAAAAAGCGCCAACAAGTCGCCATGTCGCAATATCAAAAATTTGATCGCCAAATAAGATTGAAAATTGCTATGTTTCGCGAGAAATCGCCACATCAGACAACCCTGGTGCCTGTCTGCTGAGTGTCTGGGGTTCCGTTTATGCCAACAGGTATAGCAGCAATTCTTTCCCTCTTTTGAGATGTAAGATTTTAATTCCAAGGCTTTAAATCTACTGGATTAACCATAACAATCACCTTGAAATCAGTAGAACTTAGAAAAAAGGGAAACCACATGTGTGAAACTCTTATGGAATAAAATATTTCAAATATTTTAAAATATTTTAAAATAAAACATCAGATAGATCATTGGGATATTATATGTATGCCTTCCAAATTGAAAGCGGGTTTAAAAGCAACAAATCAGTAGTTTTGAATATAGTGGAAAAAGAAATGACAAATTATAGTTCACACAATTACGTATTTCTGTAGGCATTAAATTATTTATTTCATTTAGAACCAAAAAAATATATAAATAAAAATATATATAAATATATCTATTATTCCTGGCGATTGTAGCAAAAAGACTCAAAAGCCCTAGATTAAAGGATATTTAAAAAACAAAATTGGAGGTAAAGCGGATAACATAATTTTACCTCCAATTTTGTTTTTTTTTTTATTAAAGAGACATATCTAAATATCATATAATCTAGCGTTGCATTTTTGCTTGCAACTGTACAAAGCTATAAGTATTAACTAAAAATACATGGAATTTTTCTTAAAAGTATAAATATTGTATTCATACTGTTAAATTAAAAACAGGATGCTGTTTTTTTAACTTAACAGTAATATTGACTGAACATTGATAAAAATGTATATGAAACGATATGTATGTTAGGTTGTGTGTTTTTGCATAAATGTGAATAATTCTCCAACTTCATATATTTGTTTCCCTATTCATCCAACCATTCCTTTTCAAACATCTTTTAGTTCAGCCAACCATTGAATCCTTACTTTACTATACTTTTCTTTCTTTCACTTTTCCATTCTCCTTATCGTTCTTTTTGGTTCAATATGCGTGTATGTTTGGATAAATGTGCGAATGTGTGTATGTGTGTGTGTGTGTGCTGGTATTGTTTTGTGTAACTTTACCATTTCACTTATTTATTCATCCATCCAAGCAATTATTTGAAGCATTCAAAGCTTTAGTACAATAGAATCACTGACAAAAAAATTTTTTAATGGAAAAAAATCATAAAAGTTAAACTCAAAATAATAAAAAAAAAACAGGCTAAGAGATGTTTGAATGAATTCCTTTTATATCACATCTTTTTCTTTTCTTAAATATTTTTAAGGTCTTTTGAAACTGTTAATTTTAATATACATAGATAAAAAACAAAATTAAGGAAACAGAACTCAGGAACTTTAAAATAAACAAAGTACAGGGATAATGAGTGAGCGGTATTGTTACAACTGACGACCTGACAAAAACTGTGATTTAAGATCTTTACACAAGACTTTATAAATGACAACATAAGCTATCCATATCTTACATCTCTATAAAATTATACAGTAACGCCACTATTGCCAGATTGTGAACAATTTGATGTTTACTAAAGAATTTAAAATAAAACAAAATTGGTGAAAATTTATTGAATTTTGCCTTAAATATGACAAATTTTGTAAATATAACAGTTTCAAAAACAAATGTAATTAAGACTCTATTAAACTCGCCGACTGAAATGGCCTGTTTTTTAAAAGAAAAATGTGGCAATAATGCCACAAATCCAAAATGCATACATTCGTGAATTCATTAGCTTCTTGACAATGATCTGCAGATATGGAAATTTTTTTTCTTTATGGTTGAGCTAACCATAAACTAAGAGCAGCATATTATGAATGAATTCTATGGTTGTAGTCAAACCATATTATTATTAACATAATATTAAAATTGCTCTGTTAACACCATATTATTATTTTTATTTTATTAAACAAATGTCAATGGAATTTATTCCTTACAGACATTATAAATTTAAATGACAAATATATATGTAAATGCAAGAACAAAGTTGCAAATTTACACAATAAAAATAAAATAAAATTATATATCAAAACAAATATGAAATTTAAAAATTGAGTATTTAAAAATAATAATAAATTATTTTTTTTAGTTGATAAATTAGATGAGTAATCTATCCAAGTATAAAATTTATTAAAATCGTTGCACATCCTTCTAAGCGGGTCAGCATTAGCATAGTTAGTTCTAAAAAATTGGACTGACAGTGGCACTAAATGACGAGATGGACGTTGAGGAACATTAAACGTTACATTATTTATTAAAAACCCAGCGGAAACATTTCCATTAATAACATTAAAAATGAATGATATATTCAGCATTATTCTACGGCTTTTTAAAGTTGGGAGCCTTATAAGAGAAAGTCTAGCTGTGTAAGGTGGTAAATTAAATCGATCAAAGTTTAATCCTCGCAGACAAAAAATCAGGAACTGTTTTTGTACAGACTCAATAGCGTCGGAGTGATTATTATATAAAGGATACCATATAACAGATCCATACTCTAACACGGGCCTTACTAATGAGGTATATACATTTTTCGTTATGTACGGATCTTTGAATTCCTTTGCGCACCGCTTTATAAAGCCAAGTATACCTCTTGCCTTATTAACAGCCATGGTGATATGAGAAATAAAATTCAATTTAGGATCAAGCAGAATTCCTAAGTCTAAAAATTCATCCACAGATTCAAGTTGGTAATTATCAAGAACATTGTTAGCAGCTCTAGGATTATGTCTGCCAAATCGCATATACTTGCATTTTTTTAAATTAAGTTGCATTGGGTCTACTTTGCACCACTTGTTAAATAAGTTTAAATCGTGTTGAAGTAGTTGCTGCTCAGATGATTGACTATAGCTGCGAAAGATTTTTACATCGTCTGCATACATCAGTATTTTAGAATGAATTACATCTGGAAGGTCGTATATGAACAGTGAAAATAGAATAGGACCTAACATTGTAAAATATAAAATTTTATTATGAAATAAATTACATAAATGTAGTGAGATATACATATGTATATTTATATATACAATATACTCGTATATATGTATGTACATAACATATTACTTTATGTTTTAAGCATTCGATATGATATTATTTTTTTTTTTAAATAAACCCGTAAAATTAATTTCTAATAATTATAAAAAAATAAACACTAAACTAAAAAAGAACAAGCATTATTTGTTTGTTTTTAGTCATAATGTGGTTATACACGAGCAAACTTATCATAAATTGTTTAATAATAATATATTATGGTTATAAATACAATATTATTTTGGAATACTAATTACACTTTAATTTTAGCTTGAAAATTATATATGTTCAACCTAAGCATGTTACATTTTTTGGGTGTAGTAACCATTTAATGATCAAAAAGTAAAAAAAAACTTGTTTGTCATGACCATATTAACAACTATAAGTCGTTTATCGCCACCATATATTGTTACCGAGAACATAAAATAAGGTTCGTGTGACCATACCATAACCATGTTTTTTCTCTGCGTGTAGACCCCTTAAGATAAGGATTAAAATTAAAATCTCATGGAATATTGTTAAACTAAGAAGCTATTTATCTGACTTCTAAAGGTTGTTCGTTACTTTTTTCATTTCTCATTTAATGTTTGCCTGTTTTGTTTTTTCCTCACGTAGAGTATTTTAACTTCGGCACAGTTTTAAATAAAATTCTTAGTTGATTTTTGTATCTATTTTCTGTACAATTTAAAAATAATGTAGATACAACAAAAGCAATCCCCAATGATTATTGCTATTTTCCATGTATTTTATTTAGTTTTCTCTAATATATGTACTTCGTATTGATAAAAATGTTTTTCTTTTTTTTTAACAAAAATGATAAAAATACTAGTATTTGTTGGGGAAAAAAATAGTGGATATTGTAGGCCTTAAATAAAGGGTTATAAAAGCATATGGTTTGAATTATTTAAATTTGTACTTAAATATGTAAATGTAAATACACTTATACAATGGATATGGAAATGGCAGCAAAATTTACTTACTGAATATTTAAATATTATTTTTTTAAGTAAAACTTTTTCGAAATGTTTTTTTTAATTTATCGTAATTTTACAAATTAAAAAAAACTCAAAATTCATTAAAAACTTTCAACAAATAATTTAAGCCATTATCAAAGGCATTAAATTCAATTTTACGAATGAAATCAAATAAATCAAGTGCTTCTAAAACAAAAAATGTGATATTGATAAAGGGCGCTTCGCACAATAATACAAGTATTAATTCTTTTCGGGAAAATGAAACCCTGACATGATGATGAGTTTTTACGGTTCTTACAAACATTTTTGGCAGATATAAGATCAGGGTTGCATTTTATTCAAATGTATTAATACTTGTAGTAGACGTTTAAACTAGTCTTTAAAGAAATAAATATTATTTCATTAAGCAATAAAATTTTTAAAAATTTCTTAATCATTGCTTTCTGCAATTTATTTATTCAAATTTTAAAACAGAAAAGTGATGAAAGGGTCAAATTTCTAATCTCATAATCATGACTTTGTTGACCGACAAACGGAGAGAAAACGCTTTTTTGTGGTATGGTCACAAGAACCACATTTTGTTTTCTGTAACAATATATGGTTGTGGTATGGTCACAAGAACCACATTTGGGTTTTCTGTAACAATATATGGTTGTGGTATGGTCACAAGAACCACATTTTGGTTTTCTGTAACAATATATAGTTGCAATGAACAAATTTGTTTGGTTTTTAACATTCCTTCGGTCACGATAAACAAGCTTTGTGTAAAATTTCACCATTAATTAGATGGTTACTACGCTTAGAAAGGCTTGGTTAATTTTTACTATGGGTAATTATTTGCCAAGTCGGTCGATAATTTCACGATGTTTTCGTTTTGTATCAAAATAGCGAAAACATGTTTATTTGTCCATCTAACAATAAGAATATGAGATCTAAATTTTTTTTTTACTAATATTTGCCTGTTTTGATAATATGTAATTATATTTTGGTTTTCGAAATAGGCTTTTTGAGAACTTTGAAAAAATAATTTTTTTATATGTTTAAATATGATTAATAATCGGCTCAACGTTAGAATTTTGGTTTTAATATTCTTGTACCTATGAAAAAACAAAACATCATTTTTAAATTCACGTTCTAGTGCTACCGACGATATTTTTTATCGAAAATGATTGAATTATTCAAAATTCGATATATCAAATACACCATCAGCGATTTGGCTAAAATTTTTCATGGGGGTACGGCAAATGTATTGTTTTCTTTTCTGTCTGGGTTTCGCAATAATTTCTGAGATATTGTTAGAATTTTATTTATCGAATATTGCATTTTCAGGTCATTTTGAATTTTTCATCTAATTTTCGACCAAAAATATCGTCGGCAGCAATAGATTGTGAATTGTGAATTGTGAATTTTAAATTTAAATTTTTTTTTTTTTTTCGAAGGTTCATAAATATTAATACGAAATTGTCACGTTGAACGGATTTTTAAATCATATTTAGGTTTATTATTATAACTTGCCAATAGCTAAAATTAGGATTTTGCCAGAGAGATATGTAGTTTTTCGTTATAATAACGAGGGTAAGGTTCGTTACTATAACTTGCCTTTCAAGTACATGATAGTTAAAGTTTATTTTCATTATTCTCTCCGATAAAATCCTCACTTTTGCTGTTATGAAGTTATAATAATGAGCCTTAAACATATAAAGAATATTTTTTCAAAGCTCTCAAACATGTTCTGGTTCAAACAGCTTTCGTAGAACATTTTTTCGCACAACGATGTCTGCCATCAAATGTGATTTTTATTATGAAAGTTTGATTTTTAAACAACGCTATGTGTTGATCAACCGTGCAAATCATGAGTGATTTGCTATAGGCATTTAAACAACAATGACGACCAACAGACAATTATGCTTAGACGGAACATACACATCGAGGACTTTCTCCACATAAAAGAAATTAAGCTAATTTTTGTTCCCTATTCTGCCGACGTTTTGTTCATGTGCAAACAAAACAATGGCTCGTCAAGACGCCGTGTAATCAGAGAGAATAAAAGAACTTAATCCTAACTTTAATAATATACATATGTTAAAAAATACTTCGACTAATTAAATTAAGTATTCAATATTTGGTTTCACTACAACCATATAATTTCGATTATGGTGACCGCAACCATGTTTTTTCTTTGCGTGCAGATACAGCCAGGCCTTCTTTGGTACAAGTTCATGCGAAGAAATTCGCTGTTGTTTTTTGTTCCCGTTTCGCCTCAGATGGAAAACGGCACGAAATAACATTCGTATTGCGCATGAACATCGTCAAACACTCCTTTAACGTGCTCAAATGATTGAGGTTATGGTCAAGTGTGAGCAATCGCAGCAACTATCCAATTAATCTTTGAAAATTTTATGTACGCGCTCCGTTGAGATGTCTACAGCCACCTGAAACACTTTTATTCTCAGATCGTCAAACTCATCCAAATCGCGAGAAAGACACCACAATTTATATCTCGAAATTTCCAACTGAAATAATGAATGTTGGCTAACATTTTCCCCAACTTCGAATAGAGTCTCAGCCAAGGCGAATTGATGTTACTAGATAAAACAAGACAATAGCAAACAAAAAAAAAAAAAGAGAGCAACAAATAATCAACTGGTCTAACGCTCACACCTGGTAAATTCAATTTGCCTAGGTACTGGCCTACAACGAAAAACAAAAAAAAAATGATGGTTCGAATTATAAACAAAAAACTATTGAAAAAACGACCCAATAAGTTTTGTTGTTTTTTTTTTTTCTTTATTTTTAGTCACTTTGATGTGGTTTTTTATGATTAGAATACAAAATAAAAGAGATCCTTTTTAACAATCACGATTTTGGGGCAAATAGCCATTCTTTCAGTCATTCATTCGTTCTTTCATTTTAGTTTATTGTATTCTTTGCAGTTATTTAACCGAAAACATAAATGTTAAATCTACATATTTATAGAAAAACTTCTTTTGTTCCTTCCCCATACACTGGCTGCCACTAACTATTACATGATTTTAACAATTCTAACCATTCCGTATGATGTTTTTTTGTTATGGCTGTTTGGGTGTGTGGGTTTGGCACATGTTTAAAGTTTTGTTTTCACTTGAATTTCAATAAAAAGTTATAACAAAAAAGGATAATAGCTGGTCAGGACTATTATTGGTTTTTGCTACATTTGATTGAGATGGGTAACTTAAAAAAGTTTTTTAAAATAACCTAAAATATTATACACTTAACCCTGTTAGTGTCTAGATTCAAAATTTCTAAATCATAACACTGATCATTTCAAGAGAAGTGATCGAAGTCACTTGAATTATCCTCAGATCATTCACCCACTATTGTCTATATATGGAACCAGAAAAATATCGTGTCACCAAGAACTAGCACAAGCATAAATTGGTTGAAATATAAAAAAATATTTCAGTACTCATTGTTCGGAAAACATCCCACTAAGAAACCGTGACGACGTAGAGCGGAGTCTTATTGATTTTGATCTAAATCTTTAATCATCTGCGCAACAAGCAACAGTAACCCGACAACTAATTAGACACAATACAATTTATTCTGCAGACGTCGAAAGGCTCTTGGCTGAAAAAATAAAAAATCCCCGAAAGTAGCAATGATGTACGTCTGCTCAACTTAAAAGCAGACTAAAGGAATGCACGAAACGGCTAAGAGAGTTACTAGAATCCCGAAGAGCAGCATCACTGAAAAACTATTTAGATGAGCTTGACGCAACTCCGCAATCAAATTATTTATTATGGCATAGAAATCTTCAAAGGCCAGTTGTTCATAAGCCTCCCTTGGGAACTTTGTCTGGAGGCTGGGCAAGAAATGATACCGAAAAAGGCAATATATTTGTTGGACATTTGAAAAAGGTTTTTACTCCAAATGTATCGACTGAAATATGTAGATGAGTTGAGTTGCCACATATAGCTCGCAAGATTATTCTTTTTATTCTTAACGAAATTTTACGGCTAATAACTATGATTCCTAAACGTGGCAAATACCGCACAAAGGTAGATTCATACAGGCCTATAAGCCTTTTATCAATTATAACTAAGCTGAACCCAATTTTAGGCAACAAAGGATATTCGGCTTCAGAAAAAAACAGCACAATCGAACAAACTCACAGGATAGTCAACGTACATAAAAAGATCTTTGAAGAAAGAAAATACTGCTCTGCGCTTTTTATCGACATTTCTCAAACATTCGAAAAGGTGTGGCATGATAGCCTAATTTAAAAGTTAAAACTGCATTTGCCCGTAAACTTATACTCCTATAAGCTGTTAGGTAATTATTTAACCGATCGAAAATTCATTGTGAAAGAAGGAATTTTTGTAAGTTCACCAGGGTAGTATATACGAGCCCATTTTATATTTGTTGTATACTTCAGATATGCCAACTAGTGACCGAGTCCACACATCGACAATAGCTGACGACCTGCGTGTACCTGCAAATAGCTAGCTTTAATCGAGGTAAAGCCGAAGAAAACGGAAAATGGCCATCTTACAAGAAAAACTACGATCGCGCATTTTTTCGAACCTCGGTTCCTTAAGAAGACATGCACAAAATTAAATACTGAGGTGTTATCCTTGATCGAACACTATAATGGAAGTACATTACCTTTACATTACCCATTATATTACATTGGAAGCGTTATTAGGCCCATAAGACTTTCAAAGAGCTGAACTAATGTGCTGTCTTGGTATATCTGAAGCAATTAGAAGCACAATAATAAGGGATTTGAAGAAAATCCCTTACATTCTAGCTATAAAAATTCGATTAAAAATGTGGCATGACTTTTATCGTGTCCTTACGAACACACACAAGCAGCGGAAATATTCAACCGAATTTCCTTATTAAAGGTAGCTGCTAACTGTGAAACATTATTAACAGTTAGGCATTCCTGGTGCAACGTAAAGCTGTGACTTTTTAATGATAAAACAGAACTGAAGTTAGCATCCGCCTGCCTAGCCATAACACAATCATTGCGGCCGAGTTCTATGTAATCACGGAGTATATTAAATGACTCAGTGCCACTAAAAGAACAAAAATATCAACAACTTAACGGACAGATAAATGACAATAAAAACAATAGCAGCCGAGAAAGTTCATTCAAGGACTATATCAGATTGCTTCTATACCGACAGTATTTTTTTCGACTTTGCCTTTTTGTTTTGAAAGTAATCTACACGGAACTTTTAGAATCTTACTAGTATAGAGTTGCAGATATAGCAGTTTTTATTTACGTTGCACAGGGTATCTCTATTTGCAATGTTGGTTTCATATTAAAAACGATTATGGTAGAACCCTGTAAATAGTGTCCAAAATTTCCGTCTACAAAAATAAAAGGTGTTGCCAAGTTTATTATAATAATAAAACCGGTAAAATTCTGTACTATTGTATTTGTATCTCTATTTTCTCTAGAAGAGTTGTTTACTTGGTATACGGGGTACCCGCATCTAGATAATTTTTTAAGATTTCCTAAGGTTGGTTTCATATCAAATTTGATTATTGATGAGTCTTCGAAATTGTGTTGTGCTGCCAAGTGTGTTGAAGATATTTGATAAAATTCCGCACTATCGCTTTATGGCACCAGCATCAAAACTTTCAAAAAATATTTCATATGCAGATACGGTCACAGTCACAGTTTTATTATATGTATTCCTAAAATAGAAGTGGAAAGGCCTGAGATTTTTATTGCCGATCCTTATGTTTTACAGTTTTAGATCTTCTTAATTAATTTTTAGCCAGTGCGAAAAAGCAAAATTTAAATAAAAATCAATTCTATTTTCGAATCACTATTTTTTCCATTCTCTGTCAAATGTTCCTACTACTTCACTTAGATCGCGTTGGTATGAATCAGAGAACTGCAAAAGTCATATTTTGCTTGATTTTATCCTACAAAAAAATTCCCACCCCCATTTAATCATCAATCAAAACTCAGCGGTGAATAAAATCATCATCGTGCTGGCGGTCGTAGATTTTAATATATTGTAAGTTTGGTAATTGAAAATGATATGCGCACATATAATCAAACAACAAAATCTAGCATAGTATCAGTCGCAACTCAAAAATTATTAGAATCGTAAATTTTCATATACGAGTTCACTGATCAAATCTCTAACGACCATTTTGCATTGCTGTCTTCAATAACTAGAAAAACTTTGTTATGTCTGTTTATATGTTACTTTAAACTACGTTTTTAAGAACAGTTTTTTACCTCTCTTGAATTTTGGATTATGTCTGTTTATGATTTGGTGTGCGATATATTTGAAAAAATATCGCTAACGATGAATAAAATCAAGGTGCCAGAATTGTTTGAATAAAGTGGTTTTAAAATACATCAGTAAGAAAACACTTCGCAGTGGAAAACCAACCTTTTGTGCTTCACAAAATTCATACACTTTGTTCCTCTCTCTTACACTATCATATGATACAATGCACACGCGTTGATATTTGCTGTTTGTGTATTATTCGTCTTCAAAATAATCGTGGATGATCGGAGCGAATAAACAGTCGAATTGAGTAATATTAAGCATTCGATGATTAAAATCAAACAGCCAAGAATATAGAACCTGGATTGATTGATTTAAAATCAACAGCTAATATCTTTTGATTTGATGGTTTAAATGCAAAGTTTGATTAATAACAAAAAGCCAAAAATATTTATTTTCCAAAAACTTAAATCAAAATACATGTTTATCTTAACTTTAATTCTTATTCTAAATTTTTCCTTACATACGAAGCACATTTCTTGAACTTTCTCATTTATACCATTAAATATATTTATAGCTTAGCCATACAATATCATCTTTATTACATTATTGTTACTTATTCATATAAAGTTCCCCAAAAAAGGAAAAAGGGAGGCACGTTTGATTAATGGAAAGTTCAAGTATCATATAGACCAGATGAAAATCGAAGATGACTGTGCAGACTATGCTTGCAAGAGGCTAAGACGGTAGCACACATTGTTTTTAAATGTCCAGCACTGGTCAGCACAAGACTTAGGACCACGTGCAGAAACTTGTTAAATGTAGATGCCATGGGGAACTAAGCCTTGGATAAATGCTAGCAATTACTAGAGACTCCGTAATGATAATGAAGGTCGATAGCTACTAGCTGACAGTCTGAAACCTCTAAGTCAAGAGTAAAGGCTGGTGGTGGTAGCAGTGACTCAATGAATACAAGGTTGCCGTAAATAAGAAATCGGTTGCCTATAATCATCTAGGACGGAAGGGGTCGAAAAGGGACCCGTTCAGAAAGTGGTCACCTTCATTATTCCCCCTACGTTAATAATAGGGTGTTGATTAAATATGAACATTTTTTCAATCACCCGTTGCCATTTCTCTGATACGTATAACGTAGTGTGCTTAAAATTTAAAAAAGTTTTTCGTTCGTAAAAAAATTTCGTATAGTTTACCATACAAAAAGGAACAATAGTTGACATGTGGTGCAGAATGATTGTAAATTTTAATGATTGTTTTTGTTGATTTTTGTTTTTTTACTTTTTAGCTGCAAGTTTTCCATTGTTTAACTCTTAACTGTTTCTGCTTGAAAAGATGTTGTAAATGTTTCAATGCATTTGTAAAGGATTAGTTAAACAGACAACGGAATAAAAAATCTAGCAAGAATAAAATAAGTTTTTTTCTTAATTTTTTATAAATTTTACACAATGAAAAGTATGTTTCAAACGAAGCATACTTGTTAAGGAAAGACATAAGAACGATTCTTACATTCTGCTTAAAAGAAAAAAAAACTTTAATTTTATATTGCAAGTTCCGATCTTAAGAACATGATTCACTATCACACTCAGTCGTACGATCTGTTAAAAATAGCATGTATCCTAGAAAAGTATGCTAATGTGGATTAGAAATTTTGACAGGTCTGTACTGATAATTTTTTAAAAAATTATAAAATTTTTTTTCCATGTCTGATCACATGCAAAATCTTATTTTGTATGATAGTGTGGCACCTACAACGCCATTTTGAAAACATTTTTTGAGTAGGACAGAATTCTGTTCATTTTTTTGTGTGTTAAAAAGTAAAACCGAAAATCCATTGAAGATTAAAAACCAATTGACCTGGTTTCAGTCTCGAATACTTTGGGTAATTTTCCATTCGCAGCTACGTAAGTAAAATCCGGCAGATTATAATTGAAGGGGTTTTTGTACCATACCGGTTTTTAGGGGGAAAATCATTCCACATTTTTCAACAGTTTTTTTCTATTTTCCCTAAAATTATAAAAATTCGCGTTAACTTTTTGTACCTGCAAGCCCTTCAACTATAACCTACGAATAGCGACTATAAATATTATGAGGTAGAAAAATTGCATGGTTTTAGGCTCGCATAGCTCACGCTGGATATGGAAAGGACCCATATTCTTCAAGCTTTGAGCATAAAAGTTTTTAGGTCTTTCGGGCCATTGTTCGGTTAAAGCAAGTACCACTTTATGAGATAATGGTACTGCAGGATGTTCAACGAAAAGAAGGAGCTGGAACCTATGTAGCATGTTATCTGTCATTGCCCTATACTTCAAAACCAAAGAGTCCTTGGCCAGTAATCCTCGAAATGTGTTCTACTTCAATGTCAGCGGTATCAGATAGATCAAGCAAGAAAACATCTGAATTATTATGAAAGTACAGGGGATATCACAAAGGGTATCTTCTAACCCGTTTTGGTCCTCAATGATTTCAGGCTCGATACTACTCAATACTTATGAAATGTGTTCTCAATGGTACCCAATACTTTTGTTTACATAATATAAAATAACTATTAATCTGAGTTTTAAGGAAGTCCTAAAATTATTCATTTAATTTGTTTCTAAAACTTCAAAATTGCTCACTACTCAATACTTTGCCAGCACTATTTCAGCAGCCGATTGGTAATTTATTACTACCTTACTTTCGTTGAGTCTGATGGTAAACCTCGCTTTTACTCTCGTTTGTAATGATTTCAGATTAATGACTGGTAACTGTCAATCTTCTTTCTCATCACAGAGTCCCTGTTAATTGCTAGCATTAACTAAACGCTTAGATTACGTCCTAAGGTTAATGCTAGTAACTGCTAGGTACATTAACACAATGTATGCGCTAGCATCTCAGCTTGTTCCAGATAAAGTCTGCAAGTATTATCTTCTTCAATTTTCATCTTGGTCAGATGATACTTTAAATTTTCATGACCTGTCACTAATGCAGTTATCCAGCTGAAGGTACTTTCTTTATATCAACCAAATTTCTAGATTTCGTGCCGAAGAGGATATTGCCTCACGAGAGCGTTTAGAGATTATCTAATCTACCTCTTGATAGATATAGTGTCTAGCCTCTTGCGAGGCTTTTTTGTCCATCGCTTTGGATACTCATGTCCTTGAGTTTATTAATAATTTGAATTAAAAAATTCCCAGTAAATGACAAAAGCTATCGGTATGTCGATATAAAAAATAAAAAAAAAAATACTGGAGGTCGAGAGGTATCCAGAATTCGCTCAAATTATATTAGTTATCCTCCTATCCTAGACAAGTTCTTACTAGGAGCCTCTTATTAGCCTCGAGGAGGTATAAATACTGACAGTGCGCTTGTTAGAGGTAAGTCAATTCTTTGTGCCTGCCAGCCGGTAGCCGTAAGCAACTGTATCAACTAGGACCAGAGGGCGAAGCCCATATGAAATGACGACCGGCGGCGGCTAAACAAGAATATATTCGGCGGCGGCTAAAAGTCGACTAAAGACCAAATGCATACCAAAAAGCGGCGGCTAGCAAATATAACCGGCTAAGGCAGAAACTAACTTACAAATTTGCCAATTATTTTTATACAAACTTATGGCTCCTTTAATTTCCCTCCAGAGGCCCTAATTATTATTTCAATCTACTTTTTTACTGCTCAAGTACTACATTTCAAGTATAACATTGTTTTTAAACCCCTCATATGAATGTACTGTAAATCACTTAATTTAGGAGGGGGTGGTTTTAAATTTATAAAATAACTAGATAATGATGTATTCATAATGCAATTTGTTTTCAAATTATTCAGTTTTAAAATAAATAATATAAAATTAAATAAAAAACAGCTTAGCTGATGAAGCCGGCTAAAATTTTACACCAATATTAGCCCAACACTTCGGCTTCCCATTAAAGCCGGCGGCGGCTATAAGTCAGCTATTAGCTGATCGGCTTCGCACTCTGACTATAACTAATCCGCATAACTCAGTTTCTTTCTCTTAAGTGTAGTTTTAAAAAATCTGAGTAAAAAACATTATCTGTTATTTATTTATGAAAGGTTTTCCAATACGGCCAGGTAGATGCTTAGAATTATTTTTGCAATATTAACTGTATGGCAAGTAAAACGACATATCATTAAGTACATTACCAAATTTCGTTGTCAGCAAATTAATCTGCTCCCTAAAATGTGAGAGAAATCAAGATCGGTGACGAAGCCAGGTTCCAATATAATGGCAGTGGTTGATTACATTGGTAAAAAAAAATGACCGGTCAAGACTTTTCTAAATCTATACAATGACGAGACATCGCTGAATATAGTAAAACATTTATTGGTTTAATCAAATTTGTTTCCTTCAAAAATCAAATGAATT
Source organism: Phasia obesa (assembly GCA_949628195.1). Taxonomy (NCBI): domain Eukaryota; kingdom Metazoa; phylum Arthropoda; class Insecta; order Diptera; family Tachinidae; genus Phasia; species Phasia obesa. Next base: position 129,410,258 of record OX451216.1, read on the forward strand.
TGTAATCGTTTTATTGCAATTTTAACATGAGACCCAAAACAAAACAACACTTTATTCTAAAAAATAAAACCGAAAATTTGTACAATATGTTGCTGATTATACCACTGGGAAAATGTAATGACCTTAATCAATTTAACAAAATAATTTGATCGACTGACTACAACAAACAGGGAGTTTTTCAAACGCAAAACCAAACTCAATTCAAAACACAGAGAGAGGCACATAAAATGGGGTTGAACTGATGACTAAAAACTTCTACCAGAGACATTTGATATGGGCAGTTGATACTTTTGTAAATTTATATAATGAAGTACTTGCAACAAACTGTTGCAGCCACACAGCACTTAACACGCATTTTAACGTATTGGAAAGAAAGGCAGACAGATAGACAGACAGACAAGACAACAAGCCACACAATTTTTCCTGTTTGGTTTTTTTTTTCTTGTAAAGCAGAAAGGAGGAAACATAAACCCTCATTTTGTAAGGAGGAAAAGCTAGCGCATGAAACGAGGTAGTAATAATACCAACCCATATTCAACACAGCACGTTTTTATTAGACAAACTCTTTTTCTAAAAGTCATATAAAGCAAAGAATATTCCAACAGCTATAAAAAGATTTACGCAGTTTTTATTAGCGGCATTTAAGAACATCCACATGCAGACATAATTTGTTTGCACGCAAGTTGTTATATAACGGTAAGATCCTCAAAGGATTTTTTTTGAAATGATTTTAAAGAATTCATCGTTGTTTTTATGGAAATTTTTTTCAATATTTAGATTATAATTTAATCAAAAGTTTCTAAGTCAGGTTATGAAACTTTAATAAAATGGGGAAGGTTATCATGAGAAAGTTATATGAGGTCGTGTTCAAATTTAAGTTGCAAATGTTATAATATTCTAGAACGCTGCAAAAGTTAATTTATATTATAATATCAATATTTTGCTCGATTTTGCTTTGAAAGTATTCTACATCAATTGATAAGATTCTTACTTTTATAGTGTTTCACTTATGGTTCATGTATTTACTTTATATAAAGGTACCCATCGCTGGATAAAATTCTAAAATTTATAAAAAATTCTAAAAATTATTGTGAACCTCCTCTGTAAAAGGTGTTTAAAATATTTTAATAACATTGTAATTCCACAAAGTAAAAATACGAATCAAATACAAATTTTATTCAATTGGCGCTTAATGTTGCAAATTAGGTTTTAAAATATCCCACTTTCGAAAATAAAAGGTGCGCAAAATATCCCAGTTTCAAACCGAAAATTCCAGTAGCATTAACCCAGAAATTTTATACTTTAATTTGCTTTTGCTCCACTTTTTCTGGGAAATGAGATATTTTTGCGGAAAAGAAGTATACTATATTGGAATCAGGATGCTAAGGTACCTCCTCACTAATTTTGTTGAAATCCATTTAGTAGTTTTTACGTGATGCGAACACAAATGAAAAGCAGACAGACAGAAATGAGTTACTATTTTATTATATCGCACCCGAAATACAAAAGAGTCACAACTCAAAATACTAAAATTGTCAGGAGAGACAAAAAACTGTTTATGTGCAGAAGCAACACACTTAACATAAAAATAGACAGAACTGTATTTTTCCAGTTAATGAAGATAGTGATGTGAAATAAATTTTTGCAGTAGTTAGATATATGTACTCTGAATTCATTTATGGAAAAAAGTCAGTTTAGGAAAATTTTGAGTTGTGACCCTTTTGTATTTAGGGTGCGATATGTATAGATTATACTTTTTTGACCCAGTCGTAAAATATCTCTAAGTGGATAAACAACGCGCGCTCATGTTATTGTCATTATTTTTGAGGTCAATTAGGCCGTCCTTGTTTTTCGACCTTCGAGTCGTTTGCGTCTCACTCTTGCACTGGCCGATTGGCTTCCACGAATAGCTGTACTGCGGTATAGTTATTGGTGGTTGCATAAATCAGTCACGTGCAATCGATGTGTTTTAACGACTCAGTTAATTAAACTAAGTAAATTAGTTTAAATTTATACGTCCATATAATCCAATTTTTAAACTATATTTTGTGTTTGGAACTATAAAACAAAATGAAATGTCGTCGTGCCGAAGTTATCCTCAAGAATCTTTAAAAAAATTATTATATGGGAAATTACATATAAGGTTCCAACCGTTTTTACACAAAACATTTTAAATTTCTGAGGCCTAAAACATTGTCATTTACTGCTGGTTAAAAGTTTAGAGCCCGATAACTCGGAAAATATGGGCGACTGCGCTTTCTTAATTATTTTTTATTTATTTTTTTCTTATTTATTAATTCTCTATAATTTAAGAAGCTTTGCTAAACTAGATTTAAGCCTGCAGTTCTTTCTTAAAATCTTACCCAAGATCAATAATATCTACGGAATTATTTTCGCTACGCTTGCCACTCGTACTTAAATTTTAAATAAGGTCTTTGTTGCCACATTAGAAAACTTAGAAAAGGAATTATTGTAATAATAATAAAATTGGAATAATCCAAAAAGTAAACGATATCAAAATAAAATTCCCCAAAAAATCCCTAAAACATTAAAACTATCTTCGATGATATCCTCAATCCCCAAACATAATTCTTTATACCCATAAGTAAAAAATTCCCCGACTTAGGGATAAATCCCCTAATCTTACAACACTGTTCCTATTGATTAATAATTCTGACTGAGAGTATAACTATAAATTATGGGAGTTTTTAATATAAATTATGAGAATTTATTTGCAGGGTTGATAATTTTTGCCTATTACTTAGATTTATTTGTAAGTATTTATTTGAAGCAATTTGTTGATTACAGACTTGGCAACCTTAAATTGGCCGAACAACGTCATCTAACGGGAAAATATGCGCATGGCATAATCTTGTCTTCTATCATTCTTGCTTGTCATAGTATTTGTAATTATTCTTCTTTAAGCTTGCATTTTGAAAAATAAAAGTAGTTAAGAATGCAAAATTTAGCTCTAAAGCAAAAAGAGCTATCAAACTAAAAGAACGCCATAGTTCACTTTTGAACTATGAACTAAAATGAGCGGTTACTAAATAGTCTACTCCACTAACTTCATTAGCGCTCTTTTTAATTTTTTTATGGTTGTACCTTCAGAATTAGTTCAGTAATTTTTCGATTTCCATTGCTTTTATATTAAAGCATAACCTTTCAAATACAGATTAGTCCATTTAAAAATATTTATTAAAATAAAAGTTAAAGTATGTTCCTCGGCTGTCAAGCGGCTTATATTGTCTAGTAAATTAAAATGTTTGGAACTTATCTAAATTTCATTCGATTAGCTTTCTCTCAAACAGACTTTAAACTAGAAGACATTTTCAAAGAAAACTATGCGATCATGACATAATAAACAAGATAATCGCCGAAGAAGAGCTTATTGAAACTTTGAAACTTCATTTGAAAATCACTAGAACTAATTCTTCACACATGGAGTTTGACAGTTACAATTGAGTCGAAAATATTTTTGTTATAGAAATCAAATACTGTGGGCGGCAATTCAATCCAAATTTTATTAAAATACTCAAAATAGTTGAAAATTGGATTTTATAAGTGAATTTAAATATGGCCAAGTGTGAACTTTCTTACTGGATTATGTACTACCCACAATACCATTTATCTTTGCAAGATTTATTTTCTGTGAGCTGTGCAGCTCTTATATAATTAATTTCGGAGAAAAGTGCAATCCTAAAAACAGCTTTGAGAGCTTTTCCACTATTCTCACAATATGTAACCTTTACAGAAAGATTTTTTGTTTGACAAACTTGTAATATTTAATAGGCGTTCAAAACTGTCTTCCAGGACATTTTTCAGTAATTTTCCTCAAAATATGCAATAAAAAATTCTTAATTTAGGTCAGGTTAGGTTGCGCGGTTTTGAATTACAAAACCGACTCACTTGGGTCCTTGTGGTGCCCTTGTGTCACCTGAAAGAGGGATGAGTAGGCAGATCCTTAGAATTCTTGCAGATTCTTACTTGGTCTAGTGCAAAACCATTCTGATGCCCGGTTAAATGAGTTTATCCTATTAATATCGCAAGCCGATATGACGCCCTTTAAGTAGGGAGTACTGGGCAATGCCAGATGAGGTCTCTTTTTCCTTCTTGTCCTGACAATTTCTATAGAAGTCATTATATAGGAAATTTAATCCCCTAGCGTGAACAGCAATAACGTAGTGCCCGCGAGGTGTTCTCAGCAGGCTTGCTGTCTTACTGAGACTACAGAAACTTCGAAATCGTGCAATTGACCTTGTTAGACTATCTGGTCTGTGTGGCCCTTAGTAGTTGCTGCCGAAAGTTGGCTTTACAGCAGCTTAGCGGGACGCCGGCTAGTTGATCCCTGATCCCTAAGATAACTTCCAAATCTAGAAAGTTAGCAAATCATGGAATGAAGACAACTCAGACTTAAGAATACATTTTCATTACAGCTTGATTATCTCCTGATTATTAAATCCGTTTAAACAATTTCTCTTATTTCATGTTAAGATTTGGTGCTGCCAGTTTACAACTCATAGGTTTTTAAATGCTGTTTTAACTAATTTATAAATCTTTTTGACTTTCAACATCTTTTTATGTTTATGATTTTTTGCTATTAATTCATCAACCATTTTTTTAGCTTGAGTTTTTATGTTGTCCATGGTCACCCTCTCATAACCAGTTTTATACACGCAGCTAAACAACCCAAATGAAGAGCCATATGCCACCAAAATTAAAATTAAGTAAAATTTAGTTTTTTATGGTGCTTCTCCATTAAGAAACAAAATACACGAACGACTTTCTCCTTTTGTTTCCTTATAAATTTTATTTATGAAATATTTCGAATTTTGTGTTGCTAAATGCCTGAGGTGAGATATGAGAACACTGTGCATAACTGTGGCAACGTAATTTTTTTTTTATTTTTTATACAGTGAGAGAAATAAAAAATATATTAATAACAGTACCCACGTCGCACATAGGGGTATTTTGCCAATATAGCCGGACATTACCTTTTTTTAGCTTATATTGGCTCTAAAAATGTACTGAGTGCCCCTTGGTAAATGAAACTTTGCAGAAAAATCTGTTATGGTCATGGGCTGTCAAAGCTAGAAAATAGGAAAAATCGGACCAAGGAGAAAAAAGTTCCCCTTGGAATAAATAATCCTACCTCTAAAAAACGCAAGTTTTTTTTTTCAATTTTCCCGTAATTTTGTTTAGTAATTACAACTTCTAAGGTCAAAGAACGTTCAAAAACTTAAACTTGGACTCAAGAGATTCTTAAATGCCATTTTTAGCCCCGCCTCTTTTGTGGGCGGCGAAATAAAATATTATTTGAAAAAATAATTCAATTATTCAAAGAAATAGATTACATACTTAAAACCATAAAAATTTATTTTTATGGGCAGGGGGAGGTATTCCTCCAATCCCACCCCCAAAACGTCCCTGTGAAATTTTTTTTTTTATTTTTTTGCCAATTTCCTAAAAATATTCATTTTTAAGCTTTTCAATGCCTAACCAATCCCCGCCTCCCAAGAATATTATTTAAAAAAAAATATTTTTGTAATTTGTTACTTAATAGTATTTTATTTATCGGAAAATAATTTATTTATTCATAGTAATAACTTATTTATGATTGTAACGATAAATTTTATTTAAAATTATAACAATTAATTTATTTAAAACAATTTCTCCTTTGCACTAAGGTGATGATGAGTGCCATGGTTCTTCTTCGTCGGATTCTTCAAAGACCTCTTCCGAATCTGAATCCTCTTCAGCGTTAAGTACATTTATTTCTGCAGCTAATTCAGGATCGTTGGTGTTTCCAAATCCAGCTTTCGGTACATCCAATATTAGCCCTAATTCACTTCTAAATTTTTCTTGGATATTTTTTTTCCTCGCGTTAACAATGGCTTTGTCCGCATCAGATTTTATTTGCCATTTTTTCACTCACAGTTTATATGACAGGTGTAATATGCTCTTAAATAGGCGAATTCTGGCGTGTAAAGTAGATAGTCCGAAAGAAAGGGCATCTACGTCTATATCTCTTTTGATATTTAAATTGTTTTTTGTAGAGTTAATAACAGTGTTAGATGTAATGATTTAAATCAAAAACATCTACCTTCAGTTATTAAAAACCAAAACATTTTATGAATATAAAACGGTTTCTTACTCGTATTTATTTATGTAAGATAAGACAAAACAGAAAAAGGCGTAATTTTTAAAAAATCGCCAAAAAAATGGCGCAAATATGCGCAAGATTTTTTTTTACAGTATAAAAGTAGAGATCGCAAATTTTATAGTGATATATAACATTTTTAGGATTTTGACAAAAAATTTTACAAAAAAAAAAACCTTTTTTTTAATTTTGAACGAAATTTTTTATCATTAAAATTTAAAAAAAAAATAATTTCTAAAAATTAACATAAGAAGCTATTAATAAACCGTTTTACAGAAAAAAAAATCAATACAAAATCTTTATTCGTTTAGCCACCAAAAAATATATTGCAAACCTTTCAAAATCGTTTAGAGTCAATAAAAACGTATGCGATTTACTCAACTTTCCTGACTTTAACAGTGTCCCAAAACAACAAATCTCAAGCAAACGCCTTGAAAATTCACTATACGATGCAGAATTTTGTTCTCTGTCGAGCTGCGTACTTATATTTTTACATTTCTCAAAATTAATTTTTTGCCTAATGTCCGGCTAGATTGGCAAAATACCCCTCTGTGCGTCGTAAGCATCCATAAAATATTTACTTTGAATTTGCATTTATTTAAGTAATCCACAAAAACGGAAAGTTCTGCCCAGTTTTCAGTACCATTAAATCGGTCAAATTCCATAATTTCACTGTTTTAATCTATTTTATCTTGAATTGTAAACATTTTTACGGGGCAAAATTATCCTATATTTGACACGAGATTGCAAGGAACTACCCTACAAAATTTGTTTAACATTCATACAATACTTTTTACGTGATGCGAACACAGACAGACAGAATGTTGTAGTTTTATTTTAAGTATAAATTTTTTGCATATTCAATATTTGGTATCAGAAGCAAAAGTGAAATTATCGGCATTTTTAGAAATCTGTACAAACATAGGATTTTTTTAATTATGAAAGGTTTCCCTATACGTACAGGTAGATGTTTAGAATATCCTCTGCTATATTGACTGTATTGCACGTAATGCCTTCATGTAGGCACCTAGTCATATATAAAAAAATAAAATAAATAATATATAATTTCGATGCTTATAAAAGTCGAACTGAGTGCCTCGGTACAACCACTATGTTTATGATAGATCTTCCGTGCTGTTGAAGATCAGTTGTGAACAATCACTGAATCACCAACTTTAAATAGTTGACTTGAAAAAAAAAACAATAAAGAGTTAGGCCTTATTAGATTAAAGATAATAATCAACATAATAAAATTCAACTTGGCCAAAAATACATACAACGCAAAACCGTAAAATGTTCGCAATGATTTAACAAAAGAAAGCCCAACGTCATAAAAAAATATTAATTTAATCAGTAGTACTATCCGCTGAAACGGACATGGTAAATTTCTTTCCTCTGTAAAAACAAACACGACAATCACAAGATGATGAAAGTACATAAATGCTAGGAGCTGTTAAGTTTTCGCCATTCATATGGTAAACCTTTTACATAGATAAATTGTTTCATTAGGCTAATTCTATGGCTATGGCTTCTCATTTTATAGCTTGGAAATTGTTGATGGTCTAACCTAGCGGTGTTCTTAATACCGCGGTTTTCTTTCTGTGCGGTGCACCAAAGCCTTTTTTCCCGGATCACTTAATACCTCCGAAACTACAATAGTGAGGTTCTCAAAATTGTATGTGGTTAGCTCTTAGAATGAGCTGAATGTTCGAACAAAATCTTGCAGGTATATGAGGGGGGAAACAATAACCCCCAATACAAAAAAATTAAAATTTCCTATATCTACAGAACTGCAATAGCAAGACACAAAAATTATTGTAGGTAGCTCTTAGAACAAACTGCATTTCCGAACAAAATCTTGTAGGTATATGAGGGGGGAAAATATATAATTTTCTTATATCTTCAAAACTACAATAGTGAGGGATGAATGAGAGTAACTATTAGAGCTAACAAAATCAACAAAATCTTAGCAGTTTAGAAGGGGGGAAATTAGTATCCCCATACATAACAAATATTAATTTTTCTATATCTGCAGAATTTTTTCACCGACTGGTGGTTTTTTTTATTCAACTTTTCGGCCGCTGAAGGAGTCAAATTTATTATGCTTTGCATAGCCTTCGATTTTTCTACGCAACCAGTCGTCATTAACTTGATTTGTGCAGCATTTTAATTCATTAAGGGAAATTTCTTTCCGACCACGCTTTGCAGCCTGAGCACACGGCAACTCAATTGATGTTTGCATTCAATTCTTATTTGTTTCAGTTAAAAATCGGTCTTCCCATCTGTAAGCTTTATTCCACTTAGGGTGCGTACAGAGTGAACGCTTGTTGCCGAGCCGACTAACGCATAGTGGATGCGAGAATCAGCGCTGATTTTTTGTCTATTATTTGTGTTTTATGTATGTTTGTATGCATTTGGGTACGTTGTTCATTCGTGTTTGTGAAATTAAAGTATTCTTGAAATTTGTATTACACTTTTTTTTAAATTCTGTTTATAAGTTTTTTTTTTAATTTTTTTATAATTTTTATTATTTATTTGAATTTTTATTTTATTTTATTTTTTAATTTTTATTTTTATTTTCTTTTTAGTTTTTATTATTTTTTTAATTTTTTGATTTCTGTTTTAATAACTTTTTCTTAAATTTTTGTTTTTAATTTTGTTTAAATGTTTTCCAAACAAGTTGAAATCATAACAACATAACATAAACAATGTTTTCGGCGCTGAAATACGCTTTGGAACTGTTTTCTGGCATTCAATCAGCTTTGCGCTTTGACCAGATCGGCGCCCACTATAACCTGTTCGCACTTATGTATTTGTACTAATTTGTATAGTATGTACCAGTTTTCTCGCATTGGTTCTCGCAATAAGCGTCAGTCGGCTCGGCTCGGCAACAAGCGGCCACTCTGTAAGCACCCTTAGTCTTAAACTCAAACACAAATTGCTTAAATGCCTTACTGAAAACTTGAGAGTTGGCTTTGGTAAATTTTTATCAAATGTCTCTCCCCGGTGCGCTTCGCTACAACCATTCATAAAAAATAAACACTTGAAAACGCACACTATTCTCACATCGAAAATGTTTTAGTTTATATTACAGGTACGACGCCTACTATTTTCATCAAATCTGTTCTTTGCTAAAGTCTAGCAAAATGTACCGCGTCGTTTAACTCGATGCTATCAGCTAGCTGCTAGACTATATTGCGGAAGAACAGTGGCTCTTAGCATCGAGTTGAAATCAGGAATTCGGTTGCAATTTTCCCATTAATTAAGTTGAGTGCAAAAGAGACATTAAGCATTGTTCTGCGGCTTTTCAGGGTTGGAAATCTGATTAAATTTAATATACAACGATAGGATGGAAGACGAACTCCAGGTTGCCATGTTAATTTTCGTAGTTAAAAAATATTGAAGATACAATAAATCAATTGTGAAGAAAAAAAAAATTTCGTAAGCAAAAAATTAAAAGTTGTTTCTGAACCGATTCAAAATGGTTGCTGTGCACATTATATTGAGGGTCCCATATTAATGAACCATATTCGAAAACTGGTCCCAAAAGTGATGTACATATAAAATTGTTTTCGTTATGTATGGATCACTGAACTCTTTAGCCCATCTTTTTATGAACGCAAGTACACCACTAGCCTTATTAACGGGCATATGAATATAATGTATGAAAGTTAATTTGGTGTCCATAAAAATTCCCAAATCTAAAAACTTTTTTACCAGTTCCATCTGATGTTTTCCCAAGAAGTAGTGAGCATCATACAGTTTTTTTTTTCAGAAACAAATACACTTACATTTCTGAAGGTTTAATTTCATTAGGTTTATATTGCACCATTTTTGAAAGCTGCAACAAGGATTGATCCGATAGCTTTTTGTAACTGAAGAACATTTTGACATCATCTGCGTACATCAAAATGTTGGAGAATTGCAGCACACATTTGGGAGAACATAAAGGGAAAATAAAATTTGCCCAATATGACTGCCTTGGGGTACTCCAGATAAAACTGAAATATCTCTCGAAGTGTTTTTTAATATATATAGGACTCGCTGTTTACTATCAAAAAGGAATGATGAAATCCATTTAAGGGTATTTGTAGTGAAACCCAGCAAATGCTTTACTGAAGTCAGTGTAAACAGCTTCAGTTTGCTCACCTTTGACGAAACCCTGATTGATTATTGTAGTAAAATGCAATAAGTTGCTAATAGTTGAACAGTTTTTACGGAAACCATGTTGATAAGGCGACAGAACTCAGGATGTGTGATTTTAATACAAGTTTTTCGAAGAGCTTTGGTATTATGCTAAGCTTTGCAATACCTTGCTAATTTGAAATGTAGGATTTGCTCCCAACTGTATACACGACTCTCTCCAAAATTTAGGAAAATATACACGTTTTAGGAAAAATTGTACAGAGCAGTCAACGGAGCTATAACGGATAAGCTTTCGGCACAATTAATTAGTACACAGCTAGGAACATCATCAGGTTCATGATTTACGGAAGATTTTTAAACTTTTTAAACCACGTGAAACATCATCAGTACAAATAGGTGGAAACGAAATTGATTGATGGCCTAACAGTGGATATGGATACTCACGGGTGTTGCAGTACTTAGCATTAGAATATGTTGAGACAAAAAAATCAGCAAAAAAGGTACTAATGACAGCAATATCTCCTGATTCAGAATTAGAGTATTTCATAACAAGAGCATAGGAAATTTATCGTCGTAGTTGGCAAATATTTTTATAAATTTATATCTAAAAATACTACCATAAAAATATCGATTAACTAATTTTGTGTATTGAGTACCCAAAAAAATAATCGAGTATCAAGTACTCGGTACCCACTCAGCCAGCACTACTCGGCAGATAAAATAGTTTCCGTAATCAGTAAGTGACGAAGATTTTTTGTATATCTTTAAGACCACATTATTTTTATTTTTGAGTTTATTTAACTGTTTTGTCTTCCACGGTGATTCAACTCTTACTTTTTGTGTATATTTAGGAATACAATTATCCATTGCAGTTTTTATGGCGTAAAAAATTTTGTCGACCATTGTATCAATTGATCCGGAATATTTGATGGAATTATTTAGTAAGATATTAAATAATATCGCACTACCCAGCCAGCAAAATTGTCCGACATCCATAAGATATCTGACAGAAATGTCTAAAAAAAACTCAGAATCGTATACGAATTCTGTCAGAGTTCTAACCCAAAAATATAAGAAGTGGTTGAAACGAAATCTGACAGACATGTCGTGGGAAATTCTAAGTTTCTTGCCGATACTTCTGATAGAAATCTAACAGAATTCTAAACAAAAAGACATGAAAAGTTCTGTTATAACATCAGACATTCGTATTGATTTCTGAAAGATATCTGAAAGAATGTCTGATAAAAATATTCTTTTGGAATTTCCCCTTTATACATTTGAGGTCGTTGTCCCGCAGTTATTTGTTAGATCTTGTTATCTAAAATGTAATAAATAAATGAATTAAAACTCAAATGTATAGAATATAAAACGTACCAGGCTGAGGCTTTTTTAGATGTTCCTTTAATTCTCGGTAAAATGTTTTATTATTTTCTACCGTGGAAAGCTTGGAAGGAGGTTTCATGGAAAACAAAAGTTTAGTGCCTTTAACAGCACAGCGAATATTCCTCAAAGTCTTCTAAAGCGCAACCAGTTTTTTCTTTATTAAGTGTGACAAAATACATATTTTCATTAAAAAACAAAAAATTAAAAATAATTTATATCTGTACGAAATCAGTCAGATGTCTATCAAATATCTGATATCAAACAAATAATATCATTCCAGCATATTTATACGAAATCTATCAGATAGCTATCAGACATGTCGAAAATAAAATTTCCCAGACACGTCTGACAGAAATCCGTACGAAATATCTGAAAATAAAGTCAGAAATTTATCAGAAATGTCTGATTCAGACAATGTCGGAATATTTTGCTGGCTGGGTTGTTCCTCAAAAGCGTCACAACTTAAAATTTTCAAATTTTCAATTTTTGCAAAAAAAAAACCAAACCACAGAGGTCATATCTACCCACTGTAAAAATGTCCCTTTGATTTGTCTTCACTTCCGTGAAAAAAAACCGTTATGACTCTCTTTGTGTTTTTAGAATAACTACTTTAGTCTCAATTAACGGAAACAGTTTTCGGCCTCTACTGATAATTCATGAATTTTGAGTTGTTACGCTTTTGAGGAACAAGTGCGATATATTAAATTTTATTGACAGTCTTACTATTTGATTCATCGTTAGAGTTACTATGCTCGGAAAACTAATTTTTAATTATAATTTGTAAAATTATTATAATTAATTAAAACAAAAATAATTTCTCTCACTGTAATTATGGCATATGTATGTACATATATTCTAAGAAAAAATTATCTTAAGTATTTAAAAAACAGAAAAACTAAGTATAAAAAGAGGCGCAACACAGACAACAAAATAACCAACCTACATTTAAGTAACACAATGATTATGATGCCTCAGAAAATGTTTTAGGTTGGGTTGGAGCGTTAGTCATTGTAAAAGTAAATGGCAGTGGGTGAGGTCTGGGTTGTAAGGGTATGAGTGTGAGTGTGAGTGAGTATCTTAAACGTGTTCGCATTATTGAGCTCAGGTGGATAGAAAGAAAATAATAAAACAGGGTTAATATTTCATGAACAACATTTTTAATTACAAAACACTAAAGTGGCAGAAATGTGCACTTTATGCTTTTAAGAGCCATTTTTGGTTAAACGATTTTATGTTGTTTTTGTTATTGTTGTTGTTGATGTCCCTATTAACTTAAATACTGTCGTTACCTTAATGACAACGTAACATTAAACTCATGTAGCCTTTTGTGTTGAAAAAAAAAACTTTAATAAGAAAGAAGCACGCTTTTTGCTCTTTATGACTCCTGGTGTTGGTTTGAAAAGGACATGTAGATGTAAGAATATTTAACTTGGTCCTGTAACAAGGTTAAAACAATGAATTAAATGTATAAAAACCAAGTGTATACATTGAAATATATTGTCATTTTCATAAATTTAACTAACTAAAAGACTTAACATTGCCCTGTATTGTTACGGACAGAGAGTGTGTTATCCTTCCTTCCTTCCTTCTTTTGTATAGTACTCGTATACTGACATTTATTTGTAGCAGTTAACACGGTCTAATTGCAAAGTGGCTTCCTGACTTTAACTTTGTTTTTATTTTTTTCTTGTTTAATAATATTGAATTACTTTAATTGTTGGCACGCGTTTAAACAAACAACAATGTACCCCGTATAATATTAAGCCATACGATTATAAGTACAACATACAACATACAATTATACGAACATGTATCGTATTAGTGGCTTAAACTATTACATTAAGTACGTAGTACTCATACTACTTTCATTGTCCAACGTCTGCGAATGAGTGTTAGCTTGTGTGTGTGTGTGTGTATGTGTGTGTGTGTTGGGGTCTATAGTTTATAAGTTGATTGTTTAAGTCAAAATGTTTAAACGATTTTTCAAAGTAATATTTTAACCATATTTTGTTATTGACACCTTTAAACTCAAGTCAAGTGTAAAGAAAGGTTTGTTCTTTAGTTTATGTGTGCGATGATGGGTATTCAGGTTATTGCATTACATACAATGGGTCACAAAAGTGTGAACAATTTTACATTTTATATATATGAAAAAATAAGAAAAAATCCAATCCAAAAAACTTTAAAACAAAAACACTACATACGGGTAACCATATAGGTAAAATTTGATCGTCTTACAACACGACATGTTTGTTACATCTGACTTTTTAACTTTGTGAGTCTGTGTAATTTGCATGTCCGTCAACATTTTTATTTTACATAAGATATAGTACACATCTTATGTAAAATAACAATGTTGACAGACATGCAAACGTGTATAATTGCGTTTGACATAGCCTCTACTTGATAACAATAGCTGATCTTTCTTATTGCTATTTTCATTACGCAGATATCCATGGCGTTGGCCTGCAAAATACCTTGCTGCTGCCCGAAAATATTTTTGTGTACGCCACAGAAGTACTGACGACACAACCATTGTCGAAGTTTTCTATAATTTCTATTTCTATAATTTTTATCAAATAGACAAAACTCTTGTAAAATATTACCTTCAGCCGACGAATGATATCGTAAATGGTCAACGGTCGTTTACTACTTAAACACGGCATATATTTCCCGCAACACTTTTTATTATTATAAAAACAGAGTCGCATTGACTGATTGGTTTCCTCGAGTAGCAGTACTGCGGTTCAGTTATTGGTGGTTCCAGGAATCAGCCACCTTCAATCATTTTGGTTATCGTGTATAACCTTAAAAATGAAAAGTAAACATAGGGTGAGCTTCACCATCATTTGTCCAGTGGTGAAGCACCATATAAAACTCATCCTTTAACTGGAGGAGCACTATTAAACTGCATTTATTTTTAACAAGCTGAATTTTGAAATTTTCACTTCTTATACGATGGAGTCGCGTTGCTGATCCTGGAGGAGGCGAAAAATACCATTTATATAAACTGTGGGATATACTGGTCAGGTGGTTTGTCAGATCAAAATTGAAATAATTTAACAGAAGCACTATTTCAACTATGCCACATGATATGTGAATGTTTTACAGTAATCAATTTTTAATGTCAAATGAAAAAAACGTGTATATGAGGCTAGTGTTATACACAATGCACTAGATCTTCTAATAAGCGGGTTGAAAAAAAAAGTGTGTTTTATTTAAAAGTTGACCTGTTTCTTAGTTGAAAAGATTTTGTTCGGCTTAAGGTCTTTTACAAAATGTTAAAAATGAAAATAATAAACAACATTGTTTATTTCATTTTAAATTTCCAATATTTCGGTCAACATCGTTAACCATTATCAAGGAATCTACATACAAAAGAACGAGGATACATTTTTTATATATAACACAATAAGACATTAAAACATAACATTTTCGTACAATACATACATTAAAATGTTTAAACAATTTACGTTTGAGTTCGCTAATAACCTCCTTGTCCAATGAATTTTTCCGAACTAATTATTTATTTTGTTTCTTGTGTTTATTAATAATAACGAGTGATTTTTTAAGAGCTTGAGAAATTTAAAAAAAAAAAAAAAAACGCATAAAATTTGCAAAATCTCATCGGTTCTTTATTTGAAACGTTAGATTGGTCCATGACATTTACTTTTTGAAGATAATTTCATTTAAATGTTGACCGCGGCTGCGTCTTAGGTGGTCCATTCGGAAAGTCCAATTTTGGGCAACTTTTTCGAGCATTTCGGCCGGAATAGCCCGAATTTCTTCGGAAATGTTGTCTAAAGGCGTCAAATCGCATGATCTTGGTGGCCAACTTACCGGTCCATTTCTTGAGATGAATTGTTCTCCGAAGTTTTCCCTCAAAATGGCCATAGAATCGCGAGCTGTGTGGCATGTAGCGCCATCTTGTTGAAACCACATGTCAACCAAGTTCAGTTGTTCCATTTTTGGCAACAAAAAGTTTGTTAGCATCGAACGATAGCGATCGCCATTCACCGTAACGTTGCGTCCAACAGCATCTTTGAAAAAATACGGTCCAATGATTCCACCAGCGTACAAACCACACCAAACAGTGCATTTTTCGGGATGCATGGGCAGTTCTTGAACGGCTTCTGGTTGCTCTTCACTCCAAATGCGGCAATTTTGCTTATTTACGTAGCCATTCAACCAGAAATGAGCCTCATCGCTGAACAAAATTTGTCACATTTGAACATTTCGAACCGAACACTGATTTTGGTAATAAAATTCAATGATTTGCAAGCGTTGCTCGTTAGTAAGTCTATTCATGATGAAATGTCAAAGCATACTGAGCATCTTTCTCTTTGGCACCATGTCTGAAATCTCACGTGATCTGTCAAATACTAATGCATGAAAATCCTTACCTCAAAAAAATCACCCATTATGTCGATATAATTGACCGTAATTGTCTGTGTCTGTCTTATAATGACTATCCTCGCAAACTGTAACGCAGTTAATTAGATATGTAAGATCAAAAAACGAGTTAAAATTTGGGTTACAAGTAAGAAATCCGAAAAATCTTAATATGAGTAAATTTTATATAGGGTAGCGTACCAGGTACTGATATAATAATGTGAATTAAGTTCTTGCTTCTTCCAATAGCTATGTATAACTATAGTTCTATGGGAAGTAATACGCCCATTGTGTCAATCTAATTTATTGTTTGCTAGACTGTGCACATTTGTAGGAGATTTACTTGAACAAAATTTAAAGACTCTACCTATGATAGTTTCCAAGTAACGTGATGATAAATATTTACTATCGGCGCGCCGCGATAAGTATTTTAACGAAATGTTAATTAATACGCAAAGTAGAGCATGAATTGATGTTTAAAATGTATTTTTTTTCCATTTAAAAATTTTGTGTTGAATCTAATTTTAACAAATTTTCTCTTTTTTAGTTTAACAATAATAAATCGTCCCATTTCTTCTTAAATCACGTAAGCGCCATTTTTTCGAAATTGACTTTTTAGGTTTTTATGGTAGAAAATAACAGTTGCCACCAGACTACATTCTCATCTTAACAAGTTTGTATGAAAAATAAATCCATTTTCAAAACCTCGTAAGCCCCATACAAATGACATGCATGCAAACTATAATGGTTTTTATAGTTCAAGTTGGAAATGTTAAAGTCGGAACCACAAAATTTTTTGTATTTGAGATTAAAAATATTCGGAAAGTTTCAGACCAATTGAAGCATTTTTGGTAAAGTAAAAAGTTTTTTCTAATAAATATAAAAATAAACGTTAATTTACACATAGAAATTTTCAATTTGATGTTTGCTATAGTTTGCTATAGTTAATTGTAAGTAACAATTTAAAAAAGAAAAAGTTTCTATACCCTTCTGAGACTTGCACAGCCATGTTTGTCAAAAAAATTGTTTTGAAACCCGTATTAAAGAAGTTATTAAGTTTTTTTCGTTTTCTGAAAAACTAATTCTTGGTGCTTACGTGGTTTAAGAATAAACGCGATGAAATGCTTTGATAATAATTCTTTAAAAAAAAACCGTCTTCAAAACAGATAGAAGGGCACCAATTCTAAACAAAAAATGTAAAAAGTAATCTGTAAGAATTAGATTTAAACCAAATAAAATATGAGCCAAAATTAGAGGGAAAAAAGTAAAGACTATGTTAATGTCAAGCCTCTCCCTATTACTGTTCAAAAGTTAAGCTATTGTCACCAGCATCCGTCTTTAATGGGGACACCATTCAAGCCTCTGTGTATAACGATTTCAAAGATAAGGTCACATAGATCAAATAACATCTCCTATTGGTACACCCTTTAATTTACAATTTTAAATTAAAGACCTGTTGTTATAAAGGACTTGGTCACAAAGATTCTTTGTAAATTTCAACTGTCTGTCTATTACGGTTCAAAAGTTTGGCTATATATATTAAATTACATGAACTCTTGGGACACCCTTTACATTATAATTCTAAATAATTATACTTGTTATTATACTAGAGAAAGTAGAGGACATTCTGCATAATTTTCAAGTGTTTGCGTTTTACAGTTCAAGAGATAGGGCCATATAGATCAAAGTACATAATTTATGGGGACACCCTTTAATTTCTAAATTCAAATTGTATATTTGCTATAGTGGACTTTGGAATACAGGTTCCTTGAAAATTTCAGCTGTCCGTCTATAACAGTTAAAAAGTTTAGCCACATACATAGAATTACATTAACTATTGGGACACCCTTTTATTTCCAAATTCAAATTTTATACTTTTTGATTATAGCTGACTTAGCAATACAGGCTCTTTGTAAATTTCAGCGGTATGTGTACAACTGTTCAAAAGTATGGCCATATACATAAAATTAAATGAACTATTGGAGCACCCTTTAATTAATAATTTTGAATATTTATACATTTTATTATAACGGTCATAGTAATCGATATTCTGTAAAATTTTCAAGGTTTTGTCTATAACGGTTCAAAAGATAGGCATACATAGGTCAAATTACGGCACCTATGGGGACACCCTTTAAATTTTAAATTTATTTTTTATTCATTTCTGCCGTTGGGAGCTATAGCGACATGCAATTTTAATTTGGTGCCCTTTACGGTTCTTAATAAACGTAAAAAACATGTATGTTGTATGGGGACACCCTTTAATTTTTAATATAATGAACTGTTTTTAAAATGGGACCAACCTGAAAGCATAACCTTTCAAATAAAGAAAAAAAAATTTAAAATCGGTTCAGAAATGGCTGAGTTCTGCGGTTACATTCATAAAAAAAGCAACATTTAGACGAATTGACAACCTCCTTCTTTTTTGAAGTCGGTTAAAAAGAAAGTAAATTAGTTGTCTATATAAACTTCTTAATTTGTTGCCATTAAACACATTTTTTTATACGAAATTCAGAAAACTCAGAAAACTTTTTCTAACAACTGTATCCCAGTACATTTTCTTTTTACACCATGAGGAATTCTTAAGAACTACGAACAAGTAATTTGTGTTTCTTATATGTACTTGTGTGTGTGGGAGCGTGTAATGCACAAACAAGTACAATATAATTTAACTCTATATTCCCTAAGTGTTTTTGGAAAGAAAAAAACAACAATAACTTGTGCCACTAAAAATAACGCATTTTGTTATTTGAAAGTTTCACCTTCTTAAATCACCTGATATTTAATCCACTTAACGTATATTGTTTGCAAGTTAAGTGAACTCTTTCGTTCATAAGTAATCCTTGTTTTGAAACTAGCACTATGGCTAAAAGATATTAGTAAACACTTTTTTTTCTATTTTATTTTATTTTTTATTTTATTTTTTCAATATGCAGATTAAAAACACTTTGGAGCCTTAGATAAAGCGGCAGCAGCAGCAGTGGTGAAAAGAAGAGGTAACATTTTACAAGAAAACAAAAACAACAAGTTATTTGAAAAGTTGACACCTTTTTACACACTTTCCGGTAAAGGTAGGGTTTGTTTAGCGCGAATAGAAATTCGAAATTTGTATTGAATTTACAAATTGCTTCAATAGTAAGTTGAGGGAGAAATTTGAAGCTGCAAAAGATGATACTGCCAGCAAAAAAAATTATTTAGAATTTGAAGCAATTGAAATTATTATGACACATGAAAACAGACAAACTAGCACAAAACAATGCACCAATTTTGTTTATAACTAGTTAAGCTAATAAAATTACAAAAAAAAAATTCATATAATATCTGTAGACAAATCGGGTAAAAATTCGTTGTTCTGGTGTTAACGGGCCGAACCTAGCGGATATATAATGGGGTACAAAGTGTAGTGGAGGGTTCGGACTATAAAATGGTGAAAGATTTTTTACTTCGTTTGACCGCAAGAAGTTATGCTTTATTAAATAGAAGATTTTTGGGCAATTTGGACTTTTTAAAAAATGTTTAAAAAATAGTCAACGACAGAGAGACTTTATTTTTCAGCACTAATAGTTTATACATATGTTACTTACATAATCATACATTCAAAAGTTAGGGATTTTTGGCCACGTTTTCGAGAAATATTCCTCTGCACAGTGGGGAAGAATCAAAACACTTTGGAAATAAATCAGCCATTTTTAAAGGACTAGAACGATGGATCAAATAGATCTGAGCTTATATTTTAGGCATCATTCACTTCTCAGAGGTGGCGCTATGTTGTCTCAAAGTTGGGTACCTCGCATCTGAAAATACTTTTAGAGCTGGCGTTTCTTAAATTTTTTAATTTTTGAAAATTATACATGGTCTAAAGGTCTAGCTAATACATACAAAATGTTGCTTTAATCTGCAAATTATATTTGATTGAGTTGTAAACATTTTAAAATAAAAAATGTTTGATTTTTCGTTACCCTGGTCCAGGTTTTTCAAATATTGGTTACAATTTTTAGCAAATTTTTAAATTTTTTTTACATAGTTAGGGAGCAAAAAAAAGATTATATCTTTTCTGTGTTAAAAACTAGACGATTTTCAATTTAAAAAATCAAAAATTTTTGAATTTTTGTGTATTTTAGCCTAAAAAGGGGTTTTTTATAGAAAAAAAATTTCTTAATTTTAGAAATTTTATAGAAAAAAATTTCTAAATTTCTTATAAAAATTTAAAATTTTTTTGAATGTACGGTTAAACCAAATTTCGTATAAAATTGATCATTCTTGTAGATGATGGAGATCCTTTGATTTGACCTATTTCACATCGAAATTTTAATTATAGTCAATATGTTCTAAAATCCCAAAGCTGGGATCGGAAAAAAGACTGCTGTAATAAAGCTCGGAATTATTTCCGAAAGTATTTCATGAGACCTTTACAAATGGTTGAGTTTTTTTTTTTTTTTTCAAAATATTTCGATTCTGTCCTACTGTGAATTAAATATTTGTGAATGTTAGAGTTTTTAATATATCAGGAATAGGCTGTGACCACTAGTATAACCTAATTTGGAGCATTTGATTATAATCAAAAAAAATTATTAACAGTTTATTTTTAATAAAAGAGGTGTTTGATATCATATTGAAATTCAATACAGCTACTAATTGACTAAATTAATAATTAAATTGATGAGAGGTGCATTATTGAACATTTTTATGCTTGACTTAACCATTTTAGTAATTAAGATGAATTTGAAATTTGTTCTGTGTGTTTATGAATTTGAAGCCTAGCACAACTGAGTTCCAAATAGTTCATATAATTGTAATAGAAAAATTCCAATTACGATTACGATTACATATAATTGCGTAATTGGATGTGTAATTAATTACAAACTGTGATTGACGTCCTCCAAGTCCTTTATTGTCGTTTTCATAGTTTTCCAATTTAACATATTGGTTTTAAAATGTAATTGAAGTTTGTTTAATTGTATGTAATGAATATTGTCGAATTACAATTACTTGCATTTTTAATTAAATATTTCTAATTACAATTACATGTCATATTTAATTGTAAATGTCCAATTACTAAATACAAGCAATTGTAACTGAAATTTTTAAACTACAATTACTCTATTTGTAATTCATTTTAGTCCCCGATTTCAATTTCTTATAATGTGTAATTGGGAATATCCAATTGCACATTATATTTATAAATAAATTATGAAAAAATAAATAAATAAAACTTTTAATGATTTTTACTGCTTGCATTAATTTGCTTATAAAGGGTGTTTTTTTTATAGAGGTATAGAACTTTAAGTTGCCATAAAACAACGATGGATTATTCGATTGACATGAATTTTATTTATCCGAAAGATAATCTTGTAGCATTACATTTTAAATATGATTTCTGGCATATGACTGCCACGGCTGGTGCGGATGTAGTCCAATCTGGACGTCCAATTTTCGATGACTTTCCAACATGTGTGACCGTATATCGACAATAACACGGCGAATGTTGTCTTCCAAATGGTCAAGCGTTTGTGGCTTATCCGCATAGACCAATGACTTTACATAGCCCCACAGAAAGTAGTCTAGCGGTGTTAAATCACAATATCTTGGAGGTCAATTCACAGGTCCAAAACGTGAAATTAGGCGGTCACCAAACGTGTCTTTCAATGAATCTATTGTGGCACGAGCTATGTGACATGTTGTGCCGTCTTGTTGAAACCACATCTCCTGGACATCATGGTTATTCAATTCAGGAATGAAAAAGTTAGTAATCATGGCTCTATACCGATCACCATTGACTGTAACGTTCTGGCCACCATCGTTTTTGAAAAAGTACGGACCAATGATTCCACCAGCCCATAAAGCGCACCAAACAGTCAGTTTTTCTGGATGTAACGGTGTTTCGACATACACTTGAGGATTACCTTCACTCTAAATGCGGCAGTTTTGTTTGTTGACGTAGCCATTCAACCAGAAGTACGCTTCATCGCTAAACAAAATTCACTTATGAAAATCGGGAACAACGGAAATCTCGTTTTGGGCACTATTTGCAAGCGTTGTTCAGGCGTGAGTATATTCATGATGAATTGCCAAACCAAACTAAGAATAAATCACTTCACAGCTGTTAAATCGGTCGCCATCTTGAAAAGTATTGCCAACTTAAATTTCTATACCTCTATAAAAAAACAACCTTTATATTGCTTTTCCAAGCAAGGTGCCTTGTTTCCTACTATTGAGGTATTGTTAGGTTATTTATTCGAATAGGAGCGTATGAGTATTTAAGTGGTGTAAAAGGTTCTAATTGTCTGATATAAGCGTATAAAATGTCCTTCCTTTAGAATAAACTATCGACAAGGTCAATAACTTTCAATGCTTTAACTTGTAAATTAAATGTGAATACCATACTTTTTCAAAGGTTTAAAATCGACCATGAAAAGCGTAGAAACAATATATTCTTTCCTCAATTATTTGGAGAAAAAAATGAAAATTCTAAATTTAAATAAGTTTTAAAAAAATCAGTCAAGTGCGAGTCAGACTCAAGCACATAGAGTTCCGAACTATACTCAGTACAACTTTAAACATTTTAGGTTTTGCTCGTCTTATGATCCTTTAATTTTAATTATTAATTTTAATTTTAATTATTACGAAATACCCTGTGCAAATAACGTTTATATAACGTTTAGAAGAGAAGGCAACATTTTTCAAATTCGCGACATCTAGGAAACAATCTCTCAGTTTTATTAATTTTTGTAAAAAATATTCTGTGCCTGTTATTGTTCAAATAAAGATTGAAGCAAAATTGTCTCACTATCGAAACACCCTGCAATTTTTTATTTTATTTTTTGTACCTGTTATAGAGAATAAAATATACATACTTTGTGTAGATTTAAAGTGTTTTCTCAATCAGGTACAAAAATAGCGCTACAAAACCGTTTAATTTTAAGTTTTTATATTTATTGCTATAGCAGATATAATTTTACATACTCTGTACAAATTTACTTAAAAAAAGTCATATTCCCGAAAATCGCATCACTATCGGAACATCCGTTAATACAACTTCTATGAAAATATTAAGAGCCTACCTATTGCGGTTCAATAACTAAGGCAATATACGTGAAAAACATGCCACTGTTACAATGGCCATAGTAATACATATTCTGTAAAAATTGCAAGAGTGTACCTATTATGGTTTAAAACTTAGGCCATATACATCGAAATCACGACACTATCATACCCTTTATATTTTGGGTTTAGTTTTAATTACTGTTTGTAAATTTTAATTGGTTGCCTTCTACAGTTTAAAAAATAAACACATATGCGCAAATAACACGTCATTTTTGGGAAACCCTATAAGTTTTAATATTTGATGCTATAGCGACCACACTTATACATATATGTATATGTGAAAATTTAAAAGGTCTACTTACTACGGTTTCAGAAATAGAAGACGCTGACAGACGGACAGACATTATAGCGAAAACAATAGGGTAACGTTTTTACCGTATACCCGTACGGAACGCTAAAAACTATAACAATTTACGAAGTATTGGTTTTTACTTCATATTAATTGTGATTTCTTGCTCCGTCAATTTATTTTGTTACTGCAGTCGGTAGTTATTTACTATTTTATTGTCAACTAGCTGTACCCGCCACGTCGTGGGCGTCTTGACGATATTTTTCTCTATTTTGCTTTGAAAGTATTTCACACCAATTGTAAGACTCTTACTTTTATAGTGCTTCAATTATGGTTTATGCATTTACTTTATATAAAGGTACCCATCCCTTGATAGAATTCTAAAATTTCCAACAAAAAAATTCTAAAATTCTTAAAGCTCTGTAAATATTTTAATAACAATGTTATTCTACAAAGTAAAAATAAAAATCAAATACAAATTTTATTCAATTGGTGCCATCAAAAATAAAGGGTGCACAATTGTGTTTAAAATATCCCAGTTTTAAATCGAAAATTTCAAAACCTTTAAACCGAAAATTGCGTACTTTCACTGCTTTTTCTCCACTTCCTCTTGGAAATGAGATACTTTTGCGGTACAAAGTATCCTATATTGGAATCAGTATGCCAAGCTACCTCCTCACTTTGTTAAACTCCAGCCAGTAGTTTTTACGTGATGCGAACGCAAAGAAAAGCAGACAGACGGAAAAGAATTACTATTTTAATATAAGTATATGTCGATTGACCTTATATTATATATTTACAAGCTGTGCCCATACACATTGTGTGCGTCCTGACAATATTTCCGTCGATTCTACTTGTAAAAGGTATTTAAAATATTCCACTTTCAAAAATAAAAGGCGCTGTAAAGTAACTATGCAAATCAGTAATATTGCATACTTTCACTGCTTTCACTTTCAATTAGAAATAAGGTATTTATTTTTTTATATCTTATTTCTTAGTTGAATCAAGATACTAAGGTACCTCCTCACAAATGTTATTATAATCCATCCAGTAGTTTTAACATGATGCGAACACAGACAGACAGGAAATAAGTTACTGTTTTATTATACGTACATATGTAAAGATTGCCTATAGTTTTCTATATTTTGGCTTATAAGGTCAAGTTTTTCACTACACAAAAATAATTCAAAATAAACTTACACATTTAGCTATTAAATCTTTTAAATGTTAAAATTTTAAAAACTAATTGGCGAAGCAATTAATTAGTAATTAAATCAAACTGAACATTGACTATTCTTCAATTCTTATTGAGATTTCGCCCCTTTAATGCATACATATATATGTAACCCTTTTTGAAATAATTTCCAAAGTGTCACGCCTTCAAAAACTCAAACAATATCTCAGAGAACGAAGCAACCACCCTTTTTAAGAAACAGTTTTGGTGTTATCGCCCCATAATTGAGACATTAAATCTTCCAAGTAAACAAATCTGTACAATTTAAAACGACAAATAAAAAAAAATAAAACTTAGAACTTATAAATCCTCAGCAGTAAATATTTTTTACGAACGTAATGGATGAATAAAATAAAACTATTTATCATAATGGAGAGAAACAATCTACTCGTACTTAGCACGGCTTATGACAAACAACTTTCCTTTTATACTACGAAACGCATAAAAATATAAAAGAAAAATAAAATAAAATAAACGGAGCATAGAACAGCACATCTGTTAAACTAAAGCATTTATCAAAATGTCAATGCAGCACTTAGAGTAAATCCATTAAGTAACGCGTACATATTCATTGGCCATGAACAAGAAACAGGCGAAATGTTGAAAATTTACAAAAAACATTTTTGTAAAATGAAATAAAAACGAAGTGTAATGAATAAAGTAAATGCTTTCTAGAGTACAACAATACCTTCACGGATAATCCACCCATTTTGTATAATAATGTGGCCCATATCAAATGAAACTACCACCAACCAGTTCTCAACTCCACTCAACTCCATCATCATCGTCTTCATCATCATCAGCTAAAGAAACAATGTCCTCGTCATTATAAACATCCTAAACAACACCACTGCAGTCAGAATGCTAAACTATTAACATTTATTGATTTAAATGTCTTTGGTATATTTAATCACCACACCAAGTCAATTCTACCCCACCCACTCCCATATCATTTCATGAAGGACATGTTGTAATCCTTTAAGTGTATGCAAGTGAAATAATTTGTTTGCAGTTGCCGTTAAGTGCTCTATTTAGTTCTAACAGAAAAAAAAATTGAGAAACTCACACACATGCCAACAAGTAACGGGAAAAACACTGGTAAAAAAGGTTAACGTTAGAAAGTCGTGTCCACAAGAA
Organism: Phasia obesa; assembly: GCA_949628195.1. NCBI lineage: Eukaryota > Metazoa > Arthropoda > Insecta > Diptera > Tachinidae > Phasia > Phasia obesa. The sequence goes on from OX451216.1 coordinate 129,436,103, forward strand.
AACAAGACTTATGGAAAGCATTTAACGCTAACATTGTAACATACCGCATTTAGACTGTGCATTCTACAACTCAAAGAAAACAAACTCATTTTCATTTGTTACCGTCAATATAAATGAAATAACCCAGCAAGCGTTTCAGATATAAGTAAGTACTGAATTACAGGAAAAAAAAACATTTAAAAACGCTTCGTTATAAAACTTATTTTAAAACAGCATATAAAAAGCTTTTCAAACAACTTTTGATAAAAAATATTTTAAAATATTTAATTTTAAATAGAGCTTTTAATGATTACTTAAGACCATGATGCACTATCATACTCAGTCGTACGATCTGTCAAAAACAGCATGTGTGCTAAAAAAGTATGATAGTGTGGATTTGAAATGTATGTGTGTGACAGACTTTTTGACTTCTTTTGAAAAAATTCATAAAATAGTATTTTTCCATGCGATCAGAGTTGCAAAATCTTGTTTTGTATGATAGTGTGGCATCTACTACGCCATTTTGAAACGATTTTTTAAGTAGGACAGAATTCTGTCAGATTTTTTTTGTGATTAAATCGTACGATTGTGTAGGATAGTGAATCCTGGCCTTTACCATGTTTGTGAGAAATACGTCAAGTTAAATACGTTTTTGAAAAAATATCTCATGCCATAAAATAGTTTTCCCATACATTTAGTACGTATTCTGCACAGATTTTCAGACTTTTTGAAGAATTAATGTTATTGTTTCCAAACCCTTCGATTTCAGGAAATCAAACCTGGTGGAACAGGATGACAATATATAGATCATACTAACAAACTGTATTCACACTTTTTCCAAATTTAATTTGTGAACATTTTGTCTTCCTATTCCAACAGGTTTGATTCCCTGAGATCTAAGGGTTTGTGGTTATTTCCCTCAGAGCATGCATATACATACAAAAAATTTTCACTGTTACATTTTCAAAATGTAAAAATTTCCACAAACTCAATTTGGAAAAAGTATCAAAAGTTTGTTAGCATGATCTATTGTCTTGAAGGGTTTGGAATCATTTCTTTAAAAAGTCAGAATATCTGTACAGAATACGTAGTAAAAAAAAGTTAAAGTTAAGTCGCAGCCCGATAGCTCTGCAAGGGCTTGCAGTCTATGAGGTATAGTAAAGTTGAGTTCAGCCCAATGTGCAATCCGTGGATTGTAAATGTGTAAAACAATACAGTTTGTGATGCTTAAATATAGCGGAAAGCATAAGCTGAAATGCACTCCTGTTGAAACTTAAACAGTTTTTGAAAAGTTTTAAATAAATTTTAAATAAAATACATTTTCAATAAATAAAGTTTGTTTTGAAAAAGCTTTCAGCAATAAAAATATATACAAAGAAAAGCTTTAAGGAATTTTAAGGTTCAGTAGAATATATGAGGTTAATTTTAGATTCAATCGTAACTTTTAATGCAACCCTTGAACCGGCTTACTGTGTGACCATTATTTTTTTTTTTTCGGCAGCCATTTAAAGCAGACAACCTCGTTAATTCTAACGAAAATAAAAGTGAAATTCATGTGCTTATTTAATATCAATTGTAAATAAATACTCTTTGCCATCAATTTCAATATTTAAAGATATCAAGTCAAATGAAGTCGAGTTTGGTATCGGCACTACCGGTTAAGCATCCAAATACTGTGTTATCTTGAGAATGGTTATTTAATGGCGCCACTTACTCGCCACATCGTTTTAAGTATTACTGGAAACTCGGATATTTCGTTTGAGTAGTAGTTTAAGCATTACAAATTGTATTGTTTTACACATTTGCAATCCACGGATTGCACATTGGGTTGAACGATAGCCAAAACAGGGATTAATTCACAGAAGCTTTAGGGCCATATTCATAAAAAAATATTATAAAAGGTTATTGAAGTGATTTTTCTCAGAAAACTATTAGTTTGGCTTCTCTAAAATTAGGAAAAAGGTTTCCTGATGATCTGGCCTGAGCAACCAGTGAAATACGTATAGGGACTAGCTCTTTCCCCCAACAAATAAATTGCATTTTTATTATAAAACGTTATGGGTAATTAGCATAATATTAAATAATTACTATTTGAATTCCCAAAAATTTTATTAATATTAGTTTTTAGTTTAAAAAAATTTAAATATTGTAATCGAAAATACAATTTTTGGTAAAATTTCAATTTTAATTGAAATTTCAATTTTAATTGAAATTTTGGTAACAAAAATATAGACATACATATATTTTGGTGAAATTTCGATTGTTTAGCGACATTCCGAATTTTTGGTAATCTAGAGGTTGTTTTCAAATATTCTGTTTTAAATACAACAAAGCAAAAATAATAATAACATACAGCAAAAGAAGCAACAATACTTGAAAAATTATGAAGCAATGTTGCAGGATTTTAATAGCAATTCTTTCGAAACTAGACTCCCATTTGGGGTGTACTTAACTTTTCGTTGGTTTTTTTGGGCCTTGGCAAAAATTGATTTGTACTCGTTCAAGGACAAACAAACATCACTAAATCGACTTCTTTATGTATAAGGATTCAGAATTTATATACTTTTTATGGGCGTAAATTAATATTGTAGAAACTACAAACGGAATGGCAAACTCCTATATACCGTTTCCATCTGTGGCGAAGCGTATATGAAAATCCGTTTAAAAAAACTTTAAGTATTTTTGTATTTTAAGAATTTAAGCTTAGACTTTTCCTTTCTTTTTTAATTATCTTTTAGCAAATCTATACATATATTAAATAGTAACTCTTTTCCGTCTGTGTGTCTGTCTGCTTTTCATTTGTGTTCGCATCACGTAAAAACTACTGGCTGGATTTTAACAATATTTTGTGGGGAGGTACCTTGGTATCCAGGTCCCAATATAGGATACCTTTTCTTCCACAAAAATATCTTATTTCCATGGGAAAATGGAGAAAAAGCAGTGAAAAACGCAATTTCCGGGTAAGGGTACTGAAATGTTCGGTTTTAAACTGGGATATTTTCAACACGTTCATATTCAACACGGTTATTTTTTCAACTTACCTTTTTATTTTTGAAAGTGGGATATTTTTAAAACTACTACGCAACAGATGGCGCCAGTTAAATAAATTTTGTATTTAATTTGTGTTTTTAATTTGTGGAATTACATTATTATTAAAATATTTTAAACAACTCTTACAGAGTTTTACAATAATTTTTTAAATTTTTGAATTTTTATAAATTTTAAAATTTTAACCAGGGATGGTAAGTACATAAACCATAACCGAAGCACTATAAAAGTAAGAGTCTTTCAATTGGTGTGGAATACTTTCAAAGCAAAATCGAGCAAAATATTGTTAGGACTCCCACAAAGTGACGGGCACTGCTAGTATTATAACTTATTTAAACATAAAATTTCACATTAGGAAGTGTTTACTGGGTAACGAGCGTATTTTGTTTGTAGATGCATCTTTAAATTTACTACATGCCGACTAGTCATAAGTACTGTCATACCAAAACCAAACAAACAACCAGAAAACAAACGTATCATACTGTTTTCTTATTCAATCATCAAGTCCTGATCTACTTAATGTTTTCAAAACGGATGTTTATAATTCAAGGGTGTTACTTATTTCCACTCTTCACGGGTTCCTTTACTACATTCACTCTCTCACCCACACAAATACTAGCAGGCATTCGTTTCTTCTTTCATTTATTTGCTTTTATTTAATTTTTTGCCTTTAACAAAATCAATTCATAAAGTCAAACAATACCAGACGGACAGACAAACACGTACATATACAGCACGCGTTTCATTTACGAAACTTGGTGAATGAAGCTAAATGTTGTCCTTAATTTATGTATTTCTGGGCGAATGTGTGTGAGTGTGTGTGTTAGTATGTTTGATAGAGAAGAAACACAAATGAAGGGTGGTTGGCTTGGCTTGGCTGGTTTCATGTGCCTTACTTGTCTGCCATTAAGTCAGCCACGGTTCTTTTATAATTTTTATGTTTATTTTTTATTTTTGTGCACAAATATTTTATTGTTGCCGGTTTTTATTATTCTATTCTAACTTGCCATTTCCTACCATTGTATCCTTCCTTCCTTTCTTCCTTCCTTTTGACTAGATGCTAACAACTGTTCAACTTTAGAAAACTCATAGTCGACCGACAGTCATAACAATAGATAAGTTGAAATTATAAAATGAGTTAAAGAGGTTTATAGAGTAGGGTGACTGTCGTTTATGTATGCGCGCGTGTGTGTATGCTTATGTTTAAATATGCTTATAAGTATTGATGTTTCCAAATAGAAAGGGGGAAAATTCTTATCACAATTTATTTAACATGTTGATCTAGATTATATTGATGACATAAGTATTTGAAAAAAAGTGTTGAATAAGATCTATAAGTTTCAAGTTAATGAATTAGAAGTATACTTAAGAGTACTTCAGAATAAAAGTGATTCTCAAATAAAGACTAAAAAGTCGTAGGTCTAATGCGGCCCAAACACGACCCGTTTAAACCACTAGGTGGTTTCTTTCAAGGTTCCAATTTTTCAACCAAATAGCTCTAAACAGTGTATCTCATATACAAAGGTTCCGCCCCAACATGTAGTATTTAAATCTGTCCTAAAACAAGTACGAGTGCTATATTCGGCCGTGCCGAATCTTATATACCCTTCACCACGTTGATTACCGTTTTACCGCACCCTCCTACCCACCTATACGACCACCCAACATTTATTAGGCTTACAATGGTCAGATCAAAGCTAACTAGAAACTGGCCGCCCCACACCCCTCCGTCTGTTGGTCTGCGCTGAAATCATTTGTACTTAAACGATCAGACCTAAGTAAAATAAAAACGAAAAAACCTAAGAAAAACGAACCCAAACTACCACCTCCCCCTAAAAAGGGGCCATCGCCCTCCCCCTGGGCTCTGTAGGACCATCCTCCAATCCATATTTTCTTATAATGGTCAGAGTAAAGGAATCAAATTTAAAAAAAAAATATCCCCATATTTCTCCCGCCCCTAAAGGAGTCCATTGACCGCTCCTGGTTCCCAGTGACAACCCTGTAAGTCTGTTGGCCATCTCTATGTTTATTGCTTTCTATCGGGTTGTTAAATATGAACCACACATAAGCGTCAAGTTTTTTTCTGCATTTATTTTGACATGTCTCAATTTCAGACTAACTCAATTTGAACCATGGAAAGATACACAATCGAGCAATGGTCAGAGTGGTGGCAAGAAGTTCGTTATCATCTCACTTTCGTGAGATATGTGGTTTCAACAGGACGGTGCCACTTGCCACACAGCTAACGAAACAATCGCTCTTTTGCGCGAAAAATGCAATGACCGTGTTATCTCACGTGGTGGCGATGTCAATTGACCGTCAATATCTGTTATTACCACCCAAGATCTGTATGGGATCTATTGGATATAATACTTAGTAACAAAAACAAAGCAAATGAAAATCATTACAACCGAAAAAAAACATTCTGAAAAAATGTGAAAAAGTATAGATAGGCGTGGTTTTTTGCCCGCAGTCTCGAATGGAATGGTCTGATGTTGCTGAATTGCACTAGCAAAATTTTTGAAACTATGCTTGACTGATTGATGGACTAAAATTTTCCGTAGCTCTTCTGGCAAAGTTGATTTCAACCCGAGCACAGACGTCGCTAAATCAATTTCTCTATGTATAAGGATCCAGAATATATATATAGTTTATGGGGTCGGAAATGAATATTGTAGAAATTACACGCGGACTGATAAACTTATATATGTATACCCTTTGGTGAAAATTATAAAAATAGTTAAATGTAGCGCTAACGAATATATGACGACTTAAACAGTTTTACAGGTATTTACGTCTTTTTTTGTATGATTTAACTGTTTTCTGCTAATTTTATCCCGCAACATTATATTATCTAATTTTATAGTATTCTAATTTTAATGTAAAATTAACAAAATTCTATAACACCACCTAGGTTTTAGGATTGACTTTCTACAGTATAATGCATTAAACACATAGACAACAACAAGCTGCCGACTACAAGTTGTCAAAACCAAAATACATATGTTTTTATGAAGACGATTATTTTGACGACCGCCATTGTGGCTGTAACCAACTTAGGCGTATTTCTATTTTTGTAATCGACAATGTGAGAATGGAGTGTTATTTTCTTTATTTAACAGAAGAGAATATCATAAAATTAAAAATTATAAAATTATTCACAATCAAGAAGTTTTTAGCATATAAATTATGTAGAGTTTACGTTGTAGTCTTCAATGTAATTAGTGAGTTGACTACAAGGCAACGATGTAGTCGTGTAGCCGCTGTCGCCAATGTATTTAAGCATTGAATTTAAGCGGCGATATAGCCAGTTTATTTGTATTGATTTTTGATAATTTTGCTTTTATATGGCTTTTCCAAGCAAACTGTTGATAAAGATGTATGTATGTATGTATGTATGTATGTATGTATGTATGTATGTATGTATACCTTTGAGATTTTAGGTATTATTTGATTATTTATGCGAATTTATGAGTACACTTTTGTTCAGATTTATTATCCATTCATTCAACCATTTTCTCATAAAGAGTCGCAACTAAAAAAAACAGGATAGAAAATAAACTGTTTTTAAAAACATTGTTTCATTTTTATAATCAAATTGAGTCCCACTGTAATGGTATTTTATCATTTAAAGAGCACACTGATACAAACGAAATTTTTGTGGTCGTTAAAGATTTGATCTATGAGCTCGTTTGGGTAAAAAAAATATTTTGATGAATATTAAGTTGTGACTGTTTATGATGTGTTGTGTGATATGGTGTTGTTAATATCGTGATGCTTCTATGTAACTTCCGTGAATACTTAACTGTGTCGTCAACAATTATTGATATGTGGACTCGGTGGCTAGTTGGCATAACCGAAAAATACAGCAAATAAAAAATGTTGCACAACACCTTTAGGAACATTTATTAAGGACGAGCTTAAAAAATTTTCTTTTTTCAATATAACATTTTCTAATAAATATAAAGGTTTTTAGCTAAGTTTTGCTTTACAACTTATATATTAGGCCTACTAACTAGTACTGGCAATTTCTACTAGTTTCAGTTACTCGATACTATTCAATACTTTTCAGTTGGTTACTCAATGCTTCCGTGTAATAGATAATAGCAACGGAAATTTATAATTGTAGTCGTCAAATCTTTTATTCAGTTTACTTCTGAAAATACTAACCTAAAAGTATCGACCAACTACTGTTGTGTATTGAGTTCTCAAAAAAAAAAAAAAAAAAATACTCGGTACTCGGTACCAACTCTTCAATACTTTGCCATATCTAATTAAACGTTTGAGCAATGTCTCTGCAAAGTGCAGAACAAATAGTGTATTCTCTCCTCAAAGGTCATTTTATTGGCCTCAATTAATCGTTGAGTGTTAGTTCGATAGTTCAATTCTTTGTCTGCATCCGAATTGATGATTCGCTTTAAATTGTTGGATAAGAGGTTTAAGAAAAGGCACCCAACCAGAGAATGTTTTAAAATGAGTATGTATTGTTGCTTTTGCACAAATTTCTTATTTTATAAATATAAATAAAATTATATGTAATTGAATGAATCAATATTTAAACGACTGGGTGTAAATTAATACGTAAAGAAGAAGATGAATTGATGTTTAAAATGTATTTAAAAAAAAATACGATTTTTTTTGCCTATATAAACTTCTTAATTTTTTCTGACCTCTTGTGAGAGGTCAGAACAGAGAGACTGTGTTTGTGTTCACATACACTCAGGGGTTTCCGTGGTTGCCTTTGCTTAAGTGTATTTTTGATTCTAGCTTTATATGATATTTTCCTAGATTAGTTATCAAGCCTGTCAAAGAAACTACCAGTACATTCTCCGTAAAATGATGTTTCCTTAAAGAAATTTACTTTGAATTATTTTGTTATTAAAAAAAAAATAAATAAAGAGAATAAAATGATTGAAGATTGTGTAAAGTAATTTCTAATCTAACGAGTGATTTTTTAAGAGCTTGAGAACTTTTTTTTTTTAAAAAACGCATAAAATTTGCAAAATCTCATCGGTTCTTTATTTGAAACGTTAGATTGGTCCATGACATTTACTTTTTGAAGATAATTTCATTTAAATGTTGACCGCGGCTGCGTCTTAGGTGGTCCATTCGGAAAGTCCAATTTTGGGCAACTTTTTCGAGCATTTCGGCCGGAATAGCCCGAATTTCTTCGGAAATGTTGTCTTCCAAAGCTGGAATAGTTGCTGGCTTATTTCTGTAGACTTTAGACTTGACGTAGCCCCACAAAAAATAGTCTAAAGGCGTCAAATCGCATGATCTTGGTGGCCAACTTACCGGTCCATTTCTTGAGATGAATTGTTCTCCGAAGTTTTCCCTCAAAATGGCCATAGAATCGCGAGCTGTGTGGCATGTAGCGCCATCTTGTTGAAACCACATGTCAACCAAGTTCAGTTGTTCCATTTTTGGCAACAAAAAGTTTGTTAGCATCGAACGATAGCGATCGCCATTCACCGTAACGTTGCGTCCAACAGCATCTTTGAAAAAATACGGTCCAATGATTCCACCAGCGTACAAACCACACCAAACAGTGCATTTTTCGGGATGCATGGGCAGTTCTTGAACGGCTTCTGGTTGCTCTTCACTCCAAATGCGGCAATTTTGCTTATTTACGTAGCCATTCAACCAGAAATGAGCCTCATCGCTGAACAAAATTTGTCGATAAAAAAGCGGATTTTCTGCCAACTTTCCTAGGGCCCATTCACTGAAAATTCGACGTTGTGGCAGATCGTTCGGCTTCAGTTCTTGCACGAGCTGTATTTTATACGGTTTTACACCAAGATCTTTGCGTAAAACCTTCCATGTGGTCGAATAACACAAACCCAATTGCTGCGAACGGCGACGAATCGACATTTCACGGTCTTCAGCAACACTCTCAGAAACAGACGCAATATTCTCTTCTGTACGCACTGTACGCATTCGTGTGGTTGGTTTAATGTCCAATAAAGTAAACTGAGTGCGAAACTTGGTCACAATCGCATTAATTGTTTGCTCACTTGGTCGATTATGTAGACCATAAATCGGACGTAAAGCGCGAAACACATTTCGAACCGAACACTGATTTTGGTAATAAAATTCAATGATTTGCAAGCGTTGCTCGTTAGTAAGTCTATTCATGATGAAATGTCAAAGCATACTGAGCATCTTTCTCTTTGGCACCATGTCTGAAATCTCACGTGATCTGTCAAATACTAATGCATGAAAATCCTAACCTCAAAAAAATCACCCATTATATGAAGATAATAAATAATTTATATTTCTCTATAAACATTTATAAATGACTAGCTGTACCGCCATGTCGTGGTCGTCCTGACAATATTTTGCTCGATTTTGCTTTGAAAGTATTCCACACCAACTGTAAGACTCTTACTTTTATAGTGCTTCAGTTATGGTTTATGTATTTACCTTATATAAAGGTGCCCATCTCAGGATAAAATTCTAAAATTTAAAAAAAAATCTTAAAATTATTGTAAACCTCTGTTTAAAATTTTTTCATAACAATGTAATTCCACAATGTAAAAATACAGATCAAATACAAATTTTATTCAATTAGCGCCATCTGTTGCGAAATTTTGTTAGAAATATTCCATTTTCCAAAATAAAAGGTACGCAACCGTGTTTCAAATATCCCAGTTTTAAACCGATAATATCAGTACTTTTAGACCGTACTTTTACTGCTTTTTCTTCACTTTTTCTTGGAAATGAGATATTTTTGGAATAAGGATTCTACTTCCTCACAAAATTTTGTTAAAATCCATCCAGTAGTTTTTACGTGATGCGAACGCAAATTAAAAACAGACAGACGGAAATGAGTTAATATTTTATTTTATGCATAGATAACAATATATAAATACGCAGAATTCTGAAAAAGAATGTAGCGATCCAGAAAATGTTTTATATTCTGCTAGTATCTGCTTTATATCGTTAAATTAATGAACTTAAGACTGAAAAAAATTGTCAATTTAATTTATAAAATTGTAACAGTAAAAATAAAATTATAGAAACATACTTTGTTTTAAATTATGCTGGTTTTAAATGATTTTGTAAGAGCATGTTGTTTTACTCTCGTATTTATAAAAAATGTTTATAACCTCAAAATAATTTTATATGATATTTTTCTAATCGAAAATAGTTCGTGTTAAAGAAATGTATATGAAAACAAAAAAACAAACTTTTACAAAGTGACAGCTTGACCAAGACAAATAAGTTATAATTTATAAAATTTAAGCACTTTGTCCCAATTGAATAATTTATGAAGTACAATTTGTTATCAAATAAAATCATCTTAAAATCCAATAATAAATTAACAGATAAAAACGACAAACATGCATTTATTAACACTCACACACATTTACAAATATAATTGCAACTACGAGTAACTAAAAGCCTCGTAAATAAACTAACATAAACAGTTATGTGCAACTAATTAGGCACACAATGCTAAAACGTAAGAACTTTAACAACAAAAAATGTGAATTTAATATTTGTGGAAAGAGCTGTGACCACTTTGTTAAAAAATAATAAATTTCAATAATAAATAAAACGCAAGTTTTGCCAAATTTTCACACATTCTTTTTCAAGGCTAGGTTAGATTAGGAAGTGCAGTGGTACAATCTTAGACCATTTGGTTCATTGTTATTTCCTTTTGATTTCCATGAAAGAACATTCAAGATATCATTCTTTGAATAGCCTTAATTATCTGTCATTAGGCCACCCGATTCTATTATGAATCTGATCGCATCAGCAATCTTGTAACTTTCGATATCGTTTAACACATCATGGAATCGTTCGCCAGCTAACGAAGACTTTGACCTTTGAATCCCACGTAAAGGCTGCTAATGTAATTTACAGTTTATAGCTCTTTTTTATCCTCGCATATCCTGCCAAAATAAGGAGTGCCATTTTCCCATTATTCTTAACCCTAAGAGCTTTGCTGGCCAAAATCTAGCAGCAGTCTGATCCACATGCTTCTTGAAACCTTACAATCCTTTCTAATTCCATAGGACTGATCAAGTCTATCTAAAAAAAATCTATTGAGTTCCTTGTAATAACCACTGAATGTAATGGGTGCACCGTTCTCTCCCACAACTTAGATTTCATTGCAGAACTCATCCTCGCCAGTTCATCAGGAATATTATTTTCCTCGACGGTGCAATGACTCGGTGTCCTTAATAAACTCAATTTTATTCTTGTTCGTCGTGTCATCAAGATCCGTTTTGCATTCGCCTACCTTCTTTGCAAACTGTCTAACCTTTTTAACTTCGAATTTATTCATAGTACAGAAATGCTCACTTACTTCTCACTCATGTGTTAGTAAGTATATTTTAGTTTTTTTCTGCTTCTTTTCATTTATGTGTGAGAGACTAGAAAATATTTTTTTTGTTTGTTCATTTATGAGTGAAATTATTTATTTTTCCTTTCTATTCAAAAGTGAATATATGAAAAAATATTTAGTTTTGCACGCAAGTGTTTTGTATAAGAATTTACAATTTTGTTAATTATTCACAAGTGAGAAGATCGTGAAAAAATGTACGCATTAAGCATTCGCATAACTGTATGTATATGTGTGTATGTGCCTGTATATGCATACATTTGGAATGACCAACTGTTGGCGTATGCAGCGACTAAACGTGATAAGTGAGAAATTTCATAAATGAACAGTCACAAATGAAAAATCTCATAAATAAAAAAATATGAAACATGTATGTAAAACAGCATTAATAATATGGATACTTCTTGTTTTTCACCGTTCATTTATTTTTCACGTTCGTTTATGAGCCTGAAAAATAAATGAAAGCTTCTGATCCCTGAATTTATTATTAAGTCGGTTACTTTGCAGGGTAGATCAAAACTAGAAAAGGCCAGTCGTAAATAGCAGTTGAATTATTTATTATCCTCCTCTTGACGTGCAGAATAATATTTTCGAATTATTATCCTGCCGAAATCTTCATATTAGCGGCATTTTGCCTCTAGTAAGACAAAACTTAAGTTAACTACTAATAAAGAAGTATCGCCAAGTTATCTTTTTCTTAATTTATTTGTTATCTTCCAATATTTGGCTGATGACGGCTTTATTCTGCACAGAAAAAGATCATGCACCAATTATAGGTTGTAATTAGTTTTAAATTAAAATTGAATTATAAGGTTTAAATTGATTCAATTATATATTTGTTTAAAAGAGAATATGGAAATTCTTAATTAAAGCAATAATTGAATGAATTAATTGTTTTATTATATATTAATCTGACACTAATAAAAACCCTTAATTGGTGTAAATATTCTTTTCTGTATACAAAAGTCTAAGCCTATTCGAGATAAGAGCCTTATAACAATCTCTGTCTAGGGTTATAAGAAAAGAAAACATACACACACGTTTGGTTTATGAATCGGTCTAAGAGATATTGTTCTCAAGTTGATCTTTTTATTATCTAAAGCAACTATATCCGACTGAAAATTATAAACAAGTCCCGAAAAAGACAAACTAGTTCCGGGATCTTTAAAACCTGCTTTTGGAGATACTCAATCTCTCGCAAGAGAAGTCGAATATGGTTATCGGCGAAAGAAGATTCTGACTGATTGAAATATACCTTATTACCAATACTCCCAGATTTTTACTTATTTACGTTTAGCTCAAACAATATTTAATCTTTTCAATTTTTTATAACTTTTTTTTCGAATTACAGAATAATTCGTTAATGTTAGAGACAAGGAACGCTAAGACTTCAGTATTTTCTTACGGCTTTTCCCGGAGAATTCTTTTAAAAAGAGTTTCGCAGCTTAAAAACGTTGACTTTTTTTCGCCTTGATTTAAACCAATACTGAAACCCTAATTCGATTTTCTGATCAGATTAGTTAGTTCCTCAAAATAATAGAGTCAATTTTAATGCCCGTAAGACTCAATGTTGTATATTTACGCATAGGCGTATGTTGGGAAATTATGCTTCATGTGTTATTATGGTGATATAAATATTAAGGAATCAAAAACTCTTGATGTTCTTGGCATGAAATCCATTTTTCAAGTCTCTAAAGAAGCTTTCAAATGCCTCGGTTTCCTGAAAAGGTGTAAAAGATACTTCACTCCATCCGATTTTCATAATATTTATACCACATATATCTGGCCTAAAATGGAATACAACTGTCATGTATGCGCCAGCGTTCCAAAGTCTATTTTAGAGCTGTTCGATCGCGTGCAAGAGAGGGCCATGAAGCTCGTTGGTGACAGAAGGGTTTCCAACTCTATTGATTTACTGAAGCATCGACGCAATGTATATCACTATTTTATCGTTACTACAATGGCATGTGCTCTAATGAAATTAGGGAACTTGTTCCTGATACCCTCATTTTTTTACGTTTAACACGCTTTTCGTTTAGAGGCCTTCAATTTGTGGTCGGTGAATTGCACTACGCATTACAGGGAAAATTTGATTTTAGCTGAACTTTTCGTATGTGGAATAAACTCCCTCCAGAGGTCTTTCCTGTCACTTTTAATATAGAAAAATTCAAATCGAATGTCCACAAACACTACTCCCTCTTTCCTAGTTCTGGCACAATGCATTGCATAAGTAGGGGTGTCACCCTCTGAGTGCTGGTCCGAAACAAAATTAATAAATGCGTCTCGCCGAAGGGCAGCAATTTCGCTTCTTTACATACAGGCCAGTTTTTTTTTTAAACTTTTTCGTAAATATTATGTTTAATATAAAACCTGTAAACTACTTGCATGTAGCTGTAAGTACTTCAATCATTTTAATATAACAAACTTGTGTTAATGCATGTTTCTTTGTTTGTTTGTAGGTGTATGTTTAATACAATTTGTTAAATAAATACTTACCGCATCGAATAACGACAACAACAACAACAAAAATTAACAAATGGACTTTTAGAGTGGAATTACCATTAAATTGATATTTATGCAATGGAAAGTGGTGTTATTTTAATATTCGATATTAAATAAAGGATTTCGTTTGTTGTTTGTTTTAACCATTAAAGGGTTCAATTTGATAGTGAATGCATTAACTAGGGTTTCCATTGCGAATAAATGAATTTTAAGGGCTAAAAATGTACCCCTTAAATTTGTAGCTGTATCACATCACATCTTCCAGAAAGGAGTACTGGAAATATTTATCTAAATTATAATATATATCCTTTTAGTATTCATCTTAAAGTAATGTTTTTCAATCCAAGCCTTTCCATTTTTAACCGACTTCAAAAAGAAGGAGGTTATCTATTCGTCTGAATGTTGCTTTTTTATGTATGTAACCGCAGAACTCAGCCATTTCTGAACCGATTTTAAAATTTCTTCCTTTATTTGAAAGGTTATGCTTTCAGGTTGGTCCCATTTTAAAAACAGTTCATTATATTAAAAATTAAAGGGTGTCCCCATACAACATACATGTTTTTTACGTGTATTAAGAACCGTAAAGGGCACCAAATTAAAAATTAAAAAAATTGCGTGTCGCTATAGCTCTCAACAGCAGAAATGAATAAAAAAATAATTTTAGAATTTAAAGGGTGTCCCCATAGGTGACATAATTTGACCTATTTGGGTCTATCTTTTGAACCGTTATAGACAAAACCTTGAAAATTTGACAGAATGTCGATTGCTATGACCGTTATAATAAAATGTAAAAATATTCAAAATTTTAAATTAAAGGGTGCTCCAATAGTTCATTTAATTTGATGTATATGGCCATTCTTTTGAACAGTTGTACACAGATCGCTGAAATTTACAAAGAACCTGTAGTGCTAAGTCAGCTATAACAAAAAGTATAAAATTTGAATTTTGAACTAAAAGGGTGTCCCAATAGTTAATGTAATTCTATGTGTGTGGCCAAACTTTTGAACTGTTAGAGACACACAGCTGAAATTTACAAGGAACCTGTATTGCAAAGTCCACTATAGCAAGTATACAATTTGAATTTAGAAATTAAAGGGTGTCCCCATAAATTATGTAATTTGATCTATATGGCCCTATCTTTTGAACCATTAAACACAAACACTTGGAAATTAGGCAGACTGTCCACTACTATCTCTGGTATGATAACAAGTATAAATATTTGGAATTATAAAGTAAAGGGTGTCCCAATAGTTCATGTAGTTTGATATATGGTTAAACTTTTTAACCGTTATAGACAGATAGTTGAAATTTACAAAGAATCTTTGTGGTCAAGTCCCGTATAAGAACAGGTCTTTAATTTAACATTGTAAATTAAAGGGTGTCGGAATATGTGATGTTATTTGATCTGTGCCCCTATCTGTGAAACCGTAGACAGAGGCTTGAATGGTGCCCCTATAAAAGACGGATGCTGATGAAAAGAGGAGAGGCTTGACATTCAAATAGTCTTCATTTTTTCCCTATAAGTTTGGCGCATCTTTTATTTGATTCAAATCTAATTCTTACAGATTACTTCTTACATTTTTAGTTTAGAATTGGTGCCCTTCTATCTGTTTTGAAGTCGGTTTTTTTTGCAAGAATTATCTAGAACTCTAGAACTTAATCCAAAAGCACAGAGATTTGTGTCACTGGGTATCACAATTGCCATAAGAAGTGCACCTCAGGCAACTTTGGATATCATTCCGCAAAATAGCGACATGAAGTGGTCTTAAGAGACAGGTCAACAGAAAAAGCTAGGTATAAGGGACCTAACACTAGAACTCTGCACTACAACGTCACTTAAATTAATTTTGATAGAAAACTACCAGTTTTGTGACGTTAAGAAGGTGTAAATTCATGAAATGACATCTCCACCTAAAGACCCAGAATTTCTATTGTGATTTTCTTCACATAACAAAACTAATTTGCTTTATTTGTGCTCTATTATCTATCACTTAGCCACCTTGATAAGGCCAACTTCATCTTTTAAACTGCACCAGATATATCGCCAAGTCCCTCGTGAAATTTAGTGCTTAGACATCTAAACCTGCGGCTTGGTCTTACCTGACAGCGACATATAATGCGCTCATTGATTCTTAATTCTTCTTCGATTCGTGCATCCTAAAGAAATCTGACATACCGTTAACTCATATACTGAGTTTTGCACTAATAACCTAGTGGCCAGTGATCACACCAAAAATAACTTTTAAAACATTTAAACCTACCAGTAAAATGGGCCTTGACCCTAAGGACCGCCAATATATCTGCTTAGAACATTCTACATTCGTCTAGAAGCCTAAATACCTCCATATACCTAGAATGTTAATCATCTTTGAACCAATTGTAAAAACTGCGAACCCCTACCATAATCCAACCAAGCAATCCTGTGCGGAATTCCGACCACAAAGCACTCAATGAGAAGAATGTGCAGAATGATATGTAGTGGCACCTGAGTACACCATTAGCAATAATCCCGGTTACGACTGGCCCGAAGATGAATGTGAGCAAACAGACATTGGGAGGTAGGCTCTTGGATGACTGCAGTGAGCTTCAGGCTGAGATTCTAACGGTTTTGAAAGCAACGGAATTAGTGTCTGAGCACGTGACTACAGACAAAGAGGTGATTATTTATGTCGACAGTCAAACATAAAGAAGAGTCAGAGTATCAACTCAGAGCTGGTAGGCAAGTGCAAAAGGGCTCTTTATATGATATGATAAGCAAGTTCAATTTCAGGTTTGATGGGAAAAAGGTCGCTGATGAACTGGTGAGGTTAACTTTTGAACTGAACTCCGAGATGTAAGGTGATCAGTCACCATTACAGGGAACACAATAGGTTGATTTTACGAGTCTGAGGTTTGGGTTGGGTAGGTTATAGAGTCTTTATATGCACAAAAAAGGGTGATTGTTTCGTTCGAGCAGAACCAATTTATGCGAAAATGTCATTCAGGATCATAAGAAGGAAATAGAAGCTGTGGAACACATTATTCATCATTGTACATTGTATGTATAGACAAAAAAAAAATCAAAGGTTCCATTGGTTAAGCGAACTACTCCACGATATCGTCTATCGTAAAATGCACTTGAAGATCTGTCAGATTCATTACGGGAATCCGATGGCTTAATCAAATATAAATTTACTCATGGATAGTATTTGGGGTTCTTTCGGGAAAACAGAAGGAAATCATAATTCGGTAGCTTGTCGGAAATCAGACTTTTATTCGCGAATTCGTTAAGACATTTCAGTTGTTTTTCTGAAAACTAAAAAAATAACGAATTCGTTAAGACATTTCGATTGTTTTTCTGAACAAATAAAAAATATATAAAACTTTGATTTATATGTAAGGAAATAAAAACCGGAATTGTATTAGTAATTGTATTAGTAAAATACAATACAAATTAAATAAATATTTGATAAATAGAGTATGCAAGATTGACAATTGACTTGAATTGATTACAGTAAAGTATTGTATCAGAGACCGAAGTTATAGCTTATAAGGAGGTACTCACAGAAAATATGTTGTTGCGATTTCGTACCTGTATATCGTTGCGGTTTAGTAACTACATATTATTGCGATTTCATTCCTACATATCATTGCGAAGTCATGTCAACCCTTTCAAAAATCGTTACGATTTCGGTAATATTTCGGTTCCGAAATCGGAAGATTTTGTCGACTAGTCCTACCGAATTCTTTCCGGTGGGTATATGTGTAGTTTTGAAGATCCAATAAATAACATTTACAAAAAATAACAAGCTAAGGAAAGCGGAAAGGATAACAATTAAACTTATAAGTCTCTCCAAATTAATCATTTGTATAGCCCTGTGCTCTTTGAAAACAATTGTTTCATTTTGATTTTAAACCTCTTGTAGTTTTTAAGGAGTATAAAATACTTTAAATTACTCGCTGAACACTCTATTTCCTAACTATATTTAGTATGGATATTTACATGTACTCGTATTTGTATAAATGTTTATATTTGTAAAATTCTATAGTATTGAACACCATTAACAGCGAACACGCGACCACACCAAAAAGCTAAATGCCTTTTTTCCTAAATTATGGATGGTCGGTTTGTTGGCAATTCTTCGTACTGTTAAAGTGGATTTTAATGGGTTTGGTTTTGAAGAACGAACATACAAATGGAATAAAAATGTAATAAAATAAAATAAAAGGAAATGAAATAAAAAAACCCCTTGTGCATTATGCATAATCCATAATGTAGAACCGCATGAACTTTACACCTTCCACCATCTGTTTAATGGTCTGCAGGGCAGTTTTTACACAAATTAAAATTTTACTCTAATATACACGAGTGGTAAAGTGTGTCTGCTGTCTAGAAAGTAGGCAGTTCGCTAACTCATCATATACGGGTATCATAATAGGAAGACGCTTAAAAGAAAAGGACATAGGAATGTGAAAGCTTTAAAGTGCAACTGATTTTTAATTTTATTTATTTATTTATTCATAGCAATATAAAAGCCACATTAGGCCAATTTAACTATATTACAAAGCCAATCAAGCCTGATTAAAAATAAAGTAAACTTATATTAAAAATATAAATATTTAGGGCCAAATTAATTAGAAAAGTATCTTTGTTTTATAAAGGTTTACAAATTCTCAAATAAGTTGGTAGTTATTCAAGTGTATCGAATACGCTTGATATTATAAAAAAAAAAATTTTTCGGACGGTTTACCTCTATAAACCAAAAATACCTTCCATGAATATGGCCGTTTGTATTTAAGTCCATATGGTGCCCAACCAAGAAAGAATAGTAGAAAAGAAGCTACAGTACAGACAGAAGTAGATCCCAATACTTCGCAACAGGAGTCATTAAACAGATAATTTGTATGACAGATAGAAATGTTATTCAAAGTTTTTATAAAACAAAGACATTTCAACGTTGTATATTATTTAGGTGAGAAAGCATTTTCAGACGAAAAACATTATTCGAATGCGAAAAAAGTCTAAGTTCAATACGCAGACGGATCCAACGACGGGCTATCCTAACAACAAAAGATTTTTCATACAAAAAGTTATTAATTAAGGGAATTACAATTTGGGGGTTTCTAGACGAATGAGATAAATTAAATTTGGAGTACAGCTGAATAGGAAACCCATGTTTAACAATCCTATAGAAAAAATAGCACATTGCGTACCTCGAGGTAGGCATTAAAAGAACAGCCAAGGAAGCAACGAACACAGACAGATATGGTCACGTCTACCAACACAATAAATATATCGTACAACTACATTAACAATTTTTTTTTTCGCAATTTTTATTTATTGTGTCTTCAATATAATTGAACTATCAATAATTACTCATATCTTAAGTCTAAAAATATACTTGTTAAGTCCAACCAGTGCTGGACAAAAAAATGTATGTTTCACGGTTACTGTTAACAATGCGATGCAAGATAGCGATAACACCTGCATTAGCACCAGAGAAAACTCAAGGCCATATAAAATCTGCGGTATTATCAATGCATGCACTAGGCGCAATTTAATATGGAATGGTAAATAAATATTCGTAGAATAAAGTCGTCGAATCAAACCCGAAATATTACAGCTAATGTGATCATTATGACTCACAAAACTTAAACGCCTAGCCAGAAAAACACCCAAACATTTAATCCTGTCAACAAATTAAACGCTAGACGTACCAATGCATATATGAAGAGGCGGTAAAAATACATCACCAACGCCAAAACAAAGGGCCTTCGTTTTAGACATATTTATAGACAGATAGTTTTCAGCGGACCAAACCAGGAAATGATGAAGAGTATAATTGATATTCATTTGGTACGTAGACAATGCTGACCGACTACCACGGAAAAAGAGAAAAACATCATCCGCAAATAGGAAAGACTTGCAGTCAATGCTATCAACATGTTCCGATAAATCGTTCATATAAAGAACGAAGAGGATTGGACCTAAGACAGATCCCTGAGGAACACTAGAACTCAAACAAAGTAAATCAGATGATTGATTATTAGCATGAACAAACTGAAAACGATCAAATAAATACGAATAAATTAATTTACAAGCAGTTGTTGAAAAATTAATATTTACTCTTAACTTTTGAATCATAACAGACAAATTTACAGAATTAAAAGCTTTAGACAAATCAAGCGATACAACAGTTGCCACCTCATGGTCATTCAAGGCAGATCTAATGTCATCAGTCAGGTCAAGTAATAAAGACGTGGTACTATGACCACGACGAAAAGCATACTGCGAAGGAGCAATACTATTCCGTACAAACAACAACATCTGATCCTTCGTAATATGTTCAACTGCCTTAGATAATGCGGGCAGAATAGAAATAGGCCTTAACTCATCCACTCTATTTTTATTTTAGCGAATGATATGTATTTTTTTAACAATCAATTTTAATAAAATATTTTTTCTAAACAACAAAAGTTTACTAAAAGAAATAAAATAATAGGCTTTACTCGAGATCTTTTTAACGAAAATTGACTTTCACAACATTCAGAAACTTATTTTTCATGAAATAATATAAAGTTTTTAAAGGTTTTCTTTAAATTTTCGAAATTGTAATTTTAAAAAAACATTTAGCAAAAACGCAAATTGTAGGCCTAGCTATCACACGAAACAACAAAAAAATCATTAAGTTTGCGCCCAAGTCGTATCCATGTTATTCACAATCCCATTTTGAATGAAATATTATAAAATATTTAAAAAAGCAAACTAAATTTTTGATTTCCTAATATAAAACTGTGTAAGGATAAATGCCTGATGCCTGATAGAGAACACACTTAATTAAAAAATTGTGATATTTTCAAGTCTTGTAAATTGTTTTACAGTTCGAAATTAATTTAATATGTTTAAAATTTGTAATATAATTTATTTAAAATGAAATTAACCTAAATTATTAATTATTTAATTGAAGTATGTTCGAATTTTCGAAATTAATTTGGAATTTTCGAACTAAAGTATAATATCAATTTTAAATACACATTTTTACAAAACTGTATTTATTTAACAAAAAGTACACAAAAATTATACTTAAAATTCGAAATTTGAATAATTGTTTAAAAAAAGTTAATTTCATGGCTTTAGTATTATTAAATAATTTTAGTATTATTTATAAATTTGGAAAATCATAAAATTGTTAGTTTGTTTGGAAACTTTTAAAATAAACATTATTGTTCAGCCATCCTAATTTAAAGTTGCCATTCCCAAAATTTACAATCTCAAAGTTCAAACTAAATTTTAGATTTCCTAATTTGAAAATATATAAGGATAAATGAATATTACTTGTTACAAATCCTAATGCAATAAAAAGAATCGCTTTCCTAATAAAATACAAAAGTTTCAAGTCTTGTACAATATTTCAAAGTTCGAACTTAATTTAATATGTTCGAAACACATAATAAAATCTATTATAAAATAATATTAATCTGAATTATTAATGTATTCAGACGAAAAAAGTTGAAAAATTAATTATTGACACATGTTCGAATTTTCGAACTTAATTTCGAATTTTCGAATTTAAATATAATATAAATTCTAAAGCCACATTCCTACAAAATTGTATTTATTTAATCAAATTTACACTATTTTTAGGTTTCATACATACATATATTTAAAATTCGAACTTAATTTCGAAAATTGTTAAAAAGTTATTTTATTGCCCAACCATTGTTTAATAATTTGAATAGAATTTTTCATTCAATTAAATATTATATAACAATTTTTTTAATTCCTGACGATGCTACCCAATGGTGTAGCGAAATATCGATTATAAAAATAAAATTAATTACAATATTTTTATAAAAAAGACCTAGAGCGTAAAAACTTAATTATAGAATTTATAAATTTTAAAAATTGTTAATTGGTTTGAAAACTATAAATATTAACAAGAATTATTGTTCAGCCAACACTTAAAAAAAAAAATTTTAATTAAAAATCCAAGATTTCTGAAGACTTACAAATTTTTTTTAATATTTTTATTTTTGGTATCTTCAATATATTTGAGCTAACAATAATCACATATATTTTAAGTCTAAAATATACAATAAACTTGTTAAGTTAGTGCACAGTGGTACAGAATCAAAATATTTTGGAAATAACTCAGCCATTTGAAAAGGTAGATCCAAAATTTGACATAAGCATAGAAGAGAATTATCTGATCATAAGTTTTGACGCTGGGCTCCATCTACTTGCCAGTGACAGCGCTATGTGGCCTAAAATTTTAGTACATCGCAACTGCAAATTCTGTTAGAGCTTGGCATTTATTAAAATTTTTATTTGAAAGGAAATCCAGTAGTTCCCAAAATAAAGAGCAAAAATTGTAAATTTTTATTATTTTTCCTATTAAGTCCTCATATGGACTAGGGCTCATGAAATACTTTTAGCAATAATTGGGAGTATGTATAGCTTTATTACAGCAGTCTCCAGTTCTTTATACGATCCCAGATTTGAGATTTTAGAACATATAAACTAAAGTCATAATTTCGGTGGGTGTAAAATAGGTCAAATTAAGGGACCTCCATCTTATATTAAGATGATCAATTTTACATAAAAATATAAAATTTTCATATATTCCTTAAGACAATTTTTTTATATTAAAAAAATGATTGATATCCATTTTTAGGCTGAATTAAATAGATTTAAAAATTTAAAAAGTCAAACATAAATTAAAGAAATGCTACGCTCTAGAAGAAGTTGCAAGTACGAGGTACCCAACTTTGAGACCACATATCGTCACCCCTGGCAAGTGGATGGTGCCCAACGGCAAAACTTGAGCTTAGTTGCTTCTCTGCTATGCTCATGTCTAATTTTAAATCAATCGGCCTAACGCTTTACAAATAGCAAAATATTTTTCCAATATATTCTACCCCACTGTGCAGTGCTAGACAAGGACACGACAAGAGTTACTAATGATCTAAAATATATACATATGTATATTATACAACAGCTTTAAAGTAAAACTTTTTCCTGTCTTTCTTCATTTGACCCACTTTATCCTTCTTGTTGCTCTTAAATTTGCTGCCATTCAAATCGCAATTCGAAAAAATATTATCAATTTTTGTTTTAAATTATTTGCATTGAAACATCGCGTGTTATAGAATCGTTTAAATTAACCAACACGCATCACTATTAAAGGACTCAGTTGTTCATATTGTGTTCATTTAGTTTGCAACACTAATGTATTAGTGTGAGTGTGTAGATATCTAGCTGAATTTTTTAATTCAAATATAGCACTTTTTCAACAAAAGTGTATTAAGTCAACATTTTTAAATTTTCAATAGAGACAAAAACATTTTAATTCTACTTTAAATGGATACTTTAAACAAATTTTACATTATCATTTTTTTTTTCTCTTAATGAAAGAGCAGCCAAAACAATACAAGGTTTTTATGGTGGACAGTAATAAACACTAAATGTCGATTTTTCGCCAAATATTAAAATTTCAAAATTTAGAGTTAATACACTATTGCTGTGCAAATTCGATATATTTTCAGATTGTTGCTATTATTTCGTTTTTATGATTATATCTTTTAATTGAAGACACACACACAAAGTACAAGTTATTATTGCCTATGTGTATGTGTGGGTATTGTTTCTAAATTTTGTTTTTATGGCGTTGAATTAATTGAGCACGCGCCAACACTTTGTTACTACATATTTAACAAAGTATCCACAATGGAATATTATTTTTACAATTGAAACAATGCTGAAAAAAAGTTGCATGTTCATGTATGTTAGTCATATTTTTAAAGGATGCTTTCATATTCAGTATGTAGAAGTTCCACCAATACCACCTCGTGGTAGAAACCGGACGAAAGGTTTTGTTAGGAGTAGGGCGAAAATAAGTAAACTTTTTTAAAAATGTATCTTAATTCACACCAGAGCAGCATACGCACAAAAACGTACTCTCAAAAAAAAAAATTGGTGGCCAGTTTTATATAGATTTATTTTTATAACTAGCTGTGCCCACACATTTTGTGGGCGTCTTGACCATATTTTGAAAGTAATTCACACCTAATTTTAAGTTTCTTACGTATTTACTTTATATAAAGGTACCCATACCTGGAAAAAATTCTAAAATTTATATAAAATTCTAAAAATTATTGTAAAGCTCTGTAAAAGATAGATATGAGTTACTCATTATTATAAAACAGCGCCATCTGCTGCGCAACATTGCTTGAAATATACTGCTTTCAAAAATAAATTATGCCTTAAAGTATGCAGTACCTTTAAATCAGTAAAAACAATCGGCATACTTTTACTGCTTTTTCTCCGCGTTCTCTTGAAAATAAGATAAAAAGGTACTTTATATTGGAATCAGGATTCTAATGTTGTTAAAATCCAGCCAGTAGTTTATTACATGATGAGAACATAAAAATTGACGGAAATACAGACAGGAAATTAGTTAAAGTTTTATTATATGTATAGATGTATGCCTGGTGCAATCGATGTCTCCGATATTTCTGACCGAGACGGAGTTAAATCTATAAAGGTAACTGCAGTGTTAAAATATGGGAAAAGACTATTTCGAGGTTTATGAAGAAGATTGGGGGCAATAAGTCCGGAAATTCGTAGAAAATTTAAAGTCAAATCATGAAAACTGTGAAATCTCTGAGTGGACTAGAGAGATGGGAACCAGGTGGACTTTCTATCTTAATATCTGAAGTAACTGCTAGCAAAATTAAAAGACAGTACAGTGTAAATTAGAAGATTTAAAAAAGGGTTATTTTTTGGTGATACCACAGAACAGGGATTTGAACATGGTTTGCCATGTTCTATAAATTTCTACTCATTGTGACTGTGGTGTACATTGCGTGATATTAGGTCCTGTTATACAGATGCACCGTATCGCATAGTGTGCTTCACTATACAATGGGGTGCTAGTCTAGACCTACCTTTCACTCGGTGGTAAGACCACCATCAGATTAGACCTTCCACTCGGTGGTAAGACCACCATCAGATTAGAGCCAATGACTAGGTGCTGACGTTAATTTTGATCACATTTGTAAACAAATTTAATGTGTACATTCTTTTCCAGCTCCTGAACGCCTTATTTGTTATAAGTCAAACAAATCAAAGTTTTACTGTTTAGTGTAGATTTTTGGCTAGAGGCGTAGTTTATCATGCATTTAGCTGATTCTTGATATCGAGAAATAATAACATATCCGGTGACGTATGCTAAACAGTCCGTAAAACAACTCAACAACAGCATGACCAATTTTTACTCTCGCTTTAGCCATCAGATCGTGGGAATAAATGCTATTGGATGTTTTTATATAGCGTTATTTGAAATCAAAGGTCTATCCAAAGAAGCTCGCAAATACCCGTGCAATGAAGAAGGAAATTCAAAACTGCATCAACGTCAAATTTTAACAAAATAATGAAAATAAAAATTTTATCAATAAAGAGTTTTTCAAAGACATCAAGACCATTTTCCTCATGAGCTATTCCATAATAACTCTATCTTGTATTTTATCGTTTAACAAAAATTATATTCTAAATTGTGTTTTTTGTTTAAATCAAATCTTGTATTCATTTTGAGACACCCTTTAAAAGGTGTTTTAATATATTTTTCTTAACTAAAATATTTTTTTTTAACTTTAACTCAAATAATTTAGGGAATATAATTTTTGTTTGTGTGATCTCTACCACGTTCGCAAGTCCAAACAACCTGACCTAATATTTTTGAAGTACTTGGCATATGAGGTCTGTTCAAAAGAAAAGGTGAACTTTGAATTTTGCGGGCTTTGTAACGCCGAGAATATAAAGATAAGGATGAGCGTTTGGAGTTACAACCACGTCAACAAGTGAAGAAATTATTGAAACTGAAGAAATTGTTTTGGAAAATCTTCGAATTACTATTAGGGAAGTTGCAGAGGATGTTGCAATTTTCTCGAAGATTCTCGAACGTGTTGCAGCGAAGTTTCTTCCAAAGTTGCTAAGTTTTGATCAAAAGCAACGTCGCATTAGTATCGCTTAGGAGTTGTTAAATGACGTTAACGACGATCCAGTTTAACGACGAAGAAAACCTTCACATTTGCTCGAACGTCGTTTTGTACTCAAAAGGGTCATAACTGGTGACGAAACGCGGGTATATGGTTATGACGTCGAAACCAAGGCCCAATCATCCCAATAAAAGCGTGAAGGTTTTCTTCGATTACAATGGTGTGGTATATCATGAGTTCTTGCCAACAGATCGTAAGGTTAATCAGGAATACTACAAGGACATTATGCAATACGTTTGCGTGAAACGTTCGGAAATGTAGAAAAAAAATCCTGGATTCTGCATCACGATAATGCACCAGCTCACACATCAATGCTTGTTCGTGATTTTGTGACCAAAAACAACACCATAATAATGTCTCAACCACATTATTCACCAGATTTGGATCCCTGCGACTTTTTCCTATTCTCAAAACTGAAGAGACTAATGGAAGAAAAGCGTTTTGCCACAATTGATGAGATACAGTCAGAATCGAAGAACGAGCTAATGGCCATACCGAAAAGTACATTCCAAAAGTGCTTCGAGGATTGAAAGAAGCGCTGGCATAAGTGCATTATATCTGAGGGCGATTACTTTGAAGGGGACAAAATGGATATTGAGTTTTCAAAAATTCAAATTTATTTTGAACAGACCTCATCTATAACAATAACTCTGTTTCTATCCTGCTCTGCAGCTAAGCTTTGTTATTTCTGGACTGATGGGATTTGTACTATTTTTTAAAGTTTTTCTTACAGCATGGAAGTCTGAGGGTTTTGAAGAGTATCGTAAAGTGTTAGCATCTTTTAAACATCACAATGGACTGAGCTCTAAGTGAACACAATATACACCAGCTGCTGCACAAATAATTCAAAAGGGAAAATTTCCTAGCTCCAAAATTTTAAATAATTACAATTGTACGGGGAGTTAACCCAGCAACAAATTATGCATCTTTGGAAGCAGATTTGTCAAGCAAAGTACGTTAATGCAGCGCTTCGTATGGGATTACTCGTGCAGAAGCTCTGCTTAAGAAATCTAAAGTGTGTTTCTTTCATAATATTTTAATTGACCTGATTTCACTTATTGAAATATGTGCTCATAATTAAGCAAGGAAACATATTTCAGGTGATTCTAATCCGGTAAATAGGTACTAACCAGTAATGCCTTATACAATACAATGCAATCATTCCTATCTGCCACATTCTAAAGAAGCAAATTTAAAAACCCCCTATTTTTAAGAGTTAAAAAATGTGTAAACGATTTTTATATAAAATTATATTTTATTTCTGAAAAAAGAAAATAGGAACTAAAGAGAAATATTTAAATCCAGTTAATTAAAATAAATTAAATAAAAAAGATTAAACAATAAAAAATTAATATTAACTAACTCGTATACAGACAAAACATTAATTATGAAAATTAAAAAAATATATATTTTTCTTTTTAATTATAATAATTTAGAAAACAAATTTAGTAAAAACAAACAAAATTCGTTTATTTCTATTACTTTTTGTATAGTAATAATAGCTCTGCTATTATCTTTATTACCTGATAAATTAAATTGCCCAGGGTTTAAAAAAATGAGGTAGTTTGGGATTTTTTGGAAACGCCTTTAAAAAACTTATTTTTCGTCAAGCGTATGGCTTTTCTTATTTGGTCCAAAAAAGACTATCTATCCAACATTTCCTTCTTGTAAACGGACTCTGTAAAAATAGAAAAATAAGAAAAAATAAGTACTTCGCGTTTATTTTATGTATATAATTATGACTATCCAAAATTGATCGACTTAATATATAGTAAGTAATATTAAATCGATCAATTTTGGATAGTCTAGTAACCTCTTTTGCTTTTGTCTTCCATCTAGGTTGAATTCCAGAAAAAAAGGGTTTCATGGAATATAGCAGTAACATTTTTCTTTATTCCACACGTTCCTAATATAGATTTTAATGTGTTTATCTAAAATAAACATAAAAAAAGATATGTTAATAAATATATTTAGATAGTTTACAACCCTTCGTGCTTACCATTCCTTCCATTGTTTCAGCAGAAATTTTAATTTCAATGCTCTCAAGTTCCGCAACTGATTTAAGCGGGAATGTATCCAAAAAAATGATCGGGCGTCAAAGTTGATTTAATTAAAATATGCATCTCGGATAAAATATTCACAATTATTTTGCGGAACTTCTTTTAGTTCCTTTATCTCTTTACGAAAATCCACGTTGTCGTTATCTGTTATTAAATATTAATCACATAAATGAATTCGTTAATATTTTATGTTTTTAATATCACTGTAAACTTTTACATACCTGCTTTTAGTTCCTTTATGCTTTCTTGTAATTGTTCCAATTTCGACAATAGAATTATAGATGCTGATGGTGTTGGATTATTTGAGAATTCCTACACGGCTTTAGAGCGCCCCATGTTGAAAAAAGTATTCACTAAACGTTTTAAATTATTAATTTTTGTATTCAGTTAAATTTTATTAACGAGGTAATAGAGTAAACCATGTTATTGAAATTTTTGAAGAAGAACAAGCAATTCTTTTTCAATATTCGTTCTAAATCCGGAAACGTTTATATATAAACTTTAAATACAATGGGTATATATATAGAGAAGCAAATGCGTTTTTATATGGTAAACAGAATAATTTTCCGATTATTTGTTCAAGTTTAAAAGTATTTTTCCGATATAAATTTAAATATACAACAAATATACTAAGATTCTGCGATCTTATGGGCTCAGAAAACATAGGCCTTAGGTTTGTGAAAACATTAGTGTTAAACATATCATTTTCTATAAATTGTGTAATTTTATTATTAGACAAAAACTATCTTATAACTCTGTGGTAAAACAAATGTTGTATTACCTCTTGAATCACGTTTTATTTGTTTATTGTCTAATGTTTTTAATATTGGCAATTTGGTAAAAACGTTAAACATTTGTTGTTCAATATGCTGAGGTTTTTTAATCGATCTTTTTAAACTTTTCATGGCGTTTTCAAATGGGTATGATGTTATATTTACGATGTTTATATTACGCTAGTTTCGCCATAAAAATTTGAAAATTTTTGTACAAATTTGTTTTGAGGAATGTTGTGGCGAATTAACATGCGATAAGAAAATGATTAAAAAAAAAAAATGTTTGAAAAACCTTGCGCTCGTAAATTTTTTAAGTACAATGAAGCCATTCCATTTTTTTATTTCGTCAAAAGACAATTGCCTTACTTTAGTGCCTCTGCGCAGCTGAAAAATTAATTCGCCTTACATTAGAGCATCAGTGAAGCAATAAAATAAGGAAGAAACAACAAAACTATTTTTCAAATTTTACAATAATACAAAAGCAGTAATTTTATTAGATTCCGCAAATCAATAATAGGGATGAATTAGACAGCGCACCAAGTAATAAGTGAATGCATGTCTTCTACGCGTGTGCATTAGATAATAATTTTAAGGAGCAATAGCGGAAGCAGTAGAAATGCAGTAGTCGTATTTATTGCTTCCAAGTCAGGAAAAGTTTTTGCTGGGTAATTTTGTTTAAAAATAATAAAATTATCCGAAACTTTCATTTCATAATTTTATTATATTCTAAATGAGAGTTCTGAAAAAAAGTTTCAAGTATTTGTAGCTGTAACATATACATATTTGTTATGTGATGTAATTCTTTTAATACTCTGTAATGTTTCCAAATATGGTTTAGACTGTAGACTTTAGCTGGTGGGTATTATCTAATTAGAGGCTGTTTTGTCGAAATGAAGATAAAACACAAAAACTTGTAGCCATTAAGGCCATTATGGTTGGAAATAGAAATTACAGTAAAAAATAAAATAAAGTAGATACTTGCAACAACACAAAAGCCAAAGGTTCTAAGACTTTTTAATGTGACTCTCGAAGTAGACAGTTTGTATAATTTTGATACGTAGCGTTTGTGCCAGTGAATAAATAAACAACGAGTACAGAAGTTATCGTCTGCCCATACCATAATGAAATACCAGGAATATTTGTATCTTAAGTTTATTGTAGTAAATTGGACATTTGGTTAATATTATTGAAAAAGTTTTTAGCCATAATTTGACCAATAAATTGTATAATTTTAGTGTTTTATTTTTCAACTTTTTGTTTCTAATTTTTTGCTTAGAAATTAAAAAGGACTCTAGACGCAAAGACAATTTTGGAAGGGGAAAGAAAACATGAGCAACAAGTTTTTTTTTTTTTTTTATTTATTACTGACTGATTTTTTATTTAGACAGACACAATTTCCTCTACCTGAATGAATAGAATAATTCAATTGTTTTTTATTCAAATTATTACATTGTATATGGGGGGTTGATTGCCAGGACATGGTTGGTCAGTTATGAGTTGATTAACACAAAATATGCATATTTTATGACCTCCTTCATACTTAAAACGCAATGTCATTGATGTTGTTGTTTAAACAATTGACATTAAAAGCCGCAATACTTACAAGTCTGCCTTCCCCCGTATTTTTTTATGCTCTAATGAATAATAATAACACAGGGCAACAGCAAAAATATGCTCGAGTAACTACTATATACATTTGATGTATCATGGCTACCTTAGTACAAAAATGGTAAAATTTTAAAATTCTATGGATAGATTTTTTTTTTAAATTTTTTTTTTTTAAATTGCAATTTTTTTGAGACGTTTCTTCAAATAATTAATGATAACTCAAAAACTACTAGTCCGATATTATTAAAATAAATTCAGAAAAATTAAGATTTGCATAGCCTTTAATTCGTCTATATATCGCGTTTCAATCGGATCAATAGTATCGGAGTTATAATAAAAAACTTAAGAAAAAAATATATTTTTTACGTAAAAATGGCAAAAATTTTCGTTTTAAAAAAATCATAAAAAATCGAAAACGGCAAAAAACTTCCAGATTCATTTTTTTATCGCATAGCGACATATAATAGCAACAAAATGAGATATCGACCATAAAAATCGATTGATTTTTTTCGAATTTATTCACATTTTAGTGAATTCGCTCATTTTCACAAAATTTTAGTTTTTTGCTTGATATACGCATTATAGCGGGTTTTCAAATGTGTGAAAAACATAAATTTTCCAATTTCAAGGGGTGCATGTCGGATTAATGTTAGATTTGATGAGAAACTTCCACCCACAAAATTTTAGTCGAATTCGACAACGTTAACACGTAGCGCATAGGCCCCAAATCTGAAAAAAAGCGTTTAAATCGAAAATAATTGACAAATTTTCAGTTTTTGCAAAATTAACGCTATTTATTTCCCCTTTTGCAAAAAAGTGGATCCTGGTCCTTAGGGCAAACACAATGAGATTTACAATAAGCTACATATCTTTTAAATCGGTTAAACAGTTTTCAAGTTACTTGCCGAAGGCAATTGACAAAAAAATGTAACTAAGTCAAATCGATGGAATAGATCGAAAATGCATTTCATTGTTTTATTCATGTATTTTCTTTTATTTTATATTTTATTATTTAAATTTATTACAACATATAAAATAAGGAAATAAATAAATAAATATTATAAACTATTTTTGTGTGGGATGAACTCGTCATTTTCAGATATAGGTAGTTCTGGATCTGAACTTCCTGATTGAGAACACATGCTTGAGGTTGAGTGTCCTTGTGAAGATGAAAGCACTTGACTACAGCTTGGTCCCTGATCTTGTGCATCCATAATTTCCTGTGAATGTAGAACTGCAAGTTGAAACCCATCAGCAGACCTCGTAGGGTAAGACCAGCGCAAATGTTTTCCAAAGCCGGTTTTTGTAGTTAAACAAAAATAGCAATCAGATTCATGATTCGTTGTTTCTCTCCATAGCATAGGCTTCGAAATTCCCCAGTGTGGTCTGAAAAATTTTTATAACAGAAAATTAAAAATTTTATAAAATATTCCAAATGTATTAACCTATACTTACTTTTTGTTAGATGAGCTTAGAGTTAAATTGAATCGACATGAAGTACATATAGTACTCGGCGTCCAATGTTCGTTAAAATTCTTCGGATTTATATTAAAGCAATCTTCATATGACTTTTGAAATGAAGCTGAGAAGCATTTCCGTTTTTTTTTTCGTTTATATATTGGCCGCACACATAACAAAATGAGTCCGGATTGTTTTTACATAAAAATGTTCTAGTTTTCTTGCTCATGGCTGATTGAAAATTATGCTTCTGTTACCGCAAACACTTGTTGAATGAATAGAAATGGCTCAAGGAGCTCTTATAAATAATGATACTAAAATTTCGAACAACCCTTAATGTGGTCCTATTTTTTACCTATTCCCAAGAATCGTAAAAAACATTAAGGAATGCTATGCAAAAAATCAATCTTTACAGGTAGCCAGCGGAAAAATCCAATTCGGCGTGCACGCAAATTTATGAACGTTTATTACTTTGCCGCCGCAATTGTCAAAATGAAGCAAGGGCGACAGGTAGCCAACAGAAAAGGAGCATTTCATCGTTTATCAGATTTCTACTGAAATCGTAAAAATTAAAAAACTTTTCCTTTATTGCTTACTTTTTTTAATTCTGAAAATCATAAAAATGCCATAAAGATCTGTTCCAAACAATTTTCTACATTCAATACTGTATTTCCACAGTAACACGTGTCCCACAGAAATACGTGTTTTGCCCAAAACAGTATTTCGCGTACTTGTTTTGCCATACATTTCTCATTCATCCAAAACACTTTGGCAGTACCTGGATATTGTATAGTGGTTTCAAAAGCATCTAATTTTTTTATTTTGTTGCGTTGTGTAATAGGAAGATATCAGTCAATTTTAGCGAAATTTTATATTTTATTGTTAAAAAAGAAAAAAAGAAAAAATTTTAAAAGTAAAATGTTTTTGTAAATTGTCTTCGGCAAGTTCTCAAGGACATATAATGGCCAGTGAAAATTGTAATAACTCGAAAACTTAAAGACATGTAGCTTATTGTAAATCTCATTGTGTTTGCCCTAAGGACCAGGATCCACTTTTTTGCAAAAGGGGAAATAAATAGCGTTAATTTTGCAAAAACTGAAAATTTGTCAATTATTTTCGATTTAAACGCTTTTTTTCAGATTTGGGGCCTATGCGCTACGTGTTAACGTTGTCGAATTCGACTAAAATTTTGTGGGTGGAAGTTTCTCATCAAATCTAACATTAATCCGACATGCACCCCTTGAAATTGGAAAATTTATGTTTTTCACACATTTGAAAACCCGCTATAATGCGTATATCAAGCAAAAAACTAAAATTTTGTGAAAATGAGCGAATTCACTAAAATGTGAATAAATTCGAAAAAAATCAATCGATTTTTATGGTCGATATCTCATTTTGTTGCTATTATATGTCGCTATGCGATAAAAAAATGAATCTGGAAGTTTTTTGCCGTTTTCGATTTTTTATGATTTTTTTAAAACGAAAATTTTTGCCATTTTTACGTAAAAAATATATTTTTTTCTTAAGTTTTTTATTATAACTCCGATACTATTGATCCGATTGAAACACGATATATAGACGAATTAAAGGCTATGCAAATCTTAATTTTTCTGAATTTATTTTAATAATATCGGACTAGTAGTTTTTGAGTTATCATTAATTATTTGAAGAAACGTCTCAAAAAAATTGCAATTTTAAAAAAAAATTTTTATTAAAAAAAATCTATCCATAGAATTTAAAAATTTTACCATTTTTGTACAAAGGTAGTCATGATACATTAAAATTATATAGTGGTTTTAAGAGCACATGAAATTTTTTTTATTTTGTTGTGCTGTGTAATTAATGCAAACAAATCCAAGTGAAAAATTGAGCTGCACATGAATATTTATTTTTTTATTGGAAAATAATCAATAGAAATTGTTTGACACCACATGGAATGCTAAATAATATTTTTTTTACTTTAAAATATGGAAATATGCACTTGTACACTACTGCACATAATAAATTATATAAATTCTTACCTTTTTGTAACTTTCTTACGCAGAATTTGGAATAATATTTAATATTAGCACCAGCCACTTCTTTAGTCTCCTATCATTTTGTTTTATTTCCATTTGCCTTTTGTTACTCCCTTCACCACAGGTGGAAAGGGTATACTTACATATATAAGTTTGTCATTACGTGTGTAATTTCTACAATATTCATTTCCGACCCCACAAAGTATATATATTCTGAATCCTTATACATAAAGAAGTTTATTAAGTTATGTCCTTCTGTCCTTCTATCCGTCTGTCTCCCCATCTATCCGTCTGTCCGTGTTGACGTTGAAATATCATTTGCCAAGGCACCAGACAAATTACAGACAATTTAAGCCCACCAATCTGTCAAGTACAGTTTCGAAAATTTTAAGATTGAAATTCAGCAATATCAGAGCATCCTATTGGAAACTGCGAGCAAAAAACCACGCCCACCTATATATTCTCACGTTTTTTTCATTTATTTTCGGTTTTAATGATTCTCTTTTGCCTTTTTTTGTTAAATAAATATTAGACCGCAACAGGTGGATCGCCAGTAGTGCATACAGATTTCAATGGATATATAACCCCCTGCGATGGCAAATTTTTGTTTATTTTTAGGTTCGTAAGGATTTTCTTCTTTGATTTGTATTTGGCTTTTATAGAAATCAATACAAAAAGAGGTAGCCAATGGACCCACAGGGTGCCAACTGGTAACCAGGAGCAGTTAAAGGAAGATGGAGGATCAATATGAGTAAATTTTTTTAAGTATTTTTTTTTGCTTTAGTTTAACCAATCTAACTCAATATTTAGGAGTATTACACACATTCGTAAACATTTTACGCATGGACATTGCTTCTCTCGCCCGAACATCAGATGGATGACCCAATTTTTGTGACTTAATGCAGTATATAGATAAAAAAAAAAACTTAAAACTGAGAGAGTGTAAAAAGTTCAAAATTTAAGATGAGATCAGATCAGATCATATCATAAATGTAACCTTCCTGGGAAAGATGACATCTTGTATGGAAATTAATTTTCTTTTTTATTTCTTATTTTAATTTTTCTTTTAAGTTATGAGTACATTGAAGATACAATAAATAATATGAAAAAAACATAATCCATTCGATTTTGTGCTTTCGAAATTTAATTCGAAAAAAGTCAAATGTCAAACAAAAACAACTGTTAACTAATAAAGAAAATAAAATTTAAAAAATAATTGTTTTAAAATGCCTGGAGTTTTTTTTATCTTATACATATGTACGAGTACATTTATATAGGCAAATAATTTATTGTGCTAAATGTTCAGAAAATACAAACTAAGCGACGGGTCAAATCAGATGAGCCTTCCCTCGGCCGTAGCACATACTTCGTTTTTGTTGTGAAAAACTATTTTCCGGATGTAGATGGTTCAGTCTATCCATGTCTAAATATAAAAATACTTTTATAGTCAATTACAATTTTTTTTAGTCCAAAGATAACAAGGTTCCCTTCTTCCAGCCAGAAACGTGTTAATGGATGATGGACCACCTTTACCATTCAGTTTATTGGCACCCACCTTGATGTTCGTTCATAAAACCTAAACATATTTTACATAGTGTTTTTTTTACATAGCTTTTTTGCGAAATTCTAGGATATCTGCACAATGTAACACATTTCCTGTCTGTCTTACTTTTTTGTGTTCGCATCACGTAGACACTACTGGATGGATCTTAACAAAATTTTGTGAGGAGGTACCTTAGTGTCTTGATTCCAATATAGGATACTTTTTTCGAAAAAAAAATAACTTATTTCCAAAAGAAAGTGGAGAAAAAGCAGTGAAAGAACGACCAATTTAAAGATACTGCATACTTTAAGGCATCTTTTATTTTTTGAAAGCAGTATATTTTAAGCCATGTTGCGCAGTAGATGGCGCTGTTTTATAATAATGAGTAACTCATATCCGTCTTTTACAGAGCTGTACAATAATTTTTAGAATTTTATATAAATTTTAGAATTTTTTCTAGGGATGGGTACCTATATATAAAGTAAATACGTAAGAATCTTAAAATTGGATGTGGACTTTTAAAGTAAAATCGAAAAAAATATTGTCAGGACGTACACAACGTGTGTGGGCACAGCTAGTACCATATATACTTGCTAAATGTTTGGAGATATTCCCGAAAGTTTTATTTGGGAATCGACTTGCCTAAATGATTTTGTGTGAAATCGCCATATCTGACATCCCTGATGCTGTGTTGAATAGTCTGGTTATTATACCGGTGTTGTTATACCATCAGACCGAAAATACTTCTTTTTGGATTAAGAGATTCGAAGTAGCTCTTTTAGATTAAGGAGGTTGAAAAGATATGAAATACATTAAATGATATTTTTTCAAGTTTGTCATTGGTTATATGCCTTCCAGATGATGTGAATGACTTGTTAAAAAAGTGCATTGCCCTTTATCGCTATATATGATTTTGTAGACTACAGTGAAACCACTATAGTGTGACTATTAAAAATCGTATTTTTGATTGCATTAAGTCATTGCCCGTTTAAAAAACATATAATAACGTCACTCTATTGTCATGATCTCAATTCATAAATATCAGTTATAATTGAAGTGTTTTTAAATTTTAAAGTATTGTTTTTTTTTTTTAATTTTGGGTAAATCATGACTTGATAACAGTACAAGAATGTCGTTTGAAAAAAATACGTAGCAGTGGTAGGAAAATTTTTAAAAAGTTTGAAATAATTTTATCGCAATTAAGATTAAAAGTAATAAATTTTGCAAGTTATTCTTAGATGTTTAAAGCAATGTGGTGACCAACAAAGGAGCTAGAAATAAAAATGTTATATACATATATGTTACTTTTTTATTAATAAAAATTAATTAGAAATTTTAATCATTTTAGAAGCTCTTGCTTATTTTAGTTCATAAATTACACTCATTATATTTACCAATGCTTCTCTATGGGGATGGCTAAATGTTAGTAATGAAAATTCTGTTTGAACTGCATATTGTTTAGCCTTACATGATCAAATTTTGATAACTGAGAAAGAAAGATTTTTTAAGGGCACAGAATTAACAGCCTTAGATTCTCCGGCACAATTTTACAAATAGTAGTATAGTTTGATTGTTCGTGTATGACTGTTATAAAGACCTAAATGAATCCATTAATTTCTCTCAACTTACAGCGAAATTTGCTTACTACGCACATAATTCGACATAATACACATTCATTCATTACGAATGCATTTACTGTGTTCTATAAAATATTGCAATAAATAAATATTACAAGTAAGAAGTGCAGGGTTGCCGTTTTGTTTATGTAAATATGCAAAAAAAGGTAGCTTCTTAATCTATATCTCTACATCTATGCATATAATAAAACTGTAACTGTCTGTCTGTCTGTGTTTGTATCACGTAAAGACTAATGGATGAATTTTAATAAAATTTTTTGGAGTGGTGCCTTAGAGCCTCAGCACAAACATAGGGTACTCTTATTTTTAAGAGACATTAAATATAAATATATATAAAGGGTGTTTTTTATAGAGGTATAGAATTTTAAGTTGCAACAAAACAACGATGGATTATTCGATTGATATGAATTTTATTTATCCGAAAGATAATCTTGTGGCATTACATTTTAAATATGATTTCTGGCATATGACCGCCACGGCTGGCGCGGATGTAGCCCAATCTGGACGTCCAATTTTCGATGACTTTTTCCAATATTTGTGGCCGTATATCGGCAATAACACGGCGAATGTTGTCTTCCAAATGGTCAAGCGTTTGTGGCTTATCCGCATGGACCAATGGCTCTACATAGCCCCACACAAAGAGGTCTAGCGGTATTAAATCACAAGAATTTGGAGACCAATTCACAGGTCCAAAATGTGAAATTAGGCGATCACCAAACATGTCTTTCAATAAATCTATTGTGGCACGAGCTGTATGACATGTTGCGCCGTCTTGTTGAAACCACATCTCCTGATCATCATGGTTATTCAATTCAGGAATGAAAAAGTTAGTAATCATTGCTCTATACCGATCACCATTGACTGTAACGTTCTGCCCACCATCGTTTTTGAAAAAGTACGGACTAATGATTCCTCCAGCCCAAAAAGCGCACCAAACAGTCAGTTTTTCTGGATGTAATGGCATACACTTGAGGATTACCTTCACTCCAATTGCGGCAGAATTGTTTGTTGACGTAGCCATTCAACCAGAAGTGTGCTTCATCGCTAAACAAAATTCGATTATGAAAATCGGGAACAACGGTAATCTCGTTTTGGGCACTATCTGCAAGCGTTGTTCAGGCGTGAATCTGAATATTGTTTGCTTACACAAAATTTTATAAATTACAAAAATAAGATTGACGGCCAATTTATGGCTAAAATACAAAAAAGTCAAAAATTTTGGAATTTTTATATATAAAATCGTCTAGTTTTTAACTCAGAAAAGATACAAGCTTGCAGGGGCAAGGTACCCAACTTTGAGACCAAATAGCGCCACACGAGGCAAATGGCTGAGTTATTTACAAAATATTTTTATTCTGCGCCACTGTGGAGTGTACCATTACATTTAATTCAAATTTTTTCAACATTTATTTAAAAAATACCCTTTTGCCATTATTATCAATAAATTTAATGCAGCCCAATATTTTGTTTTTGGGATAATAATGTCTAGTTCTGACATTTATTTAAAATCGTATAAAATTTACAACTTAAAATGAAATTATTATTTTTTTAACTGAAAAATATAAATATTGCTTATACGCCATGTTGTCTGTATGACTGGAAAAGAAGTCGTATCTGTTTGTTACTTTGGTAGACTTTGGTCTCAATCAAAATTGCCCCAACATAAAACAAGTAGCAAACAGCAAGAAAAAACTTATAAATACGAATAAAGCAATCGTACAAACAAAAATATGAATTTTTGTTAAAAAAAAAAAAAACTTTTTAACTTCACCTGAGCCAACAAAATTC
The DNA here is from genome assembly GCA_949628195.1 of Phasia obesa. NCBI lineage: Eukaryota > Metazoa > Arthropoda > Insecta > Diptera > Tachinidae > Phasia > Phasia obesa. The sequence continues at coordinate 129,474,903 of OX451216.1, forward strand.
TCGATTGTATCTTTGAGTGCTTAGTGCTATTGAAACACTCACGAACACACACAAACACTCACACACACATACAAAATCACAAAAGATGAGAGTAAAATGGCAAAAAAAGACTTGAAAGAAGTATCAACAAATCAAATGGTATATGAAATAATGTTTTGTTGGTTGCCAAAAAAAAAAATTTAAATCACAAACAAAATTTAAGAGCAAACGAAAAAAAAAACAAAATGGAAAAACAAAATCCGAAAGAAACTTTTTGCCATTATTATTGAAGAGGATTTTGTTTGTTAACATACTCAGCACAAAAACAACAATAACAACAACAACATCAACATGAAAATGAAATCCATAAGAAGATGTACAAGTGGAAGCCATTAGTCTTCATAAAACAGTCAAAAGCATAAAGTGTACAGTACACAAATACACAAGCACACTGACACAATCATTCATACAAAAATAAGAAGAATATGAAAAAAAAAATACGCAAAAGAATTTACAACATTAAAGTCTCTTTACTTTGGTCTCTCTCCAGCATGTGGGATGAATGATGATTAACTGAACTGTTTGTACCAGGGATGGTAAATTAAGTTTTCAAATCGTACCAACCGGCTTTTTAAATTGTACTTTTTGTACTGAAATTGTACTAAACAAATTTTGGATGTAAATTTAAATTTTTATTTATCCTTTTATCGAATGGCTGGTCATTCGACAATCACACTTATTTGTGTGAATAAATACGGCAACAGTACCAGTAGCTGATATAAATGATATAATTAGTGTTAGCATGAAAGTGTTATACTTACATTAGCATCAGTGCTCTGAAGTCTTCTGAGATTGTAATGAAATTAAATCAAAAAAGAAAAGATCTTTATTTTCCCAACGCTTTTCGGTATATCGCTCCCCTGGTAGCCCCTCTAAACTGTCGATACAAGGGTTGGATAATTAAAAATATCTCATGCGTCTGATCACAATAAATTTATTTGTAACTGTTTCTAGAAGGGGTTTTTTGGTTAAAATATATTTTAAGGTTTTGCACGCTTACCTATATGCACGTGTTTTCGATAAATTCGTCATTATTTTCATTTCTTTCACTTTATTAACTATGTATTCCGATACGTTTAAGGGATAATTTTCCTCTTTTCCCCACAGGCTACTAAAATAAACTGACATAGGAGTTATTTCCAGGCTATATGGAATCCCGACCTTAATTTAAGTATTTGAGTTAATTTGAGAGTTGAAGGATTTGTGTAGTCACAAATGAGTCAAAGTTTTTGAAACCATCTAAAACATTAAACTTGGAGAGCTTTTAAATTGTACCAAATTAGCCATTGGTGTATCATTGTACTTTTCAGGTCTGAAATGTACCACAATTATACAATTATACCAACATTACCAACCATGATTTGTAAATTCAAACATGGTTGCCACATTTTAAGATTTTTCATTATATTGACGACTTTGAGGGCCAGAGAACCGTTAGCAACATTGCAATGTTTGGGTTTGAAAAAAAAAACAAAACAAAAACATGTGTTGATCAGGGTTTTCAGATCTATTTCGCCAAAACACGATGTGAAAACTCCCCAAAATCGCCAAAACATTTGTATGTTCAAATTTGCCTCTAACAAATCACAAAAAATAATTTTAATCGAAATATCTAAAATTCGCCAAAAATAGAAAAAAGTCACCAAAATACATAAATACTTTGTTTTTTATTTAAAATGATTAGTTAACACGAAAAAGATAAAAATTTTATTTAAAACAATGAAAAATCGCGGTTATTATAATAAATAAAGACCTGAACATATCAATTATAATATTGTTACGTTTTTACTTTATGTTGGGTTCTTTTAATTGCAAAATAAATACACTCTGTTATTACTTTTACTGTAAGTCACTTTATTTATTTAATACCACTGTTCAAAAATACAGCAAACTGTTAAACACTCTTACAATTCGACAACTTAACTCTTTGACTTTTAAATTAATACTGCCATCCTACTCGCCAGCACGATTCACTTTATATAGGTGCTTTAAAAGCACCAGAATGTTCTATTCCAGACATATCTGGCAGGTTCGAATGTTATTGTTCTTGTTTTTCTGTTTGTGTGATTGGTTATTTCTTTATACTTGTGTTTGTGGCTATTTATTTCTTTATACCTGTGTGTGTGGCTGTTTATTTGTTTATGCTTGTAAATATTTATGTATGTGGCTGTGTATTTAACAGAAGAGTGTTTATTTAATCTGTGTGTGTGTATGCGTAAATGCGAATTTTTGTAGGAGGCGTTTCTTTCTTCCATCATTGTAAGAAAATAAGCCATTAATGTTGTTGTTGTTGTTCGAGAGTATTGTTGTTCAGAGCTTATAATGAATAAATTCTTCTTTCGTAACACTACCCCCTTCTCAAACCTGTTCGTCCCGAACAGACACAGATGTACCTTTTCCATAGTTGGCTAGCCGCTCCAAGTGCACAACTTTCATTTTTGATCTTGGGCTCTGAAATTTCTGTATTCTGTAAACTACGTCGTTTAGCCGCTTTATTACTTTATAAGGTCCATCCCAATGAGTTTGTAGTTTGGGTGATAATCCTTTCTTACGTTGTGGGTTAAAAAGTAGAACCAGTTGTCCCTCGTTAAATCCCTCAGAGTTGGCAGCTCGATCATATCTGGCTTTCATTTTATCACTGGTTAATTTTATCCGACTCCGCACGAATTCGTGAATCTCCTGAAGGTCTCTTTGTGCCTGACTAGAGTTTTCGCCGTCTCCTTCTGCCGATGTTGGCTTAACACCAAACTCTAAATCTGCAGGCAAATTTAGCTCAGATCCAAAGACTACTTTCGCTGGTGTTCGTGAGGTGGAATCGTGAACAGCTGATCTATATGCCAACAAAAATTTGGGTATATGCTCATCCCAGTCCCTCTGATGTGCGCTGACCACTTTTCGCAGGTATTCCTCCAGCGTTCGATTGAATCTTTCGACCATACCATCAGATTGCGGATGTAACGGTGTCGTTCTGGTCTTTCTTATTCCGTATATTTCGCACATCTCTTTGAATATAGCGGATTCAAAATTTCGGCCTTGGTCGGAGTGTAGTTCTAAGGGAACACCATAGCGACACACCCAGTTGCTTATAAACGTGTCTACAATCGTTCTGGCTTCTTGATTGGGAATGGCATATACTTCCGGCCATTTGCTAAAATAGTCCATCACCACTAAAACGTATCGGTTTCCAGCATTGCTAGCAGGGAAGGGACCTGCTACGTCCATCGCTATACGTTCAAAGGGAGCGCCTGAATTGTACTGCTGAAGCTGCCCCCGACTCCTTCGTACTGGACCCTTTGCTGCAATGCACTCCTGGCAATTGGCTATCCACTCGGCTACGGCTTGTTGACAGCCGACCCAATAGAACCGTTGTTTTATCTTTTCCAGCGTCTTCGTTACACCAAGGTGACCTCCGCTAGGACCATTGTGGAATTGTTTCATGACCTCTTTGATCTTGGAGGATGGCACGACGATTAAGTCTAGCACAGTTTTGCCGTCTGTGCTTTCCCAAGTGCGACATAAGCAGCCATCCTTCAGCCTTAGACTGTTCCACTGGGCCCAATATGCCTTCGCCAGTGGACTTTCTGGTGAGATCTCACTTCGCGTCGGTCTTCTGTCTTCCTCTTTAGCCGCTATAACTTTTGCCAATATGGGATCGTTTCTTTGTGCAGTCGGCCAGTCTTCACTAGATTCTATATGTGTAAGCCGAACATCAATAACGAATTCTTTTCTCTCCGCCTTTGTGCAATGCTTACACCCCAGATCACATGGCCGCCTAGAAAGGGCGTCGGCGTTGTTATGCTTGCCTCCTTTTCTGTGCTCAATACTAAAGTCATAGCTCTGAAGTCGCTCAATCCAGCGTGCAAGCTGTCCTTCAGGGCTCTTGAATTGCAGCAACCACCTGAGTGCGGCATGATCTGTCCTCAGCGTAAAATGTTGGCCATACAAATACTTGTGGTAGTGTTTAATGCACTCCAATGCTGCTAGCAGCTCTCGTCGCGTTACGCAATAGTTTCTTTCAGGCTTCGAAAGTACTCTGCTGTAGTAGCCTATAACCTTTTCTGTCCCATCTACCACTTGCGACAGCACGCCTCCTATCCCATATCCGCTCGCATCAGTGTCTAGCATGAATTTTTGCCCAGCTACTGGATATGCCAGGATAGGTGCCACACACAATAATTCCTTGAGCTTCTGGAATGCTTCCTCGGCTGCTTCACTCCACTGGTAAGGTCGCGACTTTTTGGTTAGCTCATGTAGACTCGCAGCGACACTAGCAAAATTTGGCACAAATCGTCTGTAGTATGTGCAGAGTCCCAAGAAACTTCGTAACTCGTGAAGATTTTGAGGACGAGGCCAGTCCTTTACTGCCCGTATTTTATCTTCATCGGTTGATATGCCCTCTGCTGTTACACGATGCCCCAAATATTTGACTTCCTTCTGAAACAATGCACACTTCTTAACACTGAGCTTCAGTCCAGCCGCTGATATACGCCTGAAGACTTCTTCCATAATCCTTAGGTGTTCATCGAAGGTCTTTCCCATGACAATTATGTTATCCAGATACACCAGGCATGACTTCCAATTGAGTCCCTTTAACACTCGTTCCATTAAACGCTCGAAGGTGGCTGGAGCGTTGCAGAGACCAAATGGCATAACATTAAACTGCCATAAACCATCGAGAGCACTAAAAGCAGTTTTTTCTTTATCTTTGTCTGCTATATCAACTTGCCAGTAACCGCTCTGTAAATCTAGCGTAGAAAACCACTTGGTTCCTGCTAGCGTGTCCAAGGTGTCATCGATTCTTGGTAGCGGATAACTGTCCTTTTTGGTAACATCGTTGAGCTTTCTGTAGTCAACGCAGAATCTAGTGCTGCCATCTTTCTTCTTTACTAAAACTACCGGCGAGCTCCAGGGACTCGAAGATGGTTCGATGATTCCGTCTCGCTCCATTTCGTTGACTAGCTGCTTTACTTCGCTTCGCTTGGCTAGGGGAATGCTCCTGGGAGCTTGTTTTATGGGCCTCGCTTCGCCAGTATTTATTTCATGCTTCACTATTGCCGTTCTACCTTGGCTTTTATCTTTTAGGGCGAAGACAGAGGCGTACTTTCGTAGCAGCTGCTTGGCTTTGTTTCTGTCAGGTGGCTCCAGCTCTGCTAACCATTTCCCCACGTGTTCTGCTAGTATTTCGCGCTCTTTAGTTGATAGTTTTTCAGGCTCCAAGTCTCTCTCGCAATTAATTATGGCCTCTGCTGGTGTACATTGAGCTATCTGAGAGTTTTTACCAATTACTTTTTTACTGTTGGATAGATTTAATACTCTCACAGGAATTTTTCCATTCTTAGAAGTTTTCACGAGGGCTTTTGCTGTTATTGTCTCACTCTTAATTCCTGATGGTTCTACCACCCACAACCGGTTGTCCTCACAATCTTCCTCCATACGTGCCCATATCACAGTTTCTGCCTGAGGTGGTAATTTCTGGGATGCTACAGCAACCAACTTCTTTACTGCAGATTTACTCACATATCCAATATCAAGGGGTATTTCGAAGTTTCGCCAGATCATTATTTGTTGCCCCATGCGCAGATCGACTTCATGCATAATCATAAAATCTGCGCCAACAATAACTTCGTCCACGATATCGGCAACAATAAACACATGGTCCACACTCATGTTGGCTATAGTTAATCTGACTTTGGCCTTACCATAGACAGTAGCAAATTCTCCGGTAGCGGTGCGCAGACTGACATTATTCAACTGATGCACTTTTCCCTTTACTAAATCGGGCCTTATTATAGACTGCGACGCTCCTGTGTCTATTGTCAGAATACGCTTTCCTCCGTTGATATACCCACTTGCAGTAAGATTGCTGTTTTGCTGCTGCATCACAGATATGGAGATTGTGGGGCCCTCGGTTGTGGGAGCTAGCTCATGCCCCGTAGTGCTAGCTCTCTTTAGTTTAACGACTCTCGAGATGTTCCATGAGTCGCACGTTTATTGTTTCTTGGCGGCGAAACAGATCTGGCTCGTTTTCTTGTTGCCTTACAGTTTCGTTGAAAATGGCCGACTTTGCCGCAATTAAAGCACTTAGCGTTTGTCTTACCTTGTCTTACATCTAAGACTTTCTTTACCGACTCAAGTACTTGCTTTATGTCGTCCATTGTTGTTTTTTCATCTTCAGCAGCAACTTCAACTTTTCGCACTTTGTATGACTGCGGCCTCGAAATGACTTTTGCTGTTTCTTGAGCCAGAGCGTAAGCAATGGTTTCAGCAAAGGATGTGTTTTGCTTAGCGCAAACTGCGTGCTTAATATCTGGGTCACGAATACCATTAACAAATGCCTCCACCTTGAACTGTTCTAGAAGTGGATGGTTTTCCCCAGGGTATATTAGCTGCACCAAGCGCTCTATCTCCATGGCGAAATCCTGAAGCGTCTCATTTGCTCTCTGCAGCCTGCCGCCTAGCTCCATTCTATACAGCTCCTTTTTATGATCGCCGCCATATTTCCGCTGTAACGCCACCATTATGTCCTCATAATTATTTCTGAAGCTAGTTGGTAGGCTTTCGAGGACTTCTGCTGCAGATCCTTTAAGTGCCAGAATCAGCTCAATCGCTTTTTCTTCATTGCTCCATAGATTTTTACTGGCCACTGTCTCAAACTGAAATTTGAAGACGTTGAAGGGTATGGTGCCGTCGAAACTGGGAGCTTTTATCCTATTTGTGTTTTCCGTCACTACTCGTACTGGACCTTCTCTTATTTCCAGGCTCATAATTTTGTTTTCAAGCTCCTGCAGCTTTACATCGACATCCTTCACCTGTACTTCGACGCCACTGGTTTCTAAAAGATTCACTTTTCTGTTTAAACCAGACAGTTGCACTTCTACGGCAGAGATTTGTTCATCGAACTTGCAGACTTTTGTTTCTAAGATGTCAACACGTTTATTGACGGTTTTAGAAATTTCCTGTAGCTGCTCGTTAACTTTTTCTAGTTTCTCACTGTTAGCCCTAGAAGCTTCCTGTACTTCACCTCTTACTTCAGCTAACAGTTTTTCACTGTTTGCTCTAGAAGCTTCCTGAACTTCGACTAGCTTTCCATTTACATTTTCTAGAAGCATTCTAGAGTTTTCTCCCATTTTCTCCATCATAGCGGCAAACATCGTACTGAAGTCCATGCTACTTGCTGTTGTTGTTTCACGGCTACATACCTCTGCCACCTCTTTTTCATCGAACTCATATGCGCCAATGTCCATGCCACGACGTTTGAATTCATCTATGAGCCTCTTCTGTAGATCAGTTTTGTTACCTGCTGTTGGCAAATCCAGCTTACTCAACTCCTTTTTCAGCTGCTCCACTTTAAGTTCTTCAAATTTCATTTTTATTATTTTTTTAAGTTATTTTATTTTACAATTTCACTTCTGTCACCAATTGTTACGTTTTTACTTTATGTTGGGTTCTTTTAATTGCAAAATAAATACACTCTGTTATTACTTTTACTGTAAGTCACTTTATTTATTTAATACCACTGTTCAAAAATACAGCAAACTGTTAAACACTCTTACAATTCGACAACTTAACTCTTTGACTTTTAAATTAATACTGCCATCCTACTCGCCAGCACGATTCACTTTATATAGGTGCTTTAAAAGCACCAGAATGTTCTATTCCAGACATATCTGGCAGGTTCGAATGTTATTGTTCTTGTTTTTCTGTTTGTGTGATTGGTTATTTCTTTATACTTGTGTTTGTGGCTATTTATTTCTTTATACCTGTGTGTGTGGCTGTTTATTTGTTTATGCTTGTAAATATTTATGTATGTGGCTGTGTATTTAACAGAAGAGTGTTTATTTAATCTGTGTGTGTGTATGCGTAAATGCGAATTTTTGTAGGAGGCGTTTCTTTCTTCCATCATTGTAAGAAAATAAGCCATTAATGTTGTTGTTGTTGTTCGAGAGTATTGTTGTTCAGAGCTTATAATGAATAAATTCTTCTTTCGTAACAATATGTTTTATAATTTGATGCTGATTTGATACAATTTTATAAATTGGGGTGCTACAATGTGTATCAGTGTTGGGATTCATGGTATAATTGTACCAAATCTGGTACAATCGACACGTCTGTGGTACACAATTTAATATAAAATGTTTTTCACTAAATTTTTTTTATTTAATAAGTATTTTTTTTTACTTTTCCTTACAATAATTAACATTTCTAATTTTATCAATCTCCAAACCTGTCTAAAACTAAATAAATTGGAGAAATCAGGCTATTGTTGAGGATTTTTATTATTTACTTTAGTAACTCTACTATGTAAAGCGGCACTATCAAAATAATCATCAAGCATTGTGGTAGTATTTGTAAGTGTAAAACAAACGATGCTGAATGAAAAATCAAAAATTCTTGATTTCTGGCATGCTAGATGTCACATTTTGAGGTGCTTGTGTTTGTTCTTCAATCACGAGTAATTTTTTCTTTTTAAATGAGATGTCAATTTGTGCGGTTGCCAAACATGTCAGAAGAAAAAGAAAGAAAGAAATCGTAAAATTTATTAAAGTGACCATAATTTAAATGGAAGGAAATCTCTAAGGTTAAAAGAAGCCAGTTGCGATACTTGCAGCACGCTGCAAACCAAACTAATGCTTGAGAAGTCATCCATCAAGGGGATATCAAAGCACCCAGCACGCATACACGAGTTTGACATCCAGCATTTTGATCGTGTCTAGACCGCTTAAGAGGAAATTTAATTGCAAGGTCTTTTTGCTGAATTACAGCGTTTGAACCACAACGTATAGTTTGAACGGCCTATTTCGGTCGATGTATTTGACCATTCTTTCTTGTGAGAAAATGTAAGTTGTTTTTTGCAATTAGTTGACTTATTTATTCTTCCAAATAGTTCCAGGCATACTCTACTGGATTAAAACCCGTGACTTATTTACATAATTTTGGAACAATTGATGCTGATTTGTTACAATTTTATAAATTGGGGTTGTACAATTTAAACATTGCCAGATCACAACACTGGTGTGTATATCAATTATGCACCTATACATAGAAACCAGCGTAAGGTGACGATGACGCGACGAATTCAATGGTTTCTCTTCAACCAAAAAGTGCCTAAATAAGTTTTCAATTCAAAAACTGCTATCAAAGCGTGTACCAAAATTCACGAAATAAGGCAATATATTAGTAAAAATGGCACATTATACGAGAAAATAACGCTTTCTCATTGTTGAACAACCTTTCCAAAATTATAAAGAATCGATGGTCTTATTTTTTGAAGCGAATATTACGTACTATCATACTCAGTCGTACGATTTGTCAAAAATTGCATGTGTGCTCAAAAAGTATGATAGTGTGGATTAAAAGTTTATGTGTGTGACAGACTTTTTGACAGATCTGTACGAGTTTAAATTCTTTTCAAAAAATTTATAAAATAGTATTTTTTCCATGCGATCAGACTTGCAAAATCTTATTTGTACAGAATTCTTTCAGATATTTTGTGATTGAATCGTACGATTGTGTTGGATAGTGAATAATGGCCTTAAGAAACACAAATAATTGTCGAAAAATTAAATAAATTTAATTTTATAATTATGTTTTTTAAGCTTTAGATCAATTAATAAAAATTTTTAAATTTATTTTTATTTTCAATATTTCGCTACACCATTGGGTAGCATCGTCAGGAAATTAAAATAGTTCTATAATATTTAATTGAATGAAAAAAAATTTTTTTTTTGCTGACGACGAATATAACGATCCAGAAAATGCATTATTTTCTGCTAGTGTCTAATTTTTCTTTATTTTTCTAATAAATATTGGTCGAAAAATTAATTTACGTGATAAATTTAGTTTGGGCGATTTCTACCTAAATGAAAGGATATCAATGTGGGCGATATAACAGTGGGACATTAAATTAATATTTTATGGGATTATGGAAAAATCCCTCTCTAATGGTATCTCGAGGCGATTTGCTGGATAAGCTATCCACTTCCTAACCCAATTTTGTGTCCTTTTCATTACGAGAACAATTTAAATTGAAATCTGATTTAAATTTGTATGCACCTTTTAGGAATGCATTAAAAGCTAGATCCGGTATTGGATACTCAAACATCTTCTAAGCGAATGATCTAGTTGGTGAGTAAAAACTTATATTGTAGGCAGTAAAAAAACTATAAGGTTAGCCGAAGCAGTTTTAATGGGCTAGTGCATCAGAAGGCAGAATTAATATGATGGCAAATTTGTTGCTCTATATTGGTCAGTGATGCGACAAATTTTAGCTATGCACTGCCCAGCAAAAATTAAATAGCCAGAGTAATTCTCGATTCACGGAAGAAGCTACAATGTATATCCTGTGCGAGATATAGGATCTAAATAAACTTAATATTAAGATTAGTCGCATCGAAAATATAAGATTAATAACTGCCAGCACTGTAAACAATTTGCTTTAAATGACAAGCGGCCTGTAACAGGCTTTTAGTTATACCTCGTCTTTGCTAAGAGGCTGGCGAAATGAAGTCGAATGAACTCTGGATACTAGTCCAGCACCAGTTTTAATGTAGAGCAGTGATGCACATTTAGTGACACAATTGTTTGTAAGCTCCACCTGTTCTTTGTAGTTTAGTCGTTCAACAGACGTTGGATGCCTATGAATCTTTTTTTCAATATTATTTCAGTTACAGTGGTCAATATAAGTAAACATAGAATTAAAAAATTATTTGTTGATGAGTAATGCTCTTGGAAATGTTCAATGTCTTTTATGTCATCAAACATTTAAAAGCTATAGAGAAAATGTTATTAAAAGGCATTATAATTCTTTCCATTCTAACATAAATAAATATAATGATGACGAGAAAAAAGAGCTTTTTAATAGATCTAAAAAATTATTTTTAGAAAACTTAAGGCGATGGCTAGAATTGGAAGAAAACAATGAAAATGCTTTTAATTTAAGAGGAAAAATTTCAAGCATGGTGGCTCTAGATATTGTTAGGCAAGACAGACCTTTTACTGATGGAATTTTTATTAAAGAAAAATAATATATACGATTTGTCCATAAAAATTTGCAATTTCAAAACTAAATTATATTTGTTGTTATCACAAATTAAGTTAGACGATTTCAGAGAATTTCCGAAAACTTCCCTAATTATGAACCAGCAGAGAAAGGTTAGAACCCTTGATTATATTATGATATTTGAAACCCTTTTTTTTAATTTTGAAGATAAGTTTCAAGACATAAATAATATAAAACCACTTCTTGAACTTTTTGAGAACCCATTTAATGTTGACATTAGTAAATATGAGTACAAATTACAAATAGAACTTATTATATTACGTAGCGAGTTAAAAGCTCTACCGGAAATAGACAGAGTATTATTTTGGAAAACTTTGGATAACTTGGCCTATCCTGAACTCAAAAAAAATTCTTTCATTTTTCCCGTCCACATACTTATGTGAACAAATTTTTTCAGACTTAAAATTCATTTGTACTAAACAACGTAATAAAATTGGTTCTACGTCTTTGAAACATATATTGCTTTTACGAAACTGTCATAACAGCATTAACTTAGACAATTTCCTTTGATTTAATTTTTCAACGAAAATCTTTGCGGTTACTTTTGCTTATCAAAAGTGCATCAATGATGTAGAGCTATGCGTATATCGTCGCGTTTCTTCTTAAAACACGTAAGCGTAATTTTTTCGAAATTGACTTTTTAGGTTTTTATGGTAGAAAATAACAGTTGCCACCAGACTACATTATCATCTTCACAAGTTTGTATGAAAAATAAATAAATCCATTTTCAAAACTTCGTAAGCGCCATACAAATGACGTTCGCATGCAAAATATAAAGGAAATGTTAAAGTCTCACACACAAAATTTTTTGTATTTGAGATTAAAAAAATTCGGAAACTTTCAGACCAATTGAAGCATTTTTGGTGAAGTAAAAAGTTTTTTGGTAATAAATATAAAAATAAACGTTAATTTACACACGGAAATTTGCTGTTTGCGCCAAAACCACGTAAGCGAAAGATTTGGCTACAGTTAATTGTAAGTAACAATTTTTTTTAAAAAAAAGTTTCTATACCCCTCAGAGACTTGTGCAGTCATGTTTTGCAAAAAAAATTGTTTTAAAATCCGTATTAAAGAAGTAATTAAGTCTTTTTCGTTTTCTGAAAAACGATTTCTTGGCTCATACGTGGTTTAAGAATAAACGCGACGATATGGAGCTATATGTGCGTGTGTGAAAATTTTTTCTCCACTAGTGTGAGTTTAATGATTTTAATAAAATTATTTTAATAGAGAAACTTTGGTTCTCATTGGCAAAAAGAGAAGGACAAGAATACATTGTGAGACGTGGACAGTACAATCTCTAAACGGACTGCTTAGGCAATAGCTCCTCGGCAGGAAGTTCAGAAAGTTGCTTAGATATATTCGAGATACATACATACATGCGCACCAGATGCATGCTGCATTAGTGACAAATCATTAACATCTGACCCCAATGAAAAAATCGATGAAGACGATACTTGCGAGCTATGCCGACTCTGCAAGATGGGACATAAATATCGGCTTGCGACATTATAAGGATTAACTCATTAATCCGGCCCTTGATATGGTTTTGCACTAGACCAAATGTGGATCTACAGGAATCCTAATCTTCCTTTTTCATTCTTTTTTCTGGCGTCACAAAGGGACCACAAGGATTGCACAGGTCAGTGGTTTTGTGATTCAAAATCTAACCTTACCTTACTACTAAATGATGTTTATCTTGACGATTTGTATAAATTGATTTAATAACTTTGACGGTTTTTGTCCAAAATCTTTAAATAAAATACCAATGTTGTCTGGCAACTACTTACTTGGACCCTTTTGCAGGCTTATGAATGACTAAATATGATGAGTGCAAAAAGTACTTGCACAAAAATAATGGAGTATTTATGTGCATGTATACATGTGTATTTGTGTATGTGTTTTTCTTTGTATTTATGTGGGGATAACGGCAACACAGCAACCAACATAAATTTTGAGAAAAAAAACATAACAAAAGCACCATTAAAAGGCGGATCAGTTTTGTTATGGCCTCCCCGTTATTTAACCAAGGGTTGCAAAAAATGGTTTACTTTTGTTACATACGCAGGCGACAACACAATTTCGTTGTCGTTTTACGATATAGAAACATTGCCATTACAACTTGCAATACTACAATACATTACAGTCAGGCATGAAAAAGTTGGCCAATTCGTACCTTTTTTAACCGACTTCAAAAAGAGAAGGAGGTTATCAATTCGTCTGAATGTTGCTTTTTTATGTTTGTGCCGGCATAACTCAGCCATTTCTGAACAGTTCTTTATTTTAAAAATTAAAGGGTGTCCCCATACAACATACATGTTTTTTTCGTTTATTAAGTACCGTAAACGGCACCAAATTAAAATTTAAAAAAAATTTAGGTCCCACCAACAAAAAGTAATAAAAAAATAAATTTAAAATTTAAAGGGTGTCCCCATAGGTGACTTCATTTGACCTTTATGGACCTTTCTTTTAAACCGTTAGAGACAAAACCTTGAAAGTTTAACAGAATGAGGATTACTAAGACCGTTATAATAAAAAGTATAAATATTCAAAATTACAAGTTAAAGGGTGCTCCAATAGTTCATTTAATTTGATGTATATGGCCATACTTTCTGTTTTAAAGTCGGTTTTTTACTTTGCAATAATTGACAAACAACTCATTGATCCATTTTTTTAAATTTCGCACAATTTGTTGCAACCTTTTGAATTTAAAATAGAACCAGATTGATTTTACGTTGGAGTAGAAGGGAATAGAGAAATAGCAGATAAAAATCCAGAATGTATATACACCTTTTTTTACAATACCTCGACCATTTATGGACCAATGTTGTAGGACTCTATAGCAAATTTTCCGAAACTACGCCTGACAGTTTTGTTTTCTATATTTTTTTTTTTTTTTTTTGCCTTTGCAAAATTGATTTCATCCGGATTAAGGATAGCCTCGCGCCTCTTGTTGGCCATAGCTCTACCATTTATGCACCAATGTTGCAGGATTCATATAGCAAATCTTTGGACATCGTTTAATCGATAAAATCGCTGCATCGATGAAATTCGGTCACATTTATGCAAAGTGATCAATGAAAAATTCAACAAAATGGTCTGTCTAATGTATACAAAAGCTGTGGAGGCCATTTGCCTGATGTGATATTCCATACATAATCTTATATTGTGTATTTTATTTATTTAATAAAAAAGAATTGGAGTAAAATTTGAAAGAACCTTTACAAATTAAAATTCTATGCCAACAAAACAACGCAAAAAAAAAACTTTAATATGTTCAGACAGACACAGCATTGAAATGAATAGTCGTGGCGTACGCAACTACGTAATGTTATGTTGTAGTAAAATTGTAGGGTTGTGAAAACATGTCTAGAGAATACATAACTGTCATACCCCCACATAATAAAAACAACAATACAATAACACAACACAAACTGTTGTAAAAATGGGGGAGTTAAGCAAGTGGGTGGTTGGTTGGATAATATAAAACACACACATACACTTCAACATTCATTGAAAAATAAAACTGCGATTGTTGTTTGTTTTGTATGACTGTGTACAAGTCATGTCCACTAAAAGCACAAATGGTCCCCAAGATTGACAGTTATAAAATTCCATTTTATACAATGGTTGCAAAAAGAAATAAAAGCAAATAAAAAACAGAAAATATATTTGCACACACACCCACATACAAATAATAACAAAAAGGGTTAAGTTAAACTTTAACATTTAATATTTATGTAAAATCTGCAACAAAAGAAAACTGCATTTCAGGCTGTTTCTGTGTGGGCTTTTCGTTATGTTTTTACAACGAATAAAATTTTTAAAACTTGAAAATTTTAGGTTTTCCTTTTAAGCTTCTAGGATTTAAATTTATGTTGTTCTATTTGCTAGTAGTCTTGACCATAGCTATGACAGCGACCTAATTTTTTTTCTATTTAATACAATAAAAATGGGGATACATAAACACATGTATGAATATATGTATATGTATATATTGGGTCATTGTAATTAGCGAAGCTGATTTACCGTGTCCGTCCATCTGTAAAGTATATAAGCATGAGCTTCTAATGTATGTGCTCATAATCGACCAAAAATTAGCTTACTCTTACCATACAATTAGTGAGCAAACCTCTGTTCGTATCATCAACGCAATGAGCTGATCGATTAAAACGAACTTCCTTTACTAATGAGCGCCGTGTTTACTCGTCTCATGTTTGAAACACTCAGTGTGTTTTGTTCTGGAGTTGTGTAGAACTTTCTTGTGTTTTTGCTTTTTGAATTTCTTAACAAATTGTTTTTGTATTTGTTAGAAAATTCTGTATTTTTTGTTTGCACTTGAACTCGTCCAAGTTCATTGTTATTATGTAAAACATTTACTAATACTTATTCAATCTTCCTAATGGAAACTTTGCAAACTCATCGCATTTAGCTCATTGGTGTTCGCTGTTTATGATTGTCCACTAACTCACCGTTAATCGTGTGCTATGAACAGACATGAATTCAATGAAGCATATATTTTAATAAGCGTTTTATGAGCTTCACTTTTATGCTCATACAGTGCTTAAAAATATAAATTTATGGCCCTTATAATTAGCGAAGTAGTAAAAACATAAGATTTAAAATTGAAGGGTACCCCATAAAAGTGGTAGTATTTTCATATCTATTATATGAGCAGAACTTCTGAAATTTTAACAGAGTGTGTATTAATATGTTAGCTAAAAGACAAGAGTACATATATATAAAATAAAAACTTCTTCAATGGGGATCAGAGGCCTGCATGATTGCGATTCAAACGGCAACATTTTGCATTTTCTAAAATGAGTATTGAGATAGCACCAAGGCGAATTCATACCAGGTGGAGTCGATAGCCCAGCTGATTGTTTTTTACTCTCGTTTTTTTGCTAATGTCTTGTCAAAAAATACATTGTTTCATATCTGCTAATCTAATGTCAAAGTTGTTGTTTTGTTGTAATTGTTGTCCTACTGCTCACACCTGGTATGAATTCGCCTTGGCTAGCACTTAACATTAAAAAAAAGAATGCTGTTAATGCATGATTCATATCAATGAGACTGTTGTTAACATATGCTTGCCACTGTTTGCAATTTCTGTTTATTCCCATGATTTACAAAAGCAATGAATTAGTTTGAGTGTTTTGAGTAGTTCGTAAAAGAAGGCGCTGACAAATGTGTAGTGTTTTACAGAAGATTTTTATTTTAATATGAGAAAAATTATTATATTGTTATTTATTTATAATAAATTATGTTTTATTCGACCTTTTTAAGTATAATTGAAGGAAAAAATTAAGCTTGAGGTCAAGATGTTTTATTTAATATAAAAAGAAAATATTAAAAATGCCAATATTTCGCTACTCCTTTGGGTAGCATTATCAGGGCTAAAAAGGTTTAGAACTACATAACATTTAAACACATAATAACATTAAAAAACAAAACATATTAGGTTTAAACATTAACTCATACAAAAAACAACAAATGACAATATATAGACAAAAAACATATTAACAATAAAGAACAAACAAACTTATTCTATATTGTAGTTCGACTACTATCGTCAAAAGTTATTATTGCACTGAATATTTGTAACGCTAAAAGTCACGCTGATCGTTTTTAGCAACACCAACCCTATATATATTTAAATATTTGTTTTTTGTATTAATATTGCTTTGAATATTTATTTTGTTAACGAATAACCTTTTCTATATTGTGAATTTTTAGTTTAGTTTAAGTTAAAACTTATCTTGAATTAGAAGTATTTGAATTTTTAAGAATTTAAATTTAACGGCAGATCGCCTAGCGGCGCCATCTAGACATAAAATAGTAGCCTAACTACACTGTAATATTAAACACAGCCAACAGCTGTTGTATAGAACAGCCGTAGATGGTATACTTGGGTGTGTGTGCATATGTGTGGTCGCGAATGGGTATATAAAGGAGAATTTTATGAGTAATTAGTTTAGTTAGTGCGCAGACAGCCTGCAGATAAGAGGTAATATTTTACGTAGAGCCCTTCGCCCTAAAATATTTCCAAATTATCTTCAGCTAATACTGTGAAATCACAATCTGGTGTAGAGGTTTTGCGACGGGTGATTGATCCTCCAAAAGCCTACATAGGATTGGGAATTCATAGTACCAGCTAAGCGAAAAAAGTATACGAACTGAGGTGTGCAAGGATATTTTCTACGGAGCTATTAGCCCTGAAATATCCAGTACGCCTACAGCCGATACTGGGAGAAACCGGAGCAGCGTGTAACTGTGTTCAAGTGTTATTAACCTACACAGCTTCCACTGATCTGAATATTCCCTACGTCCACTAACTATCAATCCGTGGTACTTAGCCAAAAGGTACCCAGCACACGTTTGCACAGCACGAAGTGCCGATAAAGCGATCTGCCGATTATTTAATTTATAGTAAATAAAGGCAGAAGATTTATAACGTTAAATCAAAGTCTCTCAAATTATTTGGCACAACACGACCCTGGACGCCGTTGAGCATATCCCAGCAACCAGCGGAAACGTGTCGTTACAATTAAACCAACAAGTTAGTTTGGTAATACTTCTTTTCTTTGTCTACCTTTATTTATTAAATGTCTTTAATTCTGAGCTATGCTCTCAACGTCAGCTTTATAGTTTATTCTCTTAATTGTAGGTACATTTATTATCTGCAACATCTCCAACATATAACGGCGTTTATAATTTCTCTCTGTATTTAATATTTTAATATTATCAAAATTTGGAGAGTGATTGTTATGTGCACAGTGGGTCGCGAGTGCAGTTTTTTGTGTAAAATTATTTAACCTATTACGCTGATCATATTTATGGCCAACAATCCTAACTTTTAACTTATTTTTTGTCGTCCCAATGTAAACTTTATCACACTTTTCAATTTCATTGCCATCGCAAGGAATTACGTAAACTACATTCGATTTGTCCGTTATATGAACTTTGTCTTTAGTTTTGCTGAAAAAAGAACGTAAACTATTATCTGTTTTTTTTTTTTGCTATTCTATATTTGTTACAGTCAAATAGTCCAGATTTTTTAAATCTCTCAGATATATTTGGAACATTATAAACGATTTAAAAATCTTAGGTTCAGCCACATTTCCTGTATTTTTAACCACTTATACACGATTATAATCATTGATTAGTTTGTTAATAAGTTCAGATGGAAAATCGTAGCGAAATATTGGCATTTTTAATATTTTCTTTTTATATTAAATAAAACATCTTGACCTTAAGCTTAATTTTAATTTTTTCTTCAGTTAGTTATTTATTTAATAATGATTATATAAATATTAAATGAATGTATATAACATAAATATAAGAGTAGGAGAATCTACCCTTTAATTAATTAATAATTTAATTCAAAAATGTAGAGATGGATTTTTTTATTTTATTATGTACTTATTTACATATGTATATACAAAATAAAAAAGTAAATGAAATTATCTATTAGTCATATTTATCAACTGAATTCAGGAAAAGTAAATTATTTACAGTTTTCGAACCAACGAGATTACGCTTTTCTGTTATGATGTTACTTGCGGCTGAAAACGCGCGCTCGAAAGCCGCACTACATGCAGAAATACTTAGAATTGTTGTGCAAGTTTGTCTTAGTTTTACGAAGTTTATGAATACCTGCTGAAAAAATAATCTTAGAGCAATTTTATATATACTTATGTATATGTATTGTAAACAAAAAAAAAATTACAAAAATGTATGGCGACCCAATGGAGAATTCAGTTAATGAACAAAATTGTATTAACATTTTGGTCTATTTTGATTTTTCCCAGTAAAAAATAGGATCATCCAGATTACTCTAATCTTGGAGCGCTCCTTTGCGAGTAATGGATTACTCCATAAAACTCCGGACCTCGATCAAACTCGATAAACTACAAAACAAAAAAAAATTTCAATAGCTCGCTTATTACTACAAATGGATGAACAAGTCATTACTCCTTTATTGCTCGATTATGGATTAATCCATATATTTTTTACTGGGTTCTTTATCCATTAACACTACTACATATTTCTCAATACTTATTTTATTTTGCTTTTTTTTTTCAAATAGAAAAAATAATTACTTTAATTTCGAAAAACTCACAATTTGTTTGCCTTACTATAATTTTCTGATTTAATTCATTAAATATTTTTGCAAAAATAGAATACGAGTACATACACATAAATTCCAGGAATACTTGCAATCTCTTAACCCTTCTTTCAATTGAATTTGATGTTTATTTGTGTATGCAATTAGCCCATTTGTGGCAGGTAAAAAAATTTCAACGAATGTAGCAAATCCAGTTGGGTTATTACTTCACAAGAAAAAGTTTGCATGTAAAAACAGAAATGTCTTGCATCCAAATGCAAAGAAATTTTTTCAAACATTTGCTGAAAACTGTTTACCTGTACTTTCAACATACAGACTTTAAACTTTTCTCATTAACAATGAATTTTTCATAAAACTCTTTCACAAAAAATATATTTTTTGTTAAGTACTTCTCTATATATGACTGTATTTTAAATAATTCTTGCAAAAAAAACCAACTTCAAAACAGAGACACCCTGTAATTTCCGAATTCAAATTTTATTTTTTATCGTAGCAATACAGGTTCATTGTAAATTTCAACCGTCTGTCTGTAACGGTTTAAAAGTTTGGTCATATACATCAAATTACATAAACTATTGCGACACCCTGTAATTTATAACTTTAAATATTTATACTTATTATAACAGATATAGTAATGGACATTCTGTCTAATTGTTAAGTGTTTATCAATAACTGTTTAAAAAAATTGGGTCATATATATCTAATAACGTCACCTATTGGGACACTCTTAAAATTAAAATTTTAATATAAATACTTTTTAAAGAGGACTTTGTCATACAGATTCTTTTTAAATTTTAACTTTGTGTCCATATACATCAAATTACATCAACTATTGGGACACCCTTTAATTTCCAATTTTAAATATTTATACTTATTTTTATACCAGACATAGTAGTGAACATTCTGTCTACTTTTCAAGTGTTTGTCTATAACGGTTCCAAAGATGAGGCCATAATGGTCAAATTACATCAATAATGGGGACACGCTTTATTTTATAGATCCAAATTTTATACTTGTTTTAATAGCGGACTAAGCAATATAGGATCTTTGTAAATTTCAACTGTCTATCTATAACAGTTGAAAAGTTTGACCATATATATTACTTTTACATTAACTATTGGGACACCCTTTAATTTTCAAATTCATATTTTACACTTGTTATTTTAGCGGACTTTGCAATACAAGTTCTTTGTAAATTTCAACTGTCTGTCTATAACGGTTCAAAAGTTTGGCCATATATATATCAAAATAAACCAACTAATGGGACACCCTTTAATATCTAGTTTTAGATATTTATACTTATTATAACAAACATAGTAACGAACATTCTGTGCAACTTTCAAGTGTTTTTCTATAACGGTTCAAAAGATAGGAGAATAAAGGTGAAATTAAGTCACCTACGGGATAACCCTTTAATTTTTAATTTTATTTTTTAATTACTTCTTGTTATTGGGAGCTACAGTGATACGCACTTTTTTAATTTTAAATTGGTGACCTATAAAGTTCATAATACACGTAAAAAACATGTATGTTGTATGGGGACACCCTTTAATTTTTAAAATTTTGAAATTCTTTTAAAATGGGACCAATCTGTAGCCATAACCTTTCTAATAGTGCAAAAATTAAAAAAAAGCAACACACAGACGAATTGATAACCTTTTCTTTTTCGAAGGCTAGTCAATACTTTGACAAAGTGCTGTTGGGAGTTGTTTGAGTGTTCTGCAAAACAATCAAACTACAGCAAGAAATTTTTACTCTTTCGCTAACAGCACATATAAAACAAGGGTGTATAATAACAGTCAATTGTTAGAGAGTTAACACTGCGAGCAATATCATTAGTACATATTAATGTTAAAAGACAGAACAAAAGCAATTTTAATATGAGTGGACAGCGAAAGTGAATCAACTCATGCAGGTCTCTGATGGGGATACCCTATTGAAGACGTGAATGTGACTTATTTAGCTTTGTCGATTGGTTATGAATTGTTTGATGTCTTATTTGCCGCCATTGTTTACCTTTAATTGCGGTTCGCAATTACATATGTGTTGAGGAAAATAAATATTAGATACCTTATTCAGACTGACTTAAGTTAGATGTAGAAATTATATGTATGACGAACAAAGAGTAAAAATTTGAAAATTGCTAATCGATCCAAGTCAATTTTCTGCTAAATTACTAGGTCGATAATGGATTGCAACCGAACTTTAGTTGCGTTGTCAAAAGGCAACTGAAATCTACAATTTGAAGAAATAAATCACCCTTATCGTGAATAAAATGTGAAATTTTTGTTCCCATGAAATTTTCATTCCCCAAAAGGGGAAAATTGCTATCGTGAATTCAATGGGAACGTTTGATCCCGCTATCAATATATAGTAAATGGAAAATAAGGAAAAAAGAAGAAAAAATTTTGAAGTTGAAAAAATTGTTTCTAAATATTACATTTAAAAAGTGAAAATGTTTAGAATTGCTGCGATTATATTATTGCAAGAAGAGGAGATACCACAACAGCGAATAGCTCGTCGTGCTTTGAGAGATGCATCTAAACCTTTAGAGTTACCCGATACATTGTAAGTGGCTTGATTTTATTAAAAAAAATCGGTATATTGATTTGTTTTTATTTTAGATTTATCCAACATTATAGGGTAAATAAACCAGCTTTCTTGTATCTCTTAAATCTACTGACTGCTTCTCTGTCGGCAACAAAAAAATCATTTGGTATTCGGCCCATCGTAAGTCTTAGTGCATGTTTTCTGTTTTTTGCAGAGGGCGGATACCAAAAAGGTGTTGCAAGAGACTACGAAGTGGGAATGGCACAATCCATTATATATACATATGTATCGGTATGTATAAAATGCTCAATATTTAAAATGAAACTACCTTTTACCATTCCGAGACGCTTTTTATAGGAGGACCAGCACTATTTAGCTCTTATACAAGATAACTCCAAAATTCGTCCACAACATCTTTGGAAACCTTTATAAAACCACATGCTATGGATCTGTTATTTTGCATTCTATTGAGGAGGATGTCGCTTTGTACTTTATTTATTGCATTCGACCTAAGAAATAATTTTATAATCTAAATATTCAATAATAATTCTTGCAAAAAAAAACCGACTACAAAACAAATATATGTGCATCAATTCTAAACTAAAAATTTAAAAGGAAGTAATCTGTAAGAAATAGTACTCAAATCAAATACTTCTATACTTTTTGCTCTAACGGACAAGTAATATACGTTCTGTACATTCAAATGTCTATCCATAACGAAGATATGGCCATATAGCTTAAACAATATCACCTAGGGGACACCCTTTAATGTACAATTTTAAATTAAACACTTATTTTAAAGGACAGATTCTTTGTTAATTTCAAATGTCTGTCTAAAACGGTTCAAAAGTTTGGTTCAATTTACATCAACTATTGAGATACCCTTTAAAATTTTAAATATTTATAAATGTTATTATACGGGACATAGTAGTGGAGATTCTGTCTAATTTTCAAGTGTTTGTCTATAACGGTTCAAAAGATAGGGCTAGATAGGTTGAATTGTATCAATTATGGGGACACCCTTTAGTTTCCAAATTTAAATTATATAGTTGATGTTATAAAGCACTTAGATATACAGGCTCATTGTGAATTTCAACCGTCTATCTGTTAAGGTTCAAAAGTTTGGCAATATACATCAAATTACATCAACTATTGGGACACCCTTTAACTTCTAATTATAAATATTTAATTTCTGATTATAAATATTGGATATTCTGTCCAATTTTAAAGTGATTGTCTACAATGGTTCAAATGGCTCATATATTTAAATTGACTTCACATATGGAGACACCCTTAAATTTTTAAGTTTATTTTTTTATTAATTTCTGTTATTGGCAGCTATAGTGATATGCAGTTTTTTTAAATTTTAAAAGGGTGCCCTTTACGGTTCATAATACACGTAAAAAACACGTTTGTTGTATGGGGACACCCTTTAATTTTCAAAATTCTGAACTTCTTTTAAAATGGGACCAATCTGTAAGCATTTCCTTTCTAACAAAGAAAAAATTTTAAAAATCGGTTCAGAAATTGCTGAGTTCTGCGGGCACAAACATAAAAAAAGCAACATTCAGACGAATAGATAACCTCCTTCTTTTTTTGAAGTCGGTTAAAAATAGAAATTACTTACATTTTTTATTTAATTCCCTAGAGAAAAAAATGAAGAAACTAAAAAAAAAATGAATTTTTGTAGATAACATTTCCCAGTGAATTACATATCAGAAAAAGGGAACAGGGAAAAATTATTCACGATAGGAGTTTTGGGAAAAGGGAAAATATTTCGAGGGAAAGATTATTAACGATGGGGGTGAATATGTATTTCAAATAAATTTTGTGTTAAATATTTATATAAAGTATTAAATATACAAAATTATATGAAAAATAAACCTAGTCTTCTTTAGTTTTACAGCCTTTTTTGCTTAATCTGTGAAAAAAAAATCAACAGCAACTACAAATTTATGGTTGCCAATTTGCCAACTGATATTAACAACTATTAGTTGCCAGTTTCCATACGTATTACAATTTCGGCAACTGACAACGAAACTGAGGTTGGGTCCATAATCCATAATTATTTTTAAAATACAAAGTTTATAGAGCACTGTGGAACTTAGGAAAGATTATATACATTTTTTTTTTATTTTTTATTAATATTTATTATTATAAATATATTAATATTTATTTTTACACTATTTAATATTTTTATATACATCAATGCTTTAAGTGTTAAAGAATAATAATGAAAAATATTAATAATTTTATTATTTAAAAACAATGTTTAAAGTTTGTAAGCAAAGAATATATAAATTAAAACATAAATTATTACACATTATTATATTCATTTACCAGACACTGCCCGACAAACATCAAAGTCCATACATATATGTATGTATGTATACAAATTTGTTATTATATTTTTATATACATACACATGATGGAGTTTGACATTTCTAACAATTTCGCAAATTAATAAAATTATCATTGCCACACCACCTGGAAAGTGGTTGTGCCTTGCTATTGTACATATATTACAAAAGCAAAAACTATAATTTTTTTAGAATAAAATCTCCCATTATTTAGTTATGTTTAAATATAGTTCTATGATTAAATAGTTATAGTTATTGACAATCTTCTTCCAACCCTCCGTTTTTTTCACCTCTTCGTTATTATTAAGGATAAAACGAACTGTTTGTTGCTTTAAGTTATCAGCCCGGTGTAAATCTGCTATTATCAGTATTTCGGCAGCGTTTTCAGTTGTGACACTATTCTCCAGTTCGTACTCACACATGAGTTTTAAATTTTTCAAATCGTATTTATCGCTTGCAGTTAAGAGCTCATAGGCCATAGTATTTAAATTTAATACTTCGTCAGTATAGATGTATTGTAACATTTCTTCAAATACTTCTCTTTCTATATCAGTTATAGTGACTTTATTCGATTCTTTCTCTTCCATTTGTTGCTCAAACATTGCAGCGAAAACTTTGCTGCGACTTGCTAATATGCATTTGTGGGCATGTATTTCATGTCCTGCTACATTAAACGTTACATCCCAAAACTTTCTATTTTTATAGAGCTCATCCAGGAAGTTATTTAAATTAAATTGTTTTTCAATAATATTTTGGTTTTTGATAACATCTTGTTTTTCAACTTTCCAGTGTGACAATTCTATGTCTATTGTTACATTTAATCCAATCAATAAGCATTTATAGCCGCGATAGAGAGGTATTCGCAAACGCGAGCTTCCCTGTGGTACATTAAAAATTCTTTTCTCCTGAAGCAGTTTGATTTCAAGAGTAAGATCTGAACCTACATTCACCTTGAAATCAATAAATCTATTTTCACAAGTAGAACCTTGAAGGTTCATATTTACACTGTTATCAAAGCCGTTTAAATTACAGCTGAAACTTGTCGAAACTTCAATAAACCCCACTTTACCACAATTAAAATTATCAATTATCCATTTATAAACAAAACAATGCTCTCGCAGAAAAGTGTGCTCCACACAATCGGGTAAGTGGATTGAAGCCATTTTTAATTTTTTTTTTATATTCAAATATTAATTAATTTTATTTAAGCTTATAAATTGACAAATTTGTTGCCGTGCAGCTTCCACTTGGTAACATTAATTCGTATTTGAAGTAAGTCGTCTTTTCGCTTAATGGCTGAAACACAGTTTACAAATTTGTGCTTTAATGTGATTGAACACAAACTATTATTATGTTGAACTCTGAAACAATACTGATTTTTCTACCAAGATAATTCAATTTTCTCTTCTGACATTTGCGTAAATTATATAAATTTGTGCTACCACATTTCTTTGAAAGATCCCATTCAAGGCACATTAATCAGGTAGCCGACATTAATCAGGTAATCTCACTACGAAGAGGTAATATTAAGAGGCGAAAAATTATAAATTTTTTTTACATGGAGTTTGATAGTTCAACTTACATTTAAGGTAAAAACTTACAATTTTCCCCTTAACTGTCATATAAAAAATTGGTAATTTTCGCCTTAATATTTCCCCTTCGTAGTAAGGCTACCTGATTAATATACCTTGAAAATATTGGGGCGAAAATTTTTAATTTTTTATATGTATTGGGTGATTTTTTTGAGGTTAGGATTTTCATGCATTAGTATTTGACAGATCACGTGAGATTTCAGACATGGTGCCAAAGAGAAAGATGCTCAGTATGCTTTGACATTTCATCATGAATAGACTTACTAACGAGCAACGCTTGCAAATCATTGAATTTTATTACCAAAATCAGTGTTCGGTTCGAAATGTCGACAAATCGACAAATTTTGTTCAGCGATGAGGCTCATTTCTGGTTGAATGGCTACGTAAATAAGCAAAATTGCCGCATTTGGAGTGAAGAGCAACCAGAAGCCGTTCAAGAACTGCCCATGCATCCCGAAAAATGCACTGTTTGGTGTGGTTTGTACGCTGGTGGAATCATTGGACCGTATTTTTTCAAAGATGCTGTTGGACGCAACGTTACGGTGAATGGCGATCGCTATCGTTCGATGCTAACAAACTTTTTGTTGCCAAAAATGGAACAACTGAAATTGGTTGACATGTGGTTTCAACAAGATGGCGCTACATGCCACACAGCTCGCGATTCTATGGCCATTTTGAGGGAAAACTTCGGAGAACAATTCATCTCAAGAAATGGACCGGTAAGTTGGCCACCAAGATCATGCGATTTGACGCCTTTAGACTATTTTTTGTGGGGCTACGTCAAGTCTAAAGTCTACAGAAATAAGCCAGCAACTATTCCAGCTTTGGAAGACAACATTTCCGAAGAAATTCGGGGTTTTCCGGCCGAAATGCTCGAAAAAGTTGCCCAAAATTGGACTTTCCGAATGGACCACCTAAGACGCAGCCGCGGTCAACATTTAAATGAAATTATCTTCAAAAAGTAAATGTCATGGACCAATCTAACGTTTCAAATAAAGAACCGATGAGATTTTGCAAATTTTATGCGTTTTTTTTTTAAAAAAAGTTCTCAAGCTCTTAAAAAATCACTCGTTAGTTTGATAGTTCAACTTCCATTTAAGGGGATAAATTGTAAGTTTAACTGTCAAATTCTATATAAAAAAATTCGCCTTAATATTTCCCTTCCCTAGTGAGGCTACCTCAAGGCACATTAGTTTTGGAAACTAGGAGGTTATATATCGAACATACAGGCCTGTTTTGAAAATAACATTTTATATTATATTTTTGCGATTTTTTTTTTTTTTGTTAATTTATTAACAAATTTCTTGCACAAATAGCTTGATGTATTTTTTAGGGTTCCATACCTACAGAGGAAAAATGTAACTCTATTGTTTTCGCTATAATGTATGCTCGTCTGTCAGTCGGGCCTTTTATCGCAGGAACCGTAAGAGGTATTCTCTTCACGGTAGGTGTTTCACTTTATTACTAAAAGTGAAAAGGTGTTCCGATGATGACGTGATTTTTAAGTATATGCCCTTATTTTTTAACCGTAATAGGTAGACATTTTTAATTATACAGAGTGTGTAAAATTGTGTCCGCCATAACAATAAACATAAAACTTAAAATTAAAGGGTTTTTTAATAGTGATGCGAGTTTAGGTATATGACCTTGTTTTTGAACCGTAACAGGCAGACTCTTTTAATTTACATGGAGTATGTTTTCAAATGTCTAGTATTTATTACAGAAGTATCGAAAATAAAATTAATAAAAGGGTGCCCCGGTAGTCTAGTAGGTAATGTGCTAGTCTATCTGCCGGGGGGTTGTGGGTTCGATTCCCACTTGGGTGTTTCACTACAACGAGTGAAGGTCTTCGTTATTATGCTCGATAAATTAAGTTAGAATATGATTTGTAAATGTATTGTAACATTAAAAAAAAATTAATAAAATTGAAAGGTTGGTCCCCAGAAGGTGCGATTTTTTCCTTTAAATGTGGTAGTTTTAGTCGTTTTCCCCTTCTTTTGAACTGTCAGCAGATTACGTATTTAAGGGCATTTCAGACAATAATAAAAGTAATAATACTTTTGAATTAAATGCAACCCTGATCTTATTTTTGTATGAAATTTTTAAGAAACAATAACAACTCATCATGT
This sequence comes from Phasia obesa, assembly GCA_949628195.1. Classification (NCBI taxonomy): domain Eukaryota; kingdom Metazoa; phylum Arthropoda; class Insecta; order Diptera; family Tachinidae; genus Phasia; species Phasia obesa. Next base: position 129,502,757 of record OX451216.1, read on the forward strand.
CAAGGTTTCATTTTGTAATATAGTGTGAAACGCCCATCTACGCATGCTACAGATACAAAGCGTCATGGCCCAGTAACCAACTTCTAAACAATCACTAATTCCTTGAAGTCAACGACGTTACACTACGCTTTCTTCAGATTCCTTTATTTTGATTGTTTAATTAAAAAAACCATAAAAATCAGCTGTTTTATAGAACTTTTTAAAAGGCATAAATACTAAATTATTTGATTTACAGAAAAAGGTCAATCACCCAAGTGATTTCTAAAGCGGTTTGTGATTTGAAATCATATGATTTTTAGAACAGGCCTGATATATTTAATAATTTTTTATTAATCTAAAATTTCCAGTAGAATAGTGTTAAAGTACTACTTTTCTGTCAGGAGATTCAAGAAAAATTATAAGTTGCAATATAGAAACTCAAAACGCAAATAGGGTTGTAATATGAATTATTTATTATTATTGCTCAATACAAAAGTGCCTAGTAAAAGAATATCCAGATAAAAAATTCGAGATTAAATTAAATATGTTTTTGTAAGTTAAAAACCCAAAATAAAAAAATCTTACCAAGGTTAAATTTAGGTATTAAATTGATTGGATTTGTTCCGCCAGTAAATAAAATACTGTTGTAAGGGAGAAATTGTAAGTTTAACTGTCAAAATCGATAAAAAAATTTTATTTTCGCCTTAATATTTCCCCACCGTAGTGAGGCTGATCAATATGCCTTGATTTATTTCTTATAAATATCAGCTTTATGTTATTTATAAAAACTACACACGTTTTTAAAATAATGTCCAAAACAATTACTGCACCTTTCTATTTGTGGCAACGCTTTTTTTTTTGTTATTTACAAAAGCATGCTTCAATTAATTACGGATTTTTTTTTTTTTTTGATTTGACAGAAATCAATAAATACTGTGATTTAAAAAAATGTAAATACTAAAGTAAATAACAAAGTAAATGATAAACAAGTAAAATAGAAAAGAATAAAAGTATAATTTGGATAACAATCCAAATTATATCAAAACATTACAATCCGATCAAAATAATTAAATTTTATTAAAAACCTAAAATGCAAAATAAAAAAAAATATTAAAAACTATCAATAATTCGAAAGTTCACAAAAAGATCAAAGTTTCGCCAAAAAATGATATTCCCTAAATTACCGTGTATAAAAATAAAAATGAAATAGCGTTCCGGTATTAACGTAATTTTTGCCTTAAGCCTAGTACTCTCTTCGAATTTGTTGAAAATGTTGAGCAACATCTACTATTTCACAACGAAAATTTGACATTTAAAATGTGGTGTCTATCTCGCGATTTGGAAGAACTTTACGATTTTCTTGCCTTTAAATATATCACATTCAATTTTCCACAAAAAATTTTACAAAAACCATGATATAATAATAGAAGGTAATTCCCAAGGTATATTTATCTTACTAGGTAGTGTCGTCCACCCAGCTGATTTAGTAGTTCGACATGTCAAAAGTTGTATGTGTTCAGAAATTTTATAGTGTAGAAGTGAAAAGGCAATAAAACACATACAGGCCTTCTCAATTTTCTCCTATGTTTTTCGACATTTCGAACTACAAAGCAACAACAAAATGCCATGTTGTTCTTGTATTGTTGTATTTGTTGTAGGGACGCCACTACCTAGTAAAATAAATATACCTTGGTAATTCCATTCTCTCTTTGCGTCGCCATATTAACGTTCTGACGTTTGCGGGAATTATTTCGATTTGTGCTACCATATCACATACTTTGTGAAATCCCATTTTGCGTTTTTTCCTTTATTTGAAATTTTAAAAATTAAAAAAAGAAACAAGCCTTTAGTTTATGTGTCTAAATAAACAAACGAAAATTGTTTTCCATGTAGTAATAAACTTTTGCAAAAATTCACAAATAAGATTTTTTAATTTCCATATATCTGACAAAAGTGTCTCCGTTTTCTTATTAAGTACAACTTACTAAAGGCACCCCTAATAAGTTTGGTTAAATATATTATGAATGAGGGGGCTGCATGCAAAATAACTCTATGCAAAATTGCTTAAAAGCAAAATCGAAAAATAACCCAAGAAATCCGCGTCCAGAATTGGGTAATATTTTATATAAATAGTAACCTTAAAATCTGTGGCATTAAGGAATAAGTGCTTAAGTCGACTTAAGCAAAATTTAAGTTAGTGGCACCATTGGAATCTCCGTACTCCAAACCACCCATGGGCAAAGTTTCAATTATTTTGTACCATTTTTGAGGAAGTTATAGCGAAATTTAAATTTGCTTATCTTTTTTCAATGTCTAAACGCAGTGGGAAAAAAGCTTAAGAAACTACAAGCTATTTTTCCAAATCAAAAAATATTTTTTTCACAACTTATTAATTGCAACGCCTGCGTACGTTTCGTAGATCTAAAATAATTTCCAAAACATACGTTTGACTTCCATGTGCGAAGTTTAAAGATCAGATATTTTTTAAAAAAATTAATTTTTAAGTTTAAAATTGTTCTCCTACAAAACTTAAAAATCAGACTTAAGCACTTTTTCCTTTTTGCCACAGAAATATTGAGTGCTTTTCGTAATTTTTTAAAATTTTTCAAATGGACAATTATCCAAAACGTTAAAATGAAATATGCTGATACCATATTTGAGCGGTAATTTGATTATAATTTTGTATTTCCTAATGCTCTTATGACGACGTATTATATTCTTTTAAAAAAATTTAATGTTTTGGAATGCTTAATAAGAATCTCATTTAAGTTTTTTTGTATCACGTCGAGATTTTCCATTTCTTCAACTAATTTTCCGTATTGGGTCAAACTTGTTATTTAAATCTTTTCTATTTTAAATTTTGTTGGTTCTTCAGTCGTTTTTAAAAAGGAAGGCGACGAAATCGCCGTCGGTACAAGAATAATTCAACATCACCAAATAAAATTAAAAAGTCATCGATAAATGTTGATATCAACAAAGGGAATACCAATTAAATTTAGTGAAAGGTCGTCGTATTATGTCGACAATAGGAGTGATTATCAAGAAATTCATCAATAAGAGTGTAAATACAACGTTTTATGTCCTAAAGACTAGCTAAGTAGTAGTAGTAGTAACATTAAAGATTATGCACTTATCTATGCACTTACTGCCAGTATTGAACTTTTTATATTTTTTGACAAATTTTCATTGGCGATTTTTAATTTTTGTTTTGCAGCGACTTTTCATAAGGTTAATTAACATGCAGCTTAAATAAGATTGTAATATAATTTTTTTCTCAATATAAAAGTGTACCTATAAAAGATTAAGGATATCATAATCTACAACAAGATTTATTCCTCATAAGTTTCATTATTAAACCAAAGTACATTTTTATTTTATGTTATTTATGTAAATTACACACTTTTTTTAAATAATTTCCAAAATATTTTTTTTTTCGTTTCTACTTGTGGCAACACTTTTTTTGCTGTTTACATAAAAACATACTTCAATAATTCCGGCAAACTTCAAACATTTTTGAAATGGAACTACCTTGTATTATTATATCATGAAAAAAAACATTCCACATGAAATAATGCTCATTTGCTTTATTTCACAGCTTTGGTAAAATGTTGCCAGAAACATTTCAATGTTTTTCCACAGTAAAAACAGAGTACTACTTCTGCACATGTTTTCATGACTTTTTCATGCAAATTTTTTATGTATGTAATTTGACAGTATTCCGCATGAAAAACTGAACAGAGTACCAGGCTTTAGTTTTGAACCGTTATAGACGGACTTTTAAAGCCTACGCGGAAAGTGTATTACTAGGGCCACCATAAGAAGAATTACTAAAAGTTGAAGTGTGTTATTTATAAAGTTTCTCTATAAATTAGTTGTTTCCACAGATTCTAATTTTACTTTGTCAAAGGCCCTAATACGCCGTCTTCACGAGCCATTGTTTTGTTTGCTCGTTAACAAACCGTCTTCAGAATAGGAAACAAAAGTTTGTTTATTTTCTTTTGTGTGGAGAAAACTTAAGCAATTTTCGTTTTGGTTGTTTAAATGCTTATAGCAAAATACACATGATTTGCACGATTGATCAACGGGTGGCGTTGTTTAAAAATAAACTTGCATATTAAAAACCTCGGGGGTTATTACGTAATTCGATTCGAAAAGCAAAACCTTTCGAAACAAATTTCCGATTCGAAAGTAAAATCGTATTATCTAATTCGTTCGAATATGATGCATGGTTGTATTGCGTAAAAAAGGGCAAAAACAGGTGATGCCAAATTTTCCCCTGATAAAAAAATTGGCAGCATTGCTTTTTAATGGCAAAGTTGCAAGGCGAATTCATACCAGGTGGTGTTGATAGCCCAGCTGATTGTTTTTTGCTCTCGTTTTTTTGCTAATGTCTTGTCAAAAATACATTGTTTCATATCTGCTAATCTAATGTCAAAGTTGTTGTTTTGTTGTAGTTGTTGCTCTACTGCCTACACCTGGTATGAATTCGCCTTGCAAAGTTGTCAGAAGTTGTGTGTGCTTAGACATCAAAGAAAAAAAAAAATGAAGAAAAGTTTAAACTTAAAGAGGATAAAACTAAAAATACTTATTTTTAATGTTGTGATTAAAAAAGTACACACAAATTTACAGTAACCACGTGTAATAAATTGGTCAGAATAAAACTGCTAAACATTTTGCCAAATTTTGTAAAACTTTGTAGTGTGATTTTCTCATTGCGTTAATTTGTTAATAACATTTTTAAAGCGGTCCAAATATGGAAACAAGTAATAAAATCAACAACTGCGAAAGGAAATGGTGAACAAATTATCAAATTAAGCAACTACTGGTACATTTGCAGGAGCATTCTAAATTTTAAGTAAATTACAGTGTATTTTTTAATTTTTTAGAAGCCCACGGCCCAAAATACCTTTTATAAAGGTATTGGAATTAGTACTAATCGATGCATTTTGGGAGAGTTGTATGTTGGAAAATTAAAAATCAAGAAACACGTACACTAAATAGGAATTATTGAGAAATACTAATGGAACAGGTTTAATAAATTAACCAATAAAAATTATATAATAAATTAACCAATTAAGTTAATAAAGGTTTATAAATAAAAATCACAATTATATTTAAAACAAATAAAAAACAATGTTTTCATAACTTTAGCTGAAGAATTTTTTAAATCTCCAAAATCTTTGGTTTGCTTTTGTAATAACTTAATATGTTTTATCATAAAATCTACAACTATATGAATTTGCCTGTGTTATGTTTTACATGCATATGTATGTAAATCCACTGCTTTAGAAATTATCAATGCAAATCTTTAAATCAAAGTATTACAGAACTTATAATTGATATGTTTTATGGGTTTTTATCACAAGATTTACATATTTTATTTTCTTCGACAACAAAATAGCTTTCGAATAAAATACGAACGTTTTAACGTATTTGACATTTGCTTTCGAATTACATAATTTGATTTCCGAAAATGTACTTTTTGATTTTCGTATGGGGAATAAAAAAGTACGGTTCGAAAATGTATTTCCGAACGTTCGTATATAGATTTCCGAAAATCGTACTGCATAATTCAATTTGTACGAATTCGTAATTTTTTTCTTTCGAATCGAATTACATAATAACCCCCCTCATTTGCTGACAGATATCGTTATGCGAAGAAATGTTCTAACAATGCTGTTTAAAAAAGAACATGTCATCGACAACGATGGTCTTCACAAGACATTTTAATGTGCGCACAGCAAATTGTTTAACGGTTGAACGAAGGTACTGAAGGTCCGCCTAGCTGATTTAGTAGATCGACATGTCAAAAGTTGTATGTGTTTAGAAATCATATAGTGCAGAAGTGAGAAAGCAACAAAAAACTTACACGCCTTCTCATTTTCTTCTATGTTTTTTGACATTTCGAATAACAAAGCAACAATAAAATGCCATGTTGTTATTTTTTGTAGAAACGCCACTATCTAGTAAGATAAATCTACCTTGGGTTGAACAAATCAATGGCTCGTCAAGACGTAGTGTAACATACATAGGTATTTCAAAAATTGTGTCTGTATTTTGTTTCCGAAAAGAGCTTTACTCAGCATATTTATATATTTTTAGTCAGCAACTTTGGAAAGCTACCAAAAGAGATATAGAATATTAAATCCCACCAATCTGCCAGGTATAGCTTGAAAAATTTCGCTAATGCAATTCAGTTCCATTGCTTTTTTTTTGATTAAACAAATATTAAACCGCGACCAGAGATTGCTTACAGATTGCTTACAGATCTCGGGTAATCAATAACTCCTTTCGAGGGGGCGATATTTGTTTGTTTTAGGGTCGGTAGGTTTTTTTTGCTTTGATTTGTATTAAAGGCTTTTATAGAAAATAATACACATAGAGGTATCCGATAGATCCACAGAGTGCCCACTGCGAACAAGTAGCAGTCAATAGGAACATTTACATATGTCAATATGACCAATCTAACTCAATATAGAATTTTGTGTAGGTCTTAAATTCTACAAAAAATTCTGTGTAAAATTTTTACAAAAAAAATTTTTTATAAAATTTTTATAAACAAATTTTTTATAAAATTTTTAGAAAAAATTTCGATTAAATTGTTACAAAACATTTTCGATAGAATTTTTACAAAAAAAATTTCGATAGAATTTTTACAAAAAAAAATTTCGATAGAATTTTTACAAAAAAAATTACGATAGAATTTTTACAAAAAAAAATTCGATAAAATTTTTACAAAAAATTTTCGATAAAATTTTTACAAAAAATTTTCGATAAAATTTTTAAAAAAAAATTTCAATAAAATTTTAACAAAAAATTTTCGATAAAATTTTTACCAAAAATTTTCGTTAAAATTTTGACAAAAATTTTTCAATTGAATTTTTACAAAAGATTTTCGATCAAATTTTAACAAAAAATTTTCCTTAAAATATTTACAAAAAAATTTCGTTTAAATTTTTACAATAAATTTTCGATAAAATTTTTGCAAAAACTTTTCTAAAAATGTAAAAAAGTTCTTTTTAACAGACTTACAAAATGTCTGTATTTTCATTTGTTTATGTTTGTTACTTAACAACTCCATTATTTATGAACCCATTTTGAAACACTTTTTGCTTGAAAGGATTTCATTAAATGTACTTATAAATTAAATTTATAATTTAATTAGATCTTTTCAAGAAAAAAAATAAACGTTTGAGCCAAAAAAGCTAGGCACGCTAGATTTAGCTGCAAAATCTCCAAATTGGCAACAGTGATATACCAAAAATCTAAAGTTTGAATGCAAAATTCTGAAAGAGTTTGTGGATCAGATCCAAATTGACAACGTCTTAAATTTTTTATAATAAAAATCCATTTATATATGATTCTATTTTCTATAAGCACAAGCTCTTTTTTTATAAAAATTTTAATTTTTATTTTCAATATTTCGCTACAACATAAATGAACGAAAAAAGTTTTTTCATTCATTTCAATTTTGTATCAATTATTTTTATTTTCTGACGATGCTACCCAATGGTGTAGCGAAATATTGAAAATAAAAATTAAAATTTTTATAAAAAAAGACCTTGCACAGAGCCAAAAATGCCTAATAGAATCAAACAGATTTTCTCTATGAAATGTTTTTAATCTCATCTTTAATCGAAGAGATTCCTTATTATTTTCATGTGGTAAATCTTTTTGATTTTATTAAGAATGGAATCCCATTAAATCAATAAGGAAACTTGTTATTCACATTTTTTTTTAATCATTAGACACACAAAAAACAATCCATAGAGAAAAAAAAAATTTTGATTCTATTAGGGCTTCTTCTGAATTATATAAAAAATGTATTTCTATTTGTTTTTTTAAAAAAGGTTTTCCTGATTGATTTCATTGGGTTCCTATATGATCATGTGTAATTCATCTTTTTATTTTCTTAATAAGGGTATCTTCTTGATTATATTATACCATGTTTCCACGACAAAACGAAGCACGTGCTTCGCTCTCTGAATCATGATTGCAAATCATTCCGTTTCTACGACGCATATGTGCTTCGTTTTGTTTGGATTTTAAAATTTATTGCAGCATTTTGTTTTTTACCACTTGATATACTTTTGTTTTTGTTTTATTTGTAAATTTTAAGTTATATTTTAATTATTTGCTTATTTATTTATGTTTAAACATCTCTTTTAATTAAATTTAAAAAAAGGAGATAGTTCGGATAAAATTGCGATAAAAATTAGAGAAGATAGAAATTATTCATGCTTCGGAAGTAGATTCAAACTGAATATTTTCAAAACAAAGTACTGCGATCTCAAAATTTTGTATAGCGAAGCAGGATTCCCAGATTTTTTTCGAGCCACATCCCCAATTTTAAAATTTTCATCCCCGAAATTTCCTATAAAATATTTTAACTATCCCCAAAATTCCCCGCTAAAAAGGATACTGTTTTCATTGAAATTAACACATGAATATTCTATTTTGTTATTTAAAAGTATAGTGTTCACTTTTTTGTATATTAGACTGATTGGTAGCGCGCTAGTTTATCAGTCTAGGGGTTGCGGGTTCGATTTCCGCCAAAGACTGGGTGTTTTTGCAGACAAGCAGAAAGCTTAGCAGGTACTGTGGTCTTTTTATTAACAAAAAAACTAAGTTGATTGAGGTTTTACCTCACTATTTCTCAGGATGGATAAACTTTTCCCAAAATGCGGTTAAGTTGCTCCACTTTTTTATTGCCATTTTTCTTAATTGTTATTTATAAATGTCTTTTAAAACATTGTTATTTACTGCTGCTAACTCGGGCGGCCGCCTCATTTATTTTCTTTATTTTAGTTCCCTACAACCCTCGATACAATTTTTTTAGTAGTACCACCGTAGTACCAATGTTGTCACATTGTATGAGAACCACTCAATTTTTTGAGTTATTCCTTTTCAAATATTCTGGACGATTTGTTCAATTGGAATATGGAAACATCATATTAAATAAGGAATTATTTAATAATAAAATTACAATATGTAATCCAAAAACTAATCCGCAAAAATTCCCTAAAACATTCTCAAACTATCCTCAACGAAATCCCCAATCCCCAAACCGAATATTTTATCCCCATTAGGAAATAAAAATCCCCGATTTGGGAATAAATCCCCTAATCTGACAACACTGTGGCGAAGCACGTTGATTCAAACATGATTGGAGTGTGAAACACGAATTATAGAGCGATGCATGAATATTGGGCTCCGTAGAAACGTGCTACAGTAGACGCTCGCAAATTAGAACCGCTTTGTTTTTGAGGCAATTCTAATTTCTGAATTATTCTAATTTCTGGACGTTTTTTTTCATATAAAAAATAAAAAATTGAGTAAATTTACTTCCAAAAACTAAAATAAAACACCTTTAATTTTTTTTTATTCAATTTTATATGATAAAAACAAGAAAACAAAACGTAGCAATTCAGTCCAATACATTAAATGTATTTTTAGGGTCCGTACACAAAGAGTAAAAACGAAACCCTATTATTTTCGCTACAATGTCTGTCCGTCTGTCAACGCCTTTTATCTCTGGAACCGTAATAAGTAGACTCTTGAAATTTGCACAGATGATGTATAGCTGTTGCCGCTATAGCAACAAATACTAAAACTTATAGGGTGTTCCGATAGAGAGGTGTTATTCACGAATATGTGTTTATTTCTTGAACTGTAGGAGGCATAGACTAAAGATTTACAAACAGTAATTAAAACATAGTTCGCTATATAAAAAAGTGTAAAAAGATAAACCTAAAAATTAAAGGGTGTTCCGATAGTGACGTGCTTTGCATGTATAAGGCCTAAGTTTTGAACCATAATAGGTAGACTCTTGAAATTTTCACAGAAGGTGTATAACTGTGGCCACTATAGCAATAAATACTAAAACTTATCGGGTGTTCCGAAAGTGAGGTGTTATTTGCCGTTATGTCTATATTTCTTGAGCTATAGGAGGCAACCACTTAAAATTTACAGACAGTAATTAACTCTATGTTTGCTTTCTATTAAATTAAACCTTAAAATTAAAGGGTGTTCCGAGACTGACGTGCTTTGCGTGTATATGGCCTAAGTTTTGAGCAATAATAAGTAGACTCTTGAAGTTTTTACAAGAGGTTTATTACTATGGAAACTATAACAAATAATAAAAACAGGTAATAGGTTTTTGACGTATATTACCTCATTTTTGAACGGCAATAGGTAGGCCTGATATTTTTATAGACAGGTTATTACCATGGCCGTTATAACAACAATTCCTAAAATTTAAAGGGTGTTCCAATAGCGATGCAATTTTCTCGAATATGACTTTAAAAAGAAAAGGGTGCCCCATAAGACATGAAAAAATTAACAACTTGAGTTTTTAAAGGCGTACTAGACATGGTATGGAACCCTACGTGTTTGAGACTAACTCGCACTTGACTGATTTATTTAATTAAAAATATGAATATAAAAAAACTAATTGCAACAAAACATTACAATTCAGTTCAATTACATTCATGTATTTTTTTTTTTAATTAAAAACTAAAAAATTTTACATAAGTATTAAACAAATTAAATAATAAAGTTAAAAGTTATTTTAGGGATAGACTGCACAATGGCCAAATTTACAACTAATCTTTATTTGCCTTTGTCAAGCTTTTCTAATATTTTATCTTTAGTTTCCAATAATAAAGTGTTTTTTACGTTTATTTGACATTTCTAATGATACACTTTCACTTTTAAATAGAGACTGCCAAAATACATATGTACACGCGTTTAAAATTTTACAAATAAACTAGCCAGAAACATACATAAATGCGACAAAAAACAACAAATAGGGAAAAACATACATATATATTTTGGTTATTCCCCTTTTTAGTTTTACTTTGTTCAAAGAGAATGAAAATAAATTGGGGATTTCTTGTGTTGAAATAATAAAAAGAAACAAAAAAAAACAAACAGAAATTAGAATTTTAAATTCGAATATCAGAGCGTTTAATGTATTGCAAACACTGATCCTAATTTCTGAACGTTCGAAATACTGAAAGCTCCAATTTGTGAGCGTCTACTGTATTAGCTTTCTTGTTATTTCGTTTACATAAATCAATATAGAAACTGTTTGTTAAAACACAAAATATAAAATATACATTTGGTGCAGTGGTTAATTGCTTGCCTACCAAACGAAGCACATCAGGTTCGATCTTTGGCAGAATATGAACAAATTTACACCATGGTTTTAGAAATTAAGTGGCTTCAACAACCCCCTCTAGACAATCCGTCAGAAGAAGTTCCCCTGACCTTCCACTCCCTGGAAAAATAAAGGATAATATGAAGGCAAACAAAATAAAATGTCAGGTCCGCCACCACAAAAAGAAAAGGTAGAAGAAAGAAATCAAAGATTGATTAGCAAACAATTTCAAAGGAGGGAGATGCCAAAAAACAATATAATAATATATACATATATACCAATTGCTTTCAGTTTTTTATTAGGGTTCCGTACCCAAAGGGTAAAAACGTAACCCTATTGTTTTCGCTACAATGTCTCTCCGTCTGTCAACGTCTTTTATCTCTGGAACCGTTATAGGTAGACTCTTGAAAATTTCACAGATGATGTATAGCTGTTGTCGCTATAGCGATAAATACAAAAACTTATAGGGTGTTCCGATAGAGACGTGTTATTCACGAATACGTTTATTTCTTGAACTGTAGGAGGCATAGACTAAAGATTTACAAACAGCAATTAAAACTCAGTTTGCTATATAAACAGGTATAAAAAATAAAAATTAAAGGGTGTTCCAATAGTGGGGCGATTTGCATATATAAGGCCTATGTTTTGAACCATAATAGGTAGACGCTTGAAATTTTCACACTAGGTGTATAACTATAGCCGCTATAGTAGCAATAACAAAACTTATAGGGTATTCCGATAGAGAGATGTTATTCACGAATATGTGTTTATTTCTTGAACTGTAGGAGGCTTACACTAAAAATTTACAAACAGTAATAAAAATTTAGTTCGCTTTATAAACAAGTCTAAAAAAATAAACCTAAAAATTAAAGGGTAGTGGTGTAATTTGCATGTATAAGGTCTAATTTTTTAACCATAATAGATAGACTCTTGAAATTTTCAAAAATTATATATTACTATGACCACTATAAAAACTATAATATATAAGGGTTTTTCGACAGTGAAGTGATTTGCATGTATAACACCTTATTTGTTGAACCGTAATAGGTAGACTCTTATAATTTGCACAGAAGATGCGATGTGTTGCCACGGCCGCTATGAAGATTACTAAAAATTAAAGGGTGTTCCGACAGTGACATGATTTTCACGTATAGTAACTTATTTTTTTAATCGTAAAAGATAGACTCTTAATATATTCATAGAAAGAGAAATGCCATGGCCGCTATAAAAAATACCAAAATTAAAGAGTGTTCCGACAGAGAGTTGACTTGTACGTTAATATCCTTATTTTTTGAAACGTAATAGATAGATGCTTGAAATGTTTACAGTAGATGTTCTTCTTCGCCCGCCACAACTATTACTAATGACCACCCTGGTTCATCAGTGACATGTTTCTCACGTACAGCTGCGGTCAAAAAAATAGGCCAAGCCTAAAAAAATATGTCGCCGATACATATTTTCCCATAGGTTAAATTGATATATTTCAAAATTTGTCATAAGACGCATAGGAAACTGTATAACTACATAAAATGATAAATTTTATTTTTGCTAATAAGGCAAGGAGTGATTCCGAAAAGGGCAATTTATTTGTTGGACATTTGAAAAGGGTTTTTACCCCGAATATATCGACTGATATAGTTGAGTTGCCAATTGTCGAGGCTAGTGCTGCAATACCGATAAGATTTGAATTTGGTGATATTGAAAAGGCAATAACGGATTTAAACACCAAAAAAGCCCCTGGCGTTGATAAAACCAGTAACAAGATGTTATTTGAATTGCACCGTATAGCTCGCAGAATCGTTCTTTTTATTTTTAATGCCATTTTACGTCTTGAGTACTTCCCCACATAGTGGAAGGTATCCTTGGTTACCATGATTCCTAAACCAGGAAAACACCACACAAAAATTGAATCATACAGACCTATAAGCCTTTTGTCAAATATGTCAAAGCTGTTTGAGAGGATGTTAATAACTAAGCTTAACGCTATTCTAAGCGACAAAGGATGTTTTCCAAACCATCAATTCGGCTTCAGGAAAAAACATAGTACGATCGAACAAACTCACAGGTTAGTCAGTGTTGTTAAGAAGACATTTGAAGAGAGAAAATACTGCTCTGCGCTTTTTATCGACGTTTCTCAAGCATTCGATAAGGTATTGCATTAAGGCCTAATATATAAGCTAAAACTGAATTTGCAAGTAAACCTCTATAAGCTGCTAGATAGTTATTTAACCAAACGAAAATTTATTGTGAAAGAAGGAGATTTTTTGAGCTCACCCCAGCCAATCGAAGCCGGAGTTCCCCAAGGTAGTATATTGGGGCCCTTTTTATACTTATTGTATACTTCAGACATGCCAACTAGTAACCGAGTTCACACATCGACATTTGCTGACGACACAGCTTTTTTGAGCATTCACGAAAGACCCGAAGTAGCATCACGATATTTACAAGACCACATATCCAATTTAGAAAAATGGTTGAAGAAATGGAGAATAAAAGTGAATGAACAAAAATGTACTCACATAACTTTCACACTGCGTAGAGAATCTTGCCCCCCTATTCGGATAAATAACCAAACGATACCCCAGTTTTCAAACGTCAAATATCTCGGCATACATCTTGACCGGCGCCTTACATGGAAACGACACATAGAAACAAAGTTAACACAAATGAAGTTAAAAGCAGTCCAACTAAACTGGCTTATTGGCAGAAATTCTACTCTTGCTTTAGATTGCAAACTTTTATTATACAAGTCAATTCTAAAACCAATATGGTGTTATGGCATTCAATTATGGGACACTGCCTCAGCTACCAACGTAGAAAAAATTCAAAGGCGCCAAAACAAGATTCTTCGTATAATTACATCTGCTCCTTGGTATATAAAAAACTCGAACATCCATAATGATCTAAACGTGCCAACAGTTAAAGCGGAAATAGCGAAACTTGCCATAAGTTATTTAAAGAAGCTTGAAACTCATCCTAATCCACTGGCCCGTAACATACTAAATGAACCTGGTTACATTCGACTAAGAAGGAGGGACACTGCTTCTCTCATCCGTACATCAGAGGGATAACCCTCAAATTACAGTAACCGTGAAACATACATTTTTTTGTCCAGCACTGGTTGGACTTAACATGTATATTTTTATTTTTAGACTTAAGATATATGAGTAATTATTGATAGTTCAATTATATTGAAGATACAATAAATAAAAATTACTAAAAAAAAATTATTTTGTTTTGAAATTTTTACTTTATTTAAAAAAAAAAAAAAAAAAAAACTTGAAAAACAATCAGTCAAAAAAATAGCACTTCACTTCAATTAAACACTAAATTAAGAACAAATTAAAAAGAATTATAAATAATAAAAATGTATTACGTTGAGCATGATTTGTTTATTCTAATTAATACATTCTTTCATGTCCTTTATTTGTAATGACGACTGAACAACGTTTTGGCATCGAATTTGCAAGATTTTGGCATCTTTCCTTTGGAATTTTATTGAAGATTTGCTAGACAGCTGTCCAAAGCGCTTCGGTTAGGTGGTTGCATTTAAGACACTGTTTTTATATCTGCCCATAAATTCTTAATTGGTCTGGGCTCTGAGCGGGCCATTTCATAACATTGACTTTATTGTTCCGAAACCACTTTGTCGCAGGCTTACTTGTGTGCTTCGGGTAATTATCTTGCTGGAAGACCCACACCAATGGCATTTCATAAGAAGCATAAGGGAGCATTACTTCCCCGAGTATACCAACATAAATGTTCTTATTTTGTTTTTATAGGTCCTACACCATAGTAAGAAAAACTACCCCATACCATTACGCTAGATTCACACCGTGTTTTATGGTTTTAGTTGTAACTTCTGGGTTGAATTCTGCTCTTAGGGGGTCTTCTTACGTAGGAACGTGATCCCTTGCTTCTAAATAATACAATTCTGGACTCATCTACCACTTATTTTTCCGTTGGAATGTGAAACTACATTTTGTCGTTGGTGCTATTATTTTGACCGCTACTGTATATTACTTTATTTTTTGAACCGTAATAGGTAGGTGCCTAGGGCCGCTATGACAGCAATTACTAAAATTTAATTTAAAAGTGATGCAGTTTTCGTGAATATAACTTTAATTTTAAAATTAAAGGTTGCCCCATAAGACATGAAAAAATTAACAACTTGAATTTTTAAAGTTGTACTAAACATAATACGGAACCCGCACTTGACTGATTTATTTTGAAAATTTTTTGGTAAATTTTTTTTTTATAAAAAAAAAACAAGAAAGCCTAAAAAAAGGTTTTCCTTATTAAAATAATAATAAGGCCCATTATTACAACTTGGCAATAGCTAAAGTTAGGATTTTGTTGCATCGATAAGTAGTTTTTCGTTATTTTAATCAAGTTGAAAACAACCTTCAACTTTCAGGTACTTTAAGGAAAAGTTTTAGTAATAAGCGTTGTTCTCGTTTTTATAACGAAAAACAGAATAAAAATCAAAATCCTAACTTTAGCTATTGCCCAGTTATAATAATGGTCCTAAGGCTTTCTTCTTAAAAAAACCATAGACATATCTTATAAATTTTGCTCCATTTCATTAGGTATTTAGACACTGTTTTTTCTGTGTGTGTTTATAAAAAATAAAATCATATACATATATAAAAAAGGTCAAAAACTAGAATAATTATTTAAAAATCCATTTATTTAGTTTATTTTTTAATGAAAAAAAAATTTAAATTTTTATTAGTTAAAAATTTTTGACAAAGAATTCTAATATTAAAATTAAAACATGAACCAAGGCACATTCATCAGGTAACTTCACTACGAAGGGGAAATATTAAGGCGAACTTTTTAATTTTTTTATATGAAGTTTGATAGTTCAACTTCCATTTAAGGCGAAAATTGTAAGTTTAACTCTGTCAAAATCCATATAAATAGTTCCCCTCCGTAGTGAGGCTACCTGATGAATATGCCTTGACATGAACTATTGCACAAGGCGAATTCATTTACCAGGTTGTGTCAATGGCGAATGTATTACATTTCCCCACTGCCCGACAAACATCAAGGCGAATCTATAACAGGTGATTGCAGTTTCCAAAAAATTTAAATCTAAATTAAAAAAAAAAAACACAATTTTTTGTATATGGATTTGACACATGCAATAGAAGCGAAAATGTCTGACTTTGCCAGTGCAATCACCTACTATTAGTTCGCCTTGACACTACTTATGTATGTAAATTTTTTTTATTATTTTTAAGGCACATTTATCAGTTAGCCTTACTACTAGGCGGAAATATTGAGGCGAAAATATATAATTTTTTATATGGATTTTGACAGTTAAATTTACAATTTTTTCCCTTCAATAAAGTTAAACTGTCAAATTACATACATTTAAAATAAATAAATATTTCATTAAAGCCTGGTACTCTGTTCAATTCTTTGTGGGGAATGCTGTCAAGCTAAATACATACGAGTAGATAAAAAATTTGTATGAAAAATTCATGAACAAATGTTGCAGAAGTAGTACTCTGTTTTTACTGTAGAAAAACATAGAAATGTTTTGGCAACATTTTATCAAAGCTGTGAAATAAAGCAAATGGGCATTATTTCATCTGGAATTTTTTGTGGAAAATTTTGTAAAATCGGAAAATTCTTTCAAATCGTTAAAATGTTAATCAACATTTTTCACAAATTCGAACAGATTACTAGGCTTATAGCGAGATTTAAGGTACATTTATCAGGTAGCCTCTTATGTAGGGGAAATATTAAGGCGATTTTTTTATATGGAGTTTGACAGTTAAACTTCCTTTTAAAGGGAGAATTTTATGTCAAAATCCATCTAAAAAAATTAAAAATTTTCGCTAACTGTGACTTGTACCTCGATTATTTTCTTCTATATAGTTTGACCTTTCAACCAATGGCGTAAATTAATGAATTCAACATTGCATATTACAAAAGCTAAAATTATAAAATTTTGAAATAAAATAAAAATCTGCAATTATTTAGTTATTTGTAAATATAGTTCCAGGATTAAATGGTTATAGTTATTGACAATCTTCTTCCAACCCTCCGTTTTTTTTACCTCTTGGGTATTATTATTGATAAAATGTACTGTATGTACCTTTAAGTTCTCAGCACGGTATGAATCTGATATTATTAGGTTTTCGGCAGCATTTTGAGTCGTGATACTTTTCATCAGTTCGCTCTCACACATAACTTTTAAATTTTCCAATTTGTATTTATCGCTTGCAATTAAGAGCTCATAGGCCATATTATTTAAATTTAATACTTTGTCAGTATAGATGTAATGTAACATTGCTTCAAATACTTCTCTTTCTATATCAGTTATAGTGACTTTATTTGATTCTTTCTCTACCATTTGTTGCTCAAACATTGAAGCGAAAACTTTGCTGCGACTTGCTAATATGCATTTGTTGGCATGTATTTCATGTCCTGCTACATTAAACGTTACATCCGAAAACTTTCTATTTTTTTGGAACTCATCAAGGGTGTTAATTAATTTAAGTGGTTTTTCAATAATATTTATTTTTGGAAGCTCAAGGTTTTCAACCTTCCAACACGACAGTTTTATGTTTATGGTTACATTTTTTCCAGGCAAGAAGCAATTAACGCTGTCAGAAAGTGGTATTTTTAAGACCGGGGATGTTTCTGTTATATTAAATTTTTGTTTCCTCTCATCCAGTGTAATTTCAACAGTAACATCTCCAGAATCTATCTCAAATTCAATAAATCTTTTTATACAAGTAGAACCTTTAAGTTTCAGATATCCAGTGCGACTGTAGCCATTTATTACAAATTTGAAACTTGCCAAATTGTCAACAATACACCCTACTTTTTCGCAATTAAAATTTTCAATATTCCATTTATAAACAAAGCTAAGCTCCCGCAGGAAAGTGCGATGCAAATGATCGGGTTGCATTAAGCCCATTGAATTCATTTTTAATTTTTTTTATTAATTGTTAACGTTTATAAATTGGCAGCTTTAATTCGGCTTGCAGAAAGTCGCCTTAACGGGTGTTTGCAAATTTCTGCTTTAATGCGATTGAACACAAACTATTATTATGTTGAACTCTCGAACAATACTGATTTCATTTTCAAATAACAAACCTTAAGAACTGAAAATAAAAATCTAAAAACTTGCCTAGGCTACCTGCAATATACATACATACATACATACATACATACATATGTGTGTCACCAAACTGCAAAGAGTTTTTATTATCCCTAAACTACCAGATAATTAGCGCGTCTCTAAAATGTGTAGGATATTCCGCAACAAGATTTACTCACCTGCATGTAATAAATTCACAACAAAAATTATAATCTTTTTCTAGATGAGAGTTTTTGAAGTATTTAATCCATTATGCTTACCTATGCCAACATATAATTGTGATAAAAAAGCACCTGGTGGGAAAAAGGGATGTTTATCGCATGTTTATGCGCAGCGATTCCTTAATTTTAAATTTGAATGCAATTCAGTTTGACCCTATGTCGCACATATTTTCTTATCATTTTAAAAGATATAAATCAAGGTGAATCCATAACATCTTATGATAAACACATTTATCAGGTAGCCTCACTACAGAGGGGAAATATTAAGGCGAAAATTTTTAAATTTTTTTATATGAAGTTTGACAGTTCAACTTCCACTTAAGGGGGAAATTGTAAATTTAACTGCCAAAATCCATATAAAAAAAATTAAAAACATTCGCCTTAATATTTCTTTTCCGTAGTAAGGCTGCCTGATGAATATGCCTTGGTTAAACTGCATATAAAAAAAGGAAAATTGCTATATTCGGCCGTGCCGAATCTCCTATACCCTTCACCATGATGATTTTATTTATACAGACATGTACTCTGACTTTCTACATAAATTAAAAAAAGTCGTATGAGTAAAAACTCATTATTCATGCTTTAAAGAATTAGAAGACAGCGGCGACGCAGCTAAATGAAAACAAATTCCGTTGGCTACAATTGTCGCCATGTTGTCAGCTACTTCATGATATTGAAGACGACAGCTACATCGTAAACTCTGGCATTGCTTTTATAAAATTAAATAACTTTACATAGAATGAAATTTATAATCAAGCTTAAGTTCGTTTTTATTCTCTCTAAGAAAGAATTAATTAAATTACAAATTAGGTGATAATATTAAAGAAAAATTGGGAAAATTTAATTTTAAATTTAATTTTAAATTTAATTTTTTTTTTAATTTACGACCTCCTTGCAATCTATATTGAGTTAGAATGGTCAGACTAAAACAAAAAAATTCTTAAAAAATTTCCTCTTATTGACCCTGTGGGTCCATTAGCTATCTCAATGTGTATTGCTTTTTATAAAGTTCTTTAATACAAATCATAGCAGAAAGGCCTTACCAACCTAAAAACAAACAAAAATCGCCCCTCGCAGGTGGTTATTGATCCCCGGATATCTATATGCCTTCCTTGCGATCTACCTGCCGCAGTCTAATATTTATTTGACAAAAAAGCAAAACAGAATCATTAAAGCCAAAAAAAAATTAAAAAAACGTAAAAAAAATATAGGTGGGCGTGGTTTTTGGCCCGCAGCCTCCAAAGGAATGATCCGATATTGCTGAATTGCAATACGAAATTTTTCGAAATATGCCTGACAGATTTGTGTGCTTAAATTTTTTGTAGCTCTTCTGTTGCCTTGGCAAATAACCAGCGTTGCCACAAAGAAAAATATTTTCCTACCAAAGTTATCCCTAAACTCTACCAAAACCTAAAAAAAAACTACCAATTTTTTTTTATAATTTAATTCTATCCTTTATATTGTCAATTGCACAAAATTGTTTGCTTTGATTTTATAATGTCATTAATGATTCACTATCACACTCAGACGTAAGATCTGTCAAAAATGGCATGGGTGCTAAAAAAGTATAATGGTGTGAATTAAAAATGTATTTATGTGAGAGACTTTCTGACAGGTCTGTACATTTTGAAAAAACTCAAAAAACTGCGATCAGAGATGCAAAATCATTTTTGTGTGATAGTGTGGCACCTACAACGCTATTGTAAAACCATTTTTTTGAGTAGGACAGGACAGAATTCTGTCAGATTATTTTGTGGTTGAATCGAACGATCGTGTGAGATAGTGATTCCTGGCCTTTACTATGTTTTCTTTCATTTGTAAGTAAATAAAGAGCACAAATTTGCTATAGTAAGTTTTATTTGAAAATAATTTTAATATTCAAAATGGATAAACAATTTTTTCTAGCAAAAACGCTGATAAACTGGAACAAACCAACCAAACTACCAAATCGATCATAAATAAGAAAAACTGCCATGTTATTTACAAACTCGGGTTGTAAATAACATTACAACCCGAGCACGGACAGGCGGACATCACTCAATCAACTTCTTTAAGTACGTATATGGATCCAGAATATATATACTTTATGGGGTCGGAAATGAATATTGTAGAAATTACACACGGAATGACAAACTTATATATACCCTTTCCTCCTGTGGTGAAGGGTATAAAAATTATAAAAAATTTTTTATATCTAACTATATTCTATATACATATCGTCGCGTTTCTTCTTAAACCACATAAGCGTCATTTTTTCGAAATTGACTTTTTTTGTTTTTATGGTAGAAAATAACACTTGCCACCAGACTACATTCTCATCTCAACAAGTTTGTATGAAAAATAAAAAATAAATCCATTTTCAAAACCTCTTAAGAGCCATACAAATGCCATTTGCATGCAAAATATAATGGTTTTTATATTTCAAGTTGGAAATGTTAAAGACTCAACCACTAAGTGTTTTGCATTTAAAAATAAAAAAATCAGGATAGTTTCAGGCCAATTGGAGCATTTTTGGTAAAGTTAAAAGTTTTTTTTTGATAAATACAAAAATAAATGTTTATTTACACACAGCAAATTTCAATTTGCTGGTTGCGCCAAAACCACGTGAGCAACAGATTTGGCTACAATTAATTGTAAGTAACAAATTTAAAAAAAAAACTTTCTATACCCTTCAGAGAGTCACACAGCCATGTTTTGTAAAAAAAAATTGTTTTGAAACCCATATTAAAGAAGTTATTAAGTTTTTTTCGTTTTCTGAAAAACGACTTTTTGGCGCTTACATGGTTTAAGAATAAACACGACGACATATAAAAAGATGTGTACATTTTGATGTCACCACTAACTGCGGATACGGGTCGACCGATTTTAGCCAAAATTTCAGTATGTTGGGGATGGTCTGTAGATGGTTTGTGTGAAGTTTGCACGAAATCGACCCAGTGGTTCCGGAGATATGGCATTTAAATTTTCCTATATATTCCCACACAAATATCAACAAAATGCCCTCAATTTTTCGTATTATGATTTTTTTTTGTCACTTGAAAAGTTACCAAACCATGTTTCGTAATGTCTTATGTGTATAATGACATTCGGCCTTTCTAATTGGAATGTTGAGCTGAATCTTTTCAGTGGTTGCTTCAATCGTCAGTTTATTTCTGCGATGACCATTCGATTTGGTATTCGGCATAACCTGATGGCAATATATAACAAGTTCAGATGAATTTGATGCTGATTGATGGGCCATATGCAGTCCACTCAATTCCTGACTTGCTGAAAGCAGCCATATCGGATTTAGGCTCGGTTCACAGGTACTGCGTGTTTATTTATTTCCTATATCTGAAGGCACAACGTACTCTGAATAATGACAGCGTACTTTGGTTATCTTTATATGACGTCTTGTACAGAATAATTATTTTTTTTTTAAATACATAATTAATTATGTAAATAAAAGAAAAAAAGAGGTACTAAAAACAGGGGTTTTCGACCTTTACAGAATAATTATAAAAACTTAACTTAAGCAATTTTAATATTGATCAAAATGAATTATTGGAGATTGATGTTTATAAATTTTAACTTTTGAATTAAATATAATTACTTATGTTAAACAAATATCTAAACTCTTTTTTGTTATGCTTCTATGTACGGAGTATTAATTCGCCTTGCATATACCTGTATAAATATACTTTGATATCAAGGCATATTAATCAGGTAGCCTCGCTACGAAGGGGAAATATTAAGGCGAAAATTTTAATTTTTTTTTTATTTTTGTCAGCGGGAAATATTTAACACTATTTACTGAACTATACCATAATTTTGGAATTTTATATAAATTTTAGAATTTTATATAAAGCCTATTTATGTTCCTGGGTAATTACACAGGGATGGGTACATTTATATAAAATAAATACATCAGCCATATATGAAGCACTACAAAAGTAAGAGCCTTAAAATTTGGTTTGGATTTTTTTCAAAGAAAAATGGAACAAAATATTGTAAGGACGCTGACGAAGTGGCGGGAACAGCTAGTTATATATTATATATATTTTGTTTCCACGCACATCCTATTAGATTCAATAGTAGTGGGTAGGGTCAGTTTATGGTGGCTCATAAAGCAATTTTTTACTTGTATATCCCAGTTTTTCTAATTCGAAGTCGTTAAAGCTTTAATGTCAATTCGTTTTTCACACACCCACATATACACACTGTGACATAAAATACTTAATACATTTTTACATACATACATACATACATATTTATGATTGTATGTGTGTGTATTATTAATGTACACACAAAATATACAGGAATAAAGTATTTAACTGTAATTTCTTGAAATTCATGTCACAAAACTTAAGCACTTTATGTATTTTTTTTTTTTAAGTTTGTCTTAAAAGCAAAAACTAAAATGAAAAACAATAATAGCGACGAAAAACAAAAGATAAAAAAATAAAAACTGATGACGCGTAAAAAAGCACAAAATATACTCATGAAAATGGATAAAAATAGCTTCACACACACATGCAAACACACACAGTACATAATTTAAGTTGCAAAAAAGAACAACTAAAAGATAAAATAGAGCATCATATTTATGAATACATTCATGAATCCATATGAGTATAATAAAAAGTACAATTACACCCAGTTGACCAAAGATAAGAAAATAAGCTGGGTGGAGTTTCGTCACCTCTTTTGTGTAGCAGCACCGTGAATAGCCATCTTTTAAAACTGAACTTAATAAGAGTGCAACGGACGACAATCTGTCATTTGTGGTTGGTGAAAAGTTAACTGGGGCTTTTCAGGGTTGTATGAAATAGCAATCAGGACAACTGCAGGAAAATGTACTGCTATACTTTTCCATCGAAGGATGAATGAAATAGAGATTTAAACCTTAATGCTTTTCGTATCGATAATTACGAGGCCGGAAAGGTGAAATATCAAGGCTTTTTATTTATTTTATTTATTTATTTATTTATTTATTTATTTATTTTGTCAATTCCTATACAACAAGATTTAATCTTATATTTAAAGTATAGGAAAGTGGAGTTTATAAATTATATTTTGGGATTACACATTAATACAAGTACATACATTTAAGCTATATTAACTATAAAATGTTTATACTATAACAAATACATTACAATTAAAAGAATTACAATTCACTGTTGTGCAAAAAAACAAACAAAAAATGTTTAAAGCTATTTACGTTGCTATTGAGTTGTTGAGTTTGGGGAAGAATATTCCAAAGGCGCGCCGCGTGTATAAAGAAGTGCCATTCAGATACATGAAGACGGTGTAAAAGAATTATAATATTTCTTCCTCTGAGTGATCCGTCAAGCCTAATCTTGTCTATAAAATATTGTGGAGCTTCTGAATAAATAATCTTGTGCAAAAATAATAGGACGCGTATGTTAAGAAGATTATCAAACGAAACACCGTAAAGTTGAGCGGAAAAATTAGATACACGGTCATATCTTTTTAAGCCATACACATATCTAATTATGTTATTATATAAAACGTTTAATTTCCTTTTACTAATTGAGTCACAGTTTGCGAAAAGCTCACAGCCGTAAATTAAACCTGGAAGAAGATAGGATTTTGCAAGTAGTTTCCTTATTCCTAAGCGAGTATAATATTGTGTCGGCAGCATTAACGATGTTGATCCTTTCCCCATTTATTAAAATGTTAACATCGATAACAGAATCGAGCGATCCCTTTCGAATTATTAGGCACTTTGATTTATGGGAATTTAAACAAAGTCCATTCGCTGTTGCCCAACGAAAAATTCTATCCAAATCATCATTAACCCTAACAATATTTTCATCAATAGATCGTACTGAACTGCTCAAATATAACTGTACATCATCTGCATACATGTGAACTTTGCAATGCAAAAGCTGTTTTGGCAAATCGTTGGCATAAATTGAAAAAAGTAGTGGTCCCAGAATGGACCCTTGTGGCACACCTCTTGTTAAAGGTTGTAAAGATGATTAAAAATTTTTAGAAGACACAAATTGCAAACGATTCGAAAGATATGAAAACAAAAGAAGTGTTGCATTGTTAGAGAACTTAAAGAAATGCCGAAGCTTATTGCAAAGTGTGGTATGGACAAAGAGTCGAAGGCTTTTGAGTGGTCAAGAAGAATTAAGAAATTTAATTTTCCTTCATCCAGTTCACGTCGTATATTTTCAGAAACATCCAATAAGGCAGATATACAGCTATGCTTAGAGCGAAAACCTGATTGATTTTCAGACAATAATTTATTTTCCTTGATATGTCCCGAAATTTGAATTTGTAGAATTTTTTCGAGCACCTTAGACAAATAACACAAGATAGCTATTGGCCTAAATTCTGAATTTTTTTTCGGTATAGGTACTATCTTTGCACATTTCCACCTGTTCGGAAAAGTGCTGGTCATTATGATGGTGTTGAATAAATGTGTTATATATGGCTTTATGCTGCATAAGAAACTAGAAAAATATTCATAGAAATAAAGATAGAGAAAGCGGAAAGGAGCCTGGATCAATTTTGTTTACATAGTGGGGCCTTAGGTAGGGAATCTCGCCAAAGACTACATATTCAGGTATGTTCTGTAATCCGAAACCGAGTGAAATTGAATGCGAATGAAATTTGAAATTGTTATAACTTTTAAATCTTACAACATTTTGATATTATTTTTTATACAGTTGATTAAAGACCATTCACATAACTTTATTCGATTTCAATTTCACTGGGTTACGGATTACAGAACATACCCGATTATATTTACACAATGATGGTATCATCCGTGGTAACTTACTTATCTGTTGTTTTGGTGGTCAAAAGAAAAGGTGATTGGGATTTGCTCTATACCAACGCCCTTGGATTTATTTAAATCCAACAACAAATTTCATTATTTTGTTGTGGGATCTAAAAAGCTAGGATATTATATATTAGCACTATGGCAAGACCATTTGCATTATACCCTGAACACCGCTAATGTATTTAAAGCTAAACATAACAACGCCACTTAGTTATCCTTTTTACAATATTTTGTTTGATTTTACTGTGAAAGCAATCCAGTTATGGTTTATGTATTTACTTTATATTTATAAAGGAGCTCATCCCTACTAAAATATGCCGCCATATTATATCGGTTAAATTGCGTACTTTCACTGCTTTTCTACACTACACTTTCTCTGGAAAATAAGATATTGTTGCGGAAAAAAAGTATCTTATATTTAAATCAGGATACTAAGATTCAAAATTTTGTTAAAATCCATCCAGTAGACAGACAGGAAATAAGTTACTGTTTTATTATAAGTATAGATATGTATAGATGAATTACGCAATATTCTAGATAATAATGCTACATCACAAAATGCATTATCGGGTTGAGTATTGTTTTGGTTCCAAATACGGAAA
The DNA here is from genome assembly GCA_949628195.1 of Phasia obesa. Classification (NCBI taxonomy): domain Eukaryota; kingdom Metazoa; phylum Arthropoda; class Insecta; order Diptera; family Tachinidae; genus Phasia; species Phasia obesa. The sequence goes on from OX451216.1 coordinate 129,528,636, forward strand.
TTTTGCTTATTGACGTTACCACTTAACCAGAAATGAGCTTCACAAATAAACACAATTCTTTGGTAAAAACTCTCATCTTTGGCCAGTTTCAAATGAACCCAACCGGCAAAAATGCGATACAAACAATGGTCGTTTGGCTTCAATTCTTGCACGAGCTGTATTTTATAGACATATAAGTCCTGATCATTCCGTAAAATTTTCCTCGTAGTCGACGAACGACGAATTGATATTTCCGCATCTTCTTCCAAATTTCGCGCTACATCAGCAATATTCTCTTGGGTAAGAACATTTCTTTGTCGTGTTCAGTGTTACTGACCTTCGACCGAAAAAAACTTTTTTTGTATAAAGTGATTTATTTATTGATATCAAGTTTAACTAAGTAAGCTTAGTAATAGACTAAGGCCCATTATTATAACTTGCCAATAGCTAAAGTTAGGATTTTGTTGGGGCGATAAGTAGTTTTTCGTTATGATAACGGAGATACTATAACTTGTACTTAAAGTACGTGATAGTTAAACGTTGTTTTTAGCCTACTTAAAATAACGAAAAACTAATTATCGATCCAACAAAATCCTAACATTAGCTATTGGCAAGTTATAATAATGGCCCTAAAAGTACTAAATATCACATTTTCATAAAAACAAACGAAACGTTTATATTTGAAAACAAATAACTGAACATAACAGCCCGAAGAGATAACTATAAATCTGTTAAAAAACATATTTAGATAAACAATCTTTTTTAATATTTTAGCATCTCAAAAATAAGATAAATCTCCACCAATGGTAACACTGGTCTTGTTCATGCTTTTGAATCGAGAAAAGTAAACTTAGTGCAAAAACGATCAACAACTGCACGAATTGATTTTGCAACAAAATCCTTCAATACGAAAAAGTTATAGTCATTTAAATATTAAAATTTTTAAAGTTTTTGTTTCTTTAATTTTGACAAAGTACCGATAAAGTCCATTTTGGATTATACTGTGATATAGTTCAAATAGAGGATTTTTTTTCTGTCTCCCGAGGTAATCTGGTATTTACTTTGAAATAAGTAACATAACTTTAAGATAGTAACCATATAAAAATTAATTTATGTGCCACAATGCAGGGTTCAAAGTTTAGCATTTCCTGATAAAATTTAAATTCTGAAGTGTAACTGAAGTGATATAAGACATAAAAAAACTTTCTTACCCGTTTTATCACTTGAATTTCATAATAAAATTTAATTAGAAAGGAAAATGCTTTTTAAACCCTCCATAATTTTTTTTCTTATCCAATCCAATCAAAAGTTATTGATACTTTACCGCCTTCTCGGGAAATGGTCCATTGTGAGAGGTTTGAAATTTACACAGTCTTTACTCGTATGCCCGCTGCAATAATGAATGGTAACAAATTATAAAATTATCAACTAAGGGATCACACTATAGAGTGATTCCATGTCAAATCAACCAAATCAAATTTACCACTTCCGAGTTTATTGGAAATTTCTTAATTTATATTCGTTGACTCTTTTTTTACCTATAATCTTATTAAAATAGAAAAATATCAATTTGTACATATATTCTAATTCCATTTCTATAATCCCCAGTGAGCTGAGTAAGAGCTCATTTTAAAGGGGATTTCATACGCTTTAATTTTATATCAATCATGAAAAACACAAATATTTTTTAATTATATTTAGATTTAAGGAATACTATAAATATAAAAGTTTCAATACAATCTGAAGTAGTCATATTGAGTGCCTTGTTGATTTGACATGGAATTACCCTATACATAATTTCACGTATGTATATTGTTTTCATTTTTATATCTTTTTTTTGGAAAATTAGTGCCCACAGATTACTGCTCCCTAGTTATACCCTTCACCACAGGTAGAAAGGGAATATATAAGTATATATAAGTTTGTCATTCCGTGTATAATTTCCGACCTCGTAAAGTATATATATTCTGGATCCTTATAAATAGAAAAGTATAGCATCCTTATAAATAGTATATATAGCGATGTCCGTCTGTCTGTCTGTGTTCGGGTTGAAATCAACTTTGCCAAGGCACCCGAAAAAATTTCGAAAAATGATGATTGCTTACAATACAAAAACAAAAAACGTGAAACAAATAATAAAATTCAGCAACATCAGACCATTCAATATAGCGGGCACGCCTACATATATATTTTTTTTAATTTTTTTAAAATAAAAACAACCTAAAAGAAATAGGTTGTTTTTATTTTTTCGGTTGTAATGATTTGCTTTTGCTTTTTTTTTGTTAAATAGATATTAGACCGGGACCATTAAAAAAAAGTTCAAAAAAGTTTTAAAAAAAATTTCAAAAAAGTTTTTTTAAAACAAATTTTTAAAAAAAACATGTTCAAAAACAGATTTGTATAAAAAAAATTGGAAAAAAAATTTGAAAAAAATTATTTTTACAAAAAATTTAGCAAAACTTTTTACAAACGATTTTTAAAAAAATTTCTATATTTCTATGAAAATGATGAGTGTAATAAAACACATTTTTAATACAAATTATGAATATACATATGCATATAGAGTTACATGTTTTCTTAAATGCCTTTGATTCTTAAATAGATGAGATCTCTATTTTAAAACCAATTCACCAAGATGCATTAACCACATATACAACATCAGGATACCGTCTACAAACTGACAAAAATTGGTTCCGAGGTGCTGGTTTCAGTGTGGTACCATTAGTAGAGAGTGCACTATGGTTTTTGATTGGTAGCTTCATTTTCAAGTTGGGAGTACATATAATCAATGCTTTTTAGTATTATTTTCTTCAAACTACGTTGGGCTCTGACGAGGGTAGAGTGTATATAGGGGAAATATGTGTGCAGCTACATGAGGCCCATCCCGAAGTAATGATAGAAATATTACGGGGTGGTCGTTCCAGTGTGGGACTAATAGTTGATAGTGCGTTATAGCGTGTATATCTCACAGTACTCTCCACAATGCACTGATTCGATGGCAAATTCTGGACACGTTTTTGATTGGTAGTAGCTTCACTTGCAAGTTGGAGTACCTTGAACGCATTTTATGATACTTTTCTTGAAACTTCGATGGGCCTTGATGAGGTAAGAGTAGGATTGGGGAGTAGGTATGAGGAAAAGATGTGCAGCTACATCAACCCCATTCCGCGATAATATATATATATATATATATATATACCTATATTTTTATTCATAAATAAAATCTCTGTGGTGAAGGATATATAAGATTCGGCATAGCCGAATATAGCACTCTAACTTGTTAATTTTTAATTTAGATTTGTTGCCCTTCTGTCATTTCTGAACTCGATTTTTTTTTTGTTTTTGGGAAAATTATTGTTAATTTTAATTTTTCTAAAAAAAAACCACTTGGTGAAGTGGGGTGCATACACATAAACTCATATTTATAGTTAAATTTATACAAGTATGCGAAAAAATTTATGTTTATATGTATGTGTCTAACTACACATGATGTCGTTACAAAAACAAAAATAGAAAAGAATTGAAAATAAAGCCATCAAATGATAGTTTGCAGTTCATATAAGAGTAATATAAAATACTCTTGCACACATATTCAACACATTTTTTTTTTTCTATAAATACAAAAATATTTTAAAGTTATTTTCTTCTTCTTTTTTTGTTGTATATTTTGGTTAGACAACAGCTGCTTAATGTTTGAAAAACAGAAGAAGAAGAATTGAATGAAAAACACACACCTTAATAATGCAAAATATCGCACACGCACGCCACCACAATTTATAAATACCAGCACAATTCTTTACAGAAACATTTTTTTCAAGCTTTAAGGTCACTCTGGAGTACATTTACATAGAAATGACACTAACGACTTTTTATGGTTTTGAACAGCAAAAACAAGAAAAACATCGCTGAAAAATTGCAGTTTCCACAACTGAAACTTACGTGCAAACACGCACCCATACATGTATGGAAAAAAGAACAGAAATGTAAAGGAATTGATTTTAATGACATTGAAAGATGTATTTTAAACAAATCTGATTTATGTTTGAACTAAATACACCTATCACTATGGAGGATGCTAAAAATTACATTGTGTGACTATAGTCACTGAAATATTGAAACCCGCTTTAGCAGTAAGGAGTTCCGTTATAATAACGCTATTAAGAATAGAAGGGAACAGTAATCTACCTTGTCTGTAGATTATTAAATAACTTACTTTTCAGTTTTGAGGGTACCTATTCAATATAACTGAATTCTAAGGAGGAACACAAGGTTTTTCATCTCACTCCCTCACGATCTGGTGGTTCGAAACTTTCTGATATCTATTCTGAGCTGTACAGAAAATGATTGCTTAAAAACGTCTAGAGAATGCTACAAGATATGAGGAAATAATTTTCACCAAGTCAATACTCTTTCTAATCTAAGTACACTGTGCCCTCCACGTCGTAGCACAGTGGTTTCATTTTGGGTTTTGCGTAGCTAAAATCTGTAACTTTCTTATTTATCATCAGATTGTTTGGAAATTCGGAGGGAACATTATTGAGTAAACATTCTAGTTATCTGCGAAAAATGAAGTCGATACTTAAATTATTTTTAAAGTTATAAAAGTTATTTTTTTATATTTACTTCAAAGTAATACTTCTTTTGTTTTTTTTTGTTTTTTGTTTTTTTGGTTAAGTATAGTAAACATGGAAAAAATTGAGGTCGTAATTTCGGCGGATTTATACGTTTAGAGGTCTCCTGAATCCATTTCGGCTATTTTCGCGATGATTTCTGTAGGTGGGTGGGTGTGTACCCACCGGTGTGACCTGTTTGACATATCAAAATTAAATTTATTAAGTGCCTTTGGTATGTGGAGATGAAGAGCTGTATAGTTTTTGGGCATAATCAGGAGGGGGCAAGGGGTAATTTCCTTACCCCCAAATATTGTGAACGCTCTACAGGTCACACCGTATGACATATTAAAACGAAATTTAGTATGTAGCTTTGGTTTATGGATATGAAGAGCTGTATAAATGTTATGAATAATCGGGAAGGGGCAAGGGGTAGTTTACTTACTCCCAAATTATGTAAACGCCCTAGAGGTCATACGGTATAACATATCAAAATGAAATTCAGTATGTGCCTTTGGTTTATAGAGATGAAGAGCTTTATAAATTTTGGCCATAATCGGGAAGGGGAAAGGGGTAGTTTACTTAACACCCCAAACCGAAAATAATTAACTTTTCGATTTGAATATACTTTGAACTTTTATTATTAAAAATATCTGTTTCCCTTTGGGATGGTTTTTTTTATAGAAACAAAAAAGTATACCTGCAATCAAGACTATAACAGATTCGTAAACTTATTTACATTATATTACAACAATTTCTTTTGTTCAACATTTTAATCTTAGCAGTCGCCTTGAACATTATGCAAATATTAAGAATTTTCTAACAGCATTATAGCATCATCATCCAGTGTTTTGACATATTTGCTATATTTATTCCTTAAGGGTCATATATATAAACCTGAAGAGTACTATAGGTAATTAAAAACATCCTCATTGGTAGCATATCTCGAGCATTTTCTAGAGTGAAATCGTCGTGTTTCCTTGTAGCATTTACTTCTTAATTCCTGTGCATCCTTTGAAAGAACGTTGATGGGAATCATCCCAAAATGTTCTATAATCTCCTTTCCATAAATAAGTTTGTGTATCGAAAAGGGCATATAATACCATTTATATTTACAAAATGTTACTGTTTTTTAAGATTTGCATGATTTGATTTTAAATGAAACATTTTTCCTTCAATATGCTATTGAAAATAATTTGTTTATTTTTTATAGCAATACTATTTATGAACTCTCTTTCCGGTTTATTGCTTATTGATAAATATGCTTATTAATAAATATAAATTTCTATAAAAAATGGATGTTCATATCCACATACTTTTTTTAAAGTAATAGTGCGTAATAATGCAATGCTAAATCCAATTTTATTGAACAAATGTACCAATCAATATATACAAAAAAAAACTGAAAAAATTCATAAATATAAATATTTTGCAGGTTAAAAATTAAAAAAAATAAAATCTATTTATAAACGAAGTAAAATATGACACTTTGGACACATTTTTATTCAAAAAACAAAAAAAAATTACGTCTCAAACACTTAAAATTTCGAATTTATCTACGCTCTTACACTAGCAGGAATCATTATGCGTAGGCGTCCTGACAATATTTTGTTTGTTTTTGCTTTGAAAGTAATCCACACTAAATTTTAAGACTCTTACTTGTATAGTGCTTCAGTTATGGTTTATGTATTTACTTTATATAGAGGCACCCATCCCTGGAAACAAAGGCTTTATATAAAATTCTTAAAATTTATACAAAATTCTAAAATTATTGTTGCTAAAAGACTCCTAATTAGCTGTCGTCTCTGCTAGAAGGCTGAACGAATTAAGTCGAGCAAACTTTAAATACCTGTCGACCTCCGGTTTGGATAAAAACTTACCTGCATTTACGAAGCTCTGTGTGGGTAAACATCTCTTGTTTGGTGGTGGAAATTTTATGAATTCTAATTTGGATCACATCAAACAGGACCATGAAACTACCGCAAGTGTGGAGAGGTTAGTTTCTAAAAGAACTGCTGTTTTTTTTTTTTGCCAATGAGGGAATCTGGAATAGTTGGATATTTTTACCTTGCATGGCGGATAACGACTTACAACTTAAAGGCACTCCTAAAGCAATAGTTCCTCGTAAAGGAGTCAAAAAAATTGCTTAGCTATAATGCGGTGTACTTCAAACTGTTTCCCCCGAAAGCATTACTGTCTGTTGACTTCTTTCACACTTTGACGCCAATTCTAGAAGGTGCCTGAAATTGGAAAATAAAAGCGTTCGAGGTCTGACCAGTGCCCAAATGACTGGTACCACTGTAATCGGTAGCCACACAGGGTTTCCACAAATTTCTGTAACCGGTGAATGGTAAGGTCCCTCGAGAAGTAAAGTGGTAGCTGCAGTTTGGAGCGAAATTACAGGAAGGGCTATTTGTGCTGTTGCATTCTTAACGGAAGCACCAAAAGCGTATTTAGAGCGAAATTTAGATAGTCTCCTACTCCTAAAATAGGGGTGTATGCATGGTCGTTACAGCCATGTTTTGAAGTTGCTACTTGTTGTATCGCTTCTCGCAACAAGGGCGTTGTTTTCACCAGTGGTAAGATCACCGTCAGATTAAAGCATCCCGAACCGCACCAACGTACGTCTGTAATACATTACACCTCAAGCTGTATAACTGCGTTCGTGAGAGGTCACGGAAACTTCATGATAATAACGATGCTTGCAGACTGTTGGTAAAAGACTAGCGCTAAACATAAGACCACAGACACATTTTCTTTGAAAAATGTTTGCAATTACTAGAGACTCAGTGACGAGGTCGATGGCCAACAGTGTATAAATCGTCAGAGTGAATTGACTACATTTAAGACTAATGATTACAGACGGCTCGAGACGCAATATAGGCAAGGTAAATATAAATTACCAATCGAGTATCAGAAGTCATTAAGGAACAAAGAGGGCTGTAACCTTAGTGCTCAGCTTCGGTATTCTCTGCTTATATATGCCGTACTTTATAGCCTAGAACTTGTCCGATCTGATATCCATTTGCTACGATCGCTGAAAAAAACTGGACAGGAATACTCTTCACCTTAGCTGAAGATATCCGAAATAGCCTTGATTTGTTTACGGCCTTAAAAATAAACTCCGGTATCCACTTTTTGTTAGGAAAATGCAAAACTTCTTAGTTCAGCAAAAAAATTTTCAAAAATTAATTTTGTACTATCGTAAACATCCTCGCCAACAGTACCAAACAACGACGGTCATCACAACAAAGTATGACAATTCATTTTTTTATTCTTCGGGCATGCCAACCGAGTCCACATATCAACTAAAATTCCACAACTTGGAAAAATAACTGAAGAAATGGAGAAAAAAAGTGAATGAACAAAAATGTACTCACACAACGTTCACACTGCGTATTGGCTCATGCCACTTATAATCATAGCTAACATAAATGAAGTTTAAAGCAACCCACCTAAGTTGGCTTATTGGATAGATTTTCTATCCTCAGCTTAGATTGCAACCTTCTACTGTACAAGTCGATCCTCAAATCAGTGTGGTGGAGCACTGCCTCAGCTAGCATTGTAGAAAATATTCAAAGGCGCTAAAATAAGATTCTACGAATAATCTCAGTTGCCCCTGGTCTATACAAAACTCGAAGATTTACAAAGATCCAAACGTGCTATCAGTTAAAGCAGAAATAGCATAATATGCAGTATCGTTGTATTTAAAGAAGCTTGAAACCCATTCAAATCCTCTGACCCGTAACATGCTAAATGAACGTATTTACATTAGACTTAGAAGGAGGAATATTGCTTCTCTCCTCCGAACATGACAGGGATGACCCACTAATGATAACAGCAATCGTGAAACATACATTTTTTTCTGTAGCTCTGGCTGGACTTATCAAGTTATCAAGTTTATTGGTTTTTTCTTAGACTAAAGATAAGAGTAATTAATGTTAGTTCTAGTACATTGAAGATACAATAAATAAAAATATGAGAAAAAATAATAATTTTGGGAATTTTGCGTTTATTTCAAAAAATATGTCCAGACCATTTAAAACCACCTGAATATTGAAATTCACATTGAAATATTTAAACAGCGAATACCTTCAAAGTACTATGATCATAGAAACTTTAAAAAAGCAACAAAATCCATAAAGAAAAGAATACAAATAGAGATGTTATTTTATGTTTGTTTGTTTCCATTCATTTTATTTACAAAAGACCACTCCCTCGACCAAAACAAAAAAAAATTGCAAATAACAAAAAGCAAATTTGTAACAAAATCAAATACAAATACATTTTCAAACTCACACACACACACACATACATATACCAACACTCAAACGAAAATAACCAATCCAGACAATATGGATAATGTATGGGAAAAAGATAAGAATTTCCTGTTGAGTGTTTGATATTTATTTACTTTTTTTTGTTTTTGCTTTTGGCAACTTCCCCTTAAAGGGAACTCATACGTATTATGGCTAAATCTGCACAAGCTTGGAAACGGAAATTGGAAAACAAAACAAAAACAAGTGAAATGAGAAATAAAAAAAAATAAATGGAATACAAACTGTCTACTTTGCAGACAACCTTCCAATTGGAAAATAAAATCAAAAAGTTTTTGTTTAACGACACGACAATTTTTTAAGGGTTGGGCTGGCTGTAATTTCTATAAGGTTTTTAGAGTTGAAACGACTCGTTGTTGTTGTTATTGTTTTTGTGTTTTTGTTTTCGTCATTGCTTTTGTTATCTTTATATTTGTAGTCTAATATGAACCGCAGACGCACTAGTAACCAGCCAAAACCCAACCAACCATTCATGTACATTTCAACCATACAATACTAACATGCATACATACACCCCTTAAAATGCAATACAACTACAGGCGAAATAATAAACGTCAACAAAGCTACACACAATTATAACTACTGCTACAGCAACTACTAACTATATACCACCACCACCACCACCTTTAATACCGTTACTACAACTTACTCTCATCTCACACTCATACGATGAGCTGCTCTATACAACTTTACTTTGATAAACACTTGCTCTCACCTCTAGATTTAGTTGAATTCGCATCGTGGTACTGATATCGTTATAAACTGACAACGGAAAAACTTAAGTTTAAAACAAAAAAAAAATTCAAATTTTCAAAAATCAACCGTTAAGAAAATATATAAAAAACACACACACACAAGTATAAGCACGCGAAAAATAACCTAATAAACGTTTCTCATACTTAAATAAAAAATAAACGCGGAAACTAAAACAAACACATACGCATTAGCATACTCGCTTATATGCATGCGATTTAAACCTAGTTTAAACTTTATTTAATAAAAAAGCTACCAGACAAGGTCGGCTAAGCCGCAACAACATTGTTGATTTTAAAAGCTTAAACGTCATTCATTCTTTCGTTTAACGCTTCAGCTATTTATTTATGTGCCATTTATGGGTTTATTAAATCTCATTATTAAACGTTATGACGTCTAAGCGTTAAAATAAAATTAATAAAAATAAATAAATATAAAAAAGTAGCTTCAATCTCATAACAAAAATATTTTTATGTTTAATCTGTGATAAAAAATTTCCAATAATTTGCTTGAAATTGAAATGTCTTAAATCAAATTAATTACATTTAAACGACCAAAAAAAAAATTAAAAAAAAGTTTAAATGTTAATTGTTTTTTGTTTAAAAATTTAAGCATTTAATCCTCTGTTGCAACACACTGTGCATGTTGCAGCATGGAACTTTTGAAGTTAATGATGTTCAAAAGTGACTTTTTGTCGTCAAGTGATAAATGTGATGATCGTGTACCGCCAATTAATTTAAGTCAATTGCCCGAATTTTTATTGTGTAAGTGTTCTTACGTGTTTATAAAAATAATATTCACAATAAAAATTTAACCTTTTTCATTCAATTATCATAAATATTTGCCAATTGATAAAAAATATACATATATATATTAAACAAATCGGAAAAAACCACATTGATTAAAAATCCAATAAGAACTGAAAGTTCTAAAGAAACCATGATGACAACGAATTTTTGTGTTTTATTAAAAAAAATTTATAGTCCTTTAAACACATAGATGACAGCGGCTACACGACTACAAATGCCGTTGGCAACAATCGTTGCCGTGTAGTCAGCTACTTAATTATATTGAAGACAATATCCATAACGTAGAAATACATATTTTACTTTTATTATGTCAAATGTCGAAGAAAATAAATTTATTATTGGTTCAAAACTTTCTGATTACAAATAAATTGTAATTTTTAAATTTGTAATATTCTCTTCTGTTAAATAAAATAAAACTGTCGCATACAAATATATAAATTATCCTAAGTTGGCTACAGCCACAACGGTGGCCGTATAGGCATGTAGCTATGATAGCATCAAAATAATCGTCTTCATATAAAAGTGCGTATTTTAGTTTTGATAGTTTGTAGCCGGTAGCCTGCTGTTGTCTTTATGTTTAATTCATTAGGCAGCTCGTAGCAATACTAATCAAATGTTTATCTTCGAAATTTTTTTATATTTATTTGTTGGATCTTCAAGTACAGTTTAACTTAAGGCCAGGATTCATATTCCTACACAATCACACCATTCAATCACAAAAAAAATGTGACAGCATTAGGTCCTACTCAAAGAATCGCTTCAAAATGGCGTTGTAGGTGCCACACTATTATGCAAAAAATAGATTTTGCAACAAAAAAATACTTAACCCTACGTCTTCATTAGAAATCAACATGTCTTAACAAGAGTTAAACTTATAAAAGTCAAACTTATATATAAAAAAAAACATTATTTTTAATACTTTCTTTTTTTTATAAGAAGTTTGACTTTTGTTAAACTTGTTAATGACTAATGTAGACGGAGGTTAATGAAATTTTTCAAAAGATTATCAAATCGTACAGACCTGTCAAAAAGTCTGTCATACACAAACACTTTTGATCCACACTGTTTTCGACAGATCGAACGACTGAGTATGATAGTGAATCATGGCCTTAAGAATAAGTGAACACATATTATATCTATTTAAATTATACTTAATTAAGTGCAGCCAGTGCTAAGAAAAATTTATTTTCATGGCTGATGATATCAATTTGAATTCATCGCTCTGATGTTCGACCAAAAGAGGCAATAACCCTCATTATTAGGCGAATGTAACAAAGGACATTCAGAATGTTACGTACCAGCGGGTTTAGATGTGTTTCCAGCTTCTTCAAATACTTTGACGCATGTTTCGTGATTTCTACTATAACCAACGCCATGTCTGGATTTGCGTGAAATTCGAGTATTTACCATACCACGGAGCGGCAATTATTATTAATATAGGGTGGATGTCGAATTAGACCACTTCCTTAATGTGTCCATTTTTAAACCACTTCCATCCTCAATGATTATAGACAGCCGATTTGTAATTTACGGCAAGCTTACTTTCATTAAATCAGGTGCTGCCACCAGCCTTTATTCTTGACTTTAGTGATTTCAGACCGTCGACCGGCATCATGGATTTTCTAGTAATGACTAACATTTTTTTAAGGCTTAAGAAGTGTCTTAAGTCTAATGCTACACAGTGCTGGACATTCGCACAGTGTACGCTACATTCTCTCTCAAATACATACATATCGTTTTCTCGTCAATTTCAATATTTAGTTTAAACTCCCGTCTTCATTTGCTATCAACATGTCTTAACAAAAGTCAAACTTAATATAAAAAAACCGGTATTAAAAATAATGTTTTTTTTCATATGAAATTTGACTTTTGTTGATGCATGTTAATGTCTAATGGAAAGGGGGGATAAAGAATATTAGTTTTATACACCAATACATAAAACTCAAATTATTCAAAAAATGCAAAAACAAACTTAAAAATATATCACAGTTAAAATATGCTAAGCTAGTATCACATATCCATTGAAATATGTAAGTATGTACATACATATGTCTGGAGAAGTACAATTACACGATCTTGACGGCTTTTATAAAATGTCAAAATAAAACTTTAAACCCCTGTCTTCATTTGCTATCAACATGTCTTAACAAAAGTCAAACTTCATATATAAAAAAACCAGTATTAAAAATAATGCTTTTTTTTCATATGAAGTTTGACTTTTGTTAACGCATGTTAATGTCTAATGGAGACGGGGTGTCAAGGCCGGAGAATCCGTCATACGTTTTACTTTAACCTACTCAACTAAAAACAAAGTAACAACGGAAGAGGTTGACAGAATGAGTACTTTGTTGACGTATATTAAATCAGAAAAAAGCACTCAAAAAATATTTTTCACCATTTTACTTTATTTAATTTATTTATTTTGGAGTATTTTGTTTTTTTTTTTTTTGCTACCACTCAACACAAAAATTTAGTTTTGAGAGAGAGAGAGACCAAATTATAGCTCTCAATTGCTCTCAACGTACGTCAAAAGTTGCCCAACTTTCGTACTTTGCGTTGAGGGAGACGTACTGATTGTGACAAAACTCATTAGAAAACCTGTATTTCAACTTTCTTGTACATTGAAATAGTCGACTTATAAGGTATGACGGATTCTACGTGCCCCGGCCTTAAGTGACCCAGAAATCAGTTCTCAAAAAAGTCATACAATCCATGCAGTTTTACACACCTGTTATAATTGTATATGCTTCAATCGCAATTAATTAATTTGCTCTAAAAAAACAGCTTATTAGGGTTCTTTATAGCTCACCAGTAACAATACTTGTATTTCCCTTGGCAGGGATAATGTCACTGCAATAAGTATTTTAAGATCTTCCAGGGCATTTTCGCGCACATGTCGTTCAAGTCTTATTGGAGCGAACGACTCAATTTCTGAGACCTTAAACGGATCTCTGCAAAAGTAGCACTTGGACTAAGTGCTACTATGTGGTTGTAAAAAGACCAAAAGTGCTGCAAACAAAAAATAAATTATATAAAAATGGTCCTTAGTATATCCTTGAGCAATTTAACACTACCAGCTCTATTTTGCATTAGAATAACCCAAAACTAGTCGAAAAGGGACCCATTGAGTAGTGGTCTGCTACATTAATAATAACCCAAAACTATTTCATGTTATCACTGCATAAGGTACCCACAGAAACTTAATTAAAAACAATCAAAAACAATAAATTCTTATTTGAAAATAAGATGATCACTCTCTGTTTTATCTGTTTTAACTAAAAAAGAGCACAGTGCTCAATGACGTATCCAGAGATAGGTTAACACGTAAAATATTAGAACGTAACGTTTTATTGTGGCCCTATGTTCCTTATAGGAATTACAGGATATTATATATATTTACCGTGTTCTTGACGAGCATAACGTTTCGTAGTTTGTGTACTTTTATTCCAAATCAGATTAAGAGAAAAACCTATAACAGCGCGCTAAGCGCAAATTTGTCTAGCGCTTAACTTTAACGCTGCAATTACAAGCCTCAATAAGATGTGTGTTAACTTATTTTGTTTCATAAAATCCAAGAAATTGAAATATATATAAAATCGCGAGATAGAGCAGAAAGTAACTAACATATCATCACTTTTCCATCAAAAAGAATGATCATTTTGTTTGCAGCCAACTTCACTACTTACCACTCTTTCAAAATCGGATTTTCCAATTGCAAATCGTTGACGCCGAGCTGAGCGGTCGTTCGTGGGCTACAGAAATATGATACAAGTAGAATTAGTTTCGAGATAAGTTGTCCTTTTGTTTTTGCAGCTCTCTGAAATTTTTACAACGTAAACTTAGATTAACCAAATTTACTTACGAGTTATCCGCCAATCAATAGTAACGAGTTTACTGCGCTCTTAAACATTATAGCGTTTCATGGCTTGTCAATTTGTGATCTATACATACATACATATGTACATATAATTTTCCAAATCAAAAATCGTATGAGTGCCCAAAAATTATGCATTAACTTTTTAAATATATTGATTAAAAGCATTATTTGTGACAGATGTTGTGACAGCTCTATCCGATTAAAAAAATTCCATGACATATTTTTTTTTTGTTTATTAAATTGAAATTTGGATACTTATAAAACTATAATAAACAATAGTTGACAAGATTTATAATTTTTTACAATGTCCCGAAATCGAGCACTCTAATAATTAGTATATAAATGTAAGTCTAGTTTGTTTTTTGCAAAAGTTTATTTTTACAAATGAATTACAAATAATTGAAAATTTATTTTTGTTGCAATGAAAACTGAATAGAAAAACATTGCATTTTATCTTAGGCCAAGTTAATAGTCAAGGGTTAAAAAGGAGAAGAGATAAGCTAAATAGTAATATACTAATTATTTCTTATCCACCAGTATTTTTTATTTTTAATTGTTTTATTAAACAACTGTAAATCTTTATGTGATACTTGTGTATCATACTTTATAGTTAAATTATCTAAATTGCAATCAATTGCCTTTGTAGTAGCTCTTCTGTAATTATGGTAAAAAATGGGGACGCTATTTTCATTTTGAATAACTCCACTTTTATCCAGGTAAAGAAATGCCTCAGGTGGTACCAGACCTTTCGCAAGAGTTTCAATTATATATATTTCATTTGTAAAATAAGGAGCCTTTATTAGGTTGTTTACATTACAGTTTGTACATCTTAAAATATTATTTCTAATTAAATTTATTATAAAGTTATCTATTCTTATAATATTCGCTTTATTATATAATTTTCTATTAGATACAAAATTAGTATAATTACTTTCTGGAGATTTATATAATCCGGTACATGCTCTCAAACATTTTCTTTCAAATATTCTAATTTTTTCCATGTTAGAAGGCGATATGTTGAACCATATGGGACAACAATAAGTTATTATAGGTCTGATTAGGGACTGATACATTATTATTTTTATTCTTGTGCTTACAAATTTACTGTAAAAAAGAGTACGGTACGAAAAAAAGGCTTTTCTGGCTTTCGAAAGACTTTCGTATATATGTTGGTTAAAGTACAAAAATTTGTCTAAAAAGACGCCTAGATATTTGACTACTTTTTTATTTGGAATCACACATACTCCGTAGAAATTATCTTAAAATCCTTCCAATTTTTCCTAATATCATAATTACATTTGTTAACTGGTTGTCTGAAAAGTATTGTTTCACATTTCGTAGCATTTATTTTCATATTCCAATTAATGGCATATTGTTCTACCCTGTTATAAAGTAACTGAAGATTCTGATTAATATTTTCAATTTTGTCATCGGAGTGGTATATAATAATATCATCTGCAAATGCAAATATATTGTCCACTTGCTTCATCAAGTCCAAAAAATATAAATTAAATAAAATAGGAGAATTTACACATCCCTGTTGTAGCCCGTTGACTACGTTAAATTTTCTACTACTTAATGAGTTCCCGTAACAAACCACGCAGTTTTTTGCGTTTATCATATTATAAATTAATATAATCTGATTAAATGGAAATTTGTATATAAACAGTTTAAATATTAATGCTGCAATCCATATTATATCGAAGGCTTTTTCCATATCTATAAGACCCGTGGCGCAATTCTTGTTCCAGTTCCAATTAATATAAGATGTGATATTATGGATAGCATCTACAGCAGAATGTTTGTATTTGAAACCGAACTGTCTTTCGCTTTTTATACATATTTCATAAACTTTACTTATATTAGGTAATAAACTAACTGGTCGAAGGTTCCATGAAATACTATACTACATCAATGTTTGCTGTATTATTTATGACAAATTAATTTTATTTATTTATTTGTTGACACAAAAAAGTTATATACTAACGGCGTTTATAATGTATGATTATTTTCCTTTTGATCAAAAGATAACTAACTTTCGGTTACAGCACTAGCTAACTGACGGTTACCGATTTAGGTCATAAGAGTACTTAAAAATAATAATTTTTGCAAAAAAAAACCGACTTCAAAACAGATAGAAGGGCACCAATTCTAAACTAAAAATGTAAGAAGTAATCTGTAATAATTAGATTTAAACCAAATAAAAGATGCGCCAAAATTAGAGGGAAACAAAATAAAGACTATTGAATGTCAAGCCTCTCCCTATTACTGTTCAAAAGTTAAGCTATTTTCACCAGTATCCATCTTGTATGGGGACACCATTCAAGCCTCTGTCTATAACGGTTTTAAAGATAGGGGCACACAGATCAAATAACATCACCTATTCGGACACCCTTTAATTTACAATGTTAAATTAAAGACCTGTTGTTATAGAGGAGTTGGCCACAAAGATTCTTTGTAAATTTCAACTATCTGTCTATAACGGTTAAAAAGTTTAACCATATATATCAAATTACATGAACTATTGGGACACCCTTTACATTATAATTCCAAATATTTATACTTGTTATCATACCAGAGAAAGTAGTGGATATTCTGTCTAATTTTCAAGTGTTTGTGTTTAACGGTTCAAAAGATAGGGTCATATACATAGATCAAATTACGTAATTTATGGGGACACCCTTTAATTTCTAACTTCAAATTATATACTTGCTGTAGTGGTTTTGCAATACAGGTTCCTTGTAAATTTCAGCTGTCTGTCACTAACAGTTCAAAAGGTTGGCCACATACATAGAATTACACTAACTATTGGGACACCCTTTTAGTTCCAAATTCAAAATTTTATACTTTTTGTTATAGCTGACTTAGCAGTACAGGTTCTTTGTAAATTTCAGCGGCCTGTGAACAACTATTCAAAAGTTTGGCCATATACATCAAATTAAATGAACTATTGGAGCACCCTTTAATTTAATATTTTGAATATTTATACATTTTATTTTAACGGTCATAGTAATCGACAGTCTTTTGTCTATAACGGTTCAAAAGATAGACCCAAATAGGTCAAATTATGTCACCTATGGGGACACCCATTAAATTTTAAATTTATTTTTTTATTAATTTCTGCTGTTGGGAGCTATAGCGGCACGCAATTTTTTAAAATTTTAATTTGCTGCCATTTACGGTTCTTAATACACGTAAAAAACATGTATGTTGTATGGGGACACCCGTTAATTTTTAATATTATGAACTGTTTTTAAAATGGGACCAACCTGAAAGCATAACCTTTCAAATAAAGAAAAAAAATTTAAAATCGGTTCAGAAATGGCTGAGTTCTGCGGTTACATACATAAAAAAAGCAACATTCAGACGAATAGATAACCTCCTTCTTTTTTGAAGTCGGTTAAAAATATTATAAACTGTGTGTATTTATAATCTATTAGGTTATATGGGTCCCCTGGTCATTATGCGTGCTTTTGGCTGCGGTTTTGACCGTTCCCCTTACTTCGAAAGTAATGCGTCCAATCACCCACTCAAGACCCTGTTGAAAGGATGCCCGCAATAATAATAATAGTGGAAGTAAACCGTTGCACAATCACCAGAGTTTTTGAGGAATCGTAGATGTGGAGTTCATATCATATCACTTCGTTTATTGTTTTATTGTTCGCTTGCTTGAGTCCAAGGGTGAACTTTCGCTGACAAAACATGTTTAACCGCTACTATTTAGTCTACATATGTCTTTTTTGGTTAAAACCATATAATTGCACTTGGCAATGTGTGAGATACTATCAACTACATCGGTAACATTGATAGGTGTGCGGTGCGATCAGTATACTGCCGCCAGTGCACAGAATCAAAATATTTTGGAAATAAAATAATCATTTATAAACGGCTAGGCCGATTGATCCAAAATTTGACATGAGCATAACAGAGGAGTATCTGAACTTAAGTTTTAAAGGTGGTTATCATACACCCTCCAGAGGTGGCGCTATTTGGTCTCAAAGTTGGGAACCTCGCACCTGAAAATTATTTTACAGCTTGCCATTTCTTCAGTTTTATTCTGATTTTTGAAAATTATATATGGTCTTAAAGGTCAATACCTACAAAATGGTATCTAAATTTGCAAATAACAATTTAAAATGATTGAGTTATAAGCATTTTAAGAAATAAAATTTTTGATTTTTCGCTACCCTGGTCCAGTTTTTTCAAAATATTGCGTACCCTATTTTTTTGAAATTTTTTTTTGTGATAGTTAGCGAGCCAAATTCTAAATATTTTTGATAAATTTGAAGATTGTATCTTTACTAAGTTCAAATCTAGACGATTTTCACTTTAAAAAATCCAAAATTATTGCATTTCTTATTTAACGTTTCTTCTTTTAAAAAAAATTTCCTAAGGAATATATAAAAATTACATACACTCAAAATATTAAGCTAAAATAACTGAAAATGCAATTTAAAATAAATGAAAACTCAGTTAAAAAACTCATTATTCATTTAAATCAAATAAAAAGTTTTGTTAATTTTAAATACTCAAAAATTAACTGATAAAATCCGTAAAAACAACTGTTTTTATACCCTTCACCACAGGTAGAAAGGGTATATATAAGTTTGTCATTCCGTGTGTAATTTCTACAATATTCATTTCCAACCTCATAAAGTATATATATTCTGGATCCTTATATATAGAGAAGTTGATTAAGTGATGTCCGTCTGTCCGTGTTAGTGTGGTAATGTCATTTGCCAAGGCACCAGAAGAGATACAACAAATTTAAGCACACCAATCTGTCAGGCATAGTTTCAAAAATTTTGGTATTGCAATTCAGCAACATCGGATCATTCCTTTGGAGGCTACGGGCCAAAAACCACGCCCACCTATATTTTGTTTACGTTTTTTTTAATTTTTTTCGGCTTTAATGATTATGTTTTGCCTTTTTTTGTCAAATAAATATTAGAGTGTGACAGGTAGATCGCAAGGAGTGCATACAGATCTCGGGGGATCAATAACCCCCTGCG
This sequence comes from Phasia obesa, assembly GCA_949628195.1. Lineage (NCBI taxonomy): Eukaryota > Metazoa > Arthropoda > Insecta > Diptera > Tachinidae > Phasia > Phasia obesa. Next base: position 129,548,013 of record OX451216.1, read on the forward strand.
AGGGGCGATTTTTGTTTGTTTTTAGATTGGTAGGGTTTTTCTGCTTTGATTTGTATTAGAGGCCTTAATAGAAAGCAATACGCATAGAGGTAGCCAATGGACCCACAGGGTACCCACTGACAAATAGGAGCAGTTAAAAGGACCCCCCATGTGTCAATATGATGAATTTTTTTTTTTTTTGTAAGGATTTCTTTTTGCTTTAGTCTGACCATTTTAACTCAATATAGATTGCAGAAAGGTCCTAAATTTAATAAAAAACTTCGATTTTATTAAATTTTTAAAAAATAATTAAAAAAATTTTTTACAAAAAAATTTACAAAACATTTTCAAAAAGATATTTTACAGAAAAATATTTGAAAAAAAATTTTTTTTTTATATTTTCCAAAAAATTTTCGAATAAAATTTTACAAAAAATTTTTAAAAAATTATTTTTACAAAAAATTTTTACACACAATTTTCGAAAAATTAAAACAAAAATTTCAATATTTCTTTGAAAATTAAAATCATGACTGTAACATAACATATAATTAATATTAAAAATATACATATTTATGTATGTGTGTATATAGAGTAACATATTTTTTTTTTTTTAAATGAGTTTGATTTTTTTAAATGCGTTTGAATAGATGATATCTCTGTTTTAAAACCTAGGTGCCTTAAACACTTAGACATCATCAGGATACCGACTACAAACTGTCAAAAATAAAATACACACATTTATAGGTAAACAATTATTTTGAAGCCAGCAAAGCTACATGGCTACACGACTACCGTTGTGGCTGTCGTCAACTTTTATTCAACAAAAGAAAATGCCACAAAATTGTAAATTACAAATTCATATGTATACAAACAAAAAGTTTTATAGGAAATATTTATAATTTTTTGAAAAAGTTATTTAATTATATAAAAGCAACATAAGTATTTCTACAACAATGTCAGAGTTTACGATGCAGCTGTCGTCTTCAATATCATTAAGTAGCTGACAACACGGCGACAATTGTAGCCAACGGAATTTGTTTTCATTTGTCTTCTATTTCTTTAAAGCATGAATAATGAATTTTTCTTATGCGACTTAATTTAAGTAAAGAGTCAACAATACGGATAATGCTGTACATGTCTGTATAAATAAAATCACCGTGATGAAGGGTATAGAAGATTCGGCACGGCCGAATATAGCACTTTTACTTGTTTTCTTTAATTTTAACAACATAAAAATTAACTGAATATTCAGTAAAAGTCAATGATATTTCCCTTGATTTTGCTTTTTTTTAACTGTAATAAAATTAAATTCAGTAAAAATAAACGATTCTTCTGTTGTTTCTGTTTTTTTAACTTCAAAAAAATAAACTACAAATTTCGTAAAAATAAACGATATTTCCTTTATTTTTGCTATTTTTTATTTTACATAAAAATAAATTAATACAATTAATCTTAAAGATATATTTTTTTAACAAGGATACATAAGTAAATTTGAAGCAATTATATACATATGTATATATATTTTATAAGATAAGATATATTTACCACCATTCATCATCAACTAAAGAACCGAAAATCACAATCAAGAGGTTAACTAAAAAAAAAAGAAATTATAAAAATATGCATATAACAAATAATCAAAAAATTGATAAATTATAAACCATTTACCTATCTCTTGACATACCGAACCGATTTGTAAGGATTTTTAAGAGGTTTTTAAAATGCATATACCTTAAGGGAATAATTGAGAAGATATAATTAAACATACAATGCAGTTACAAAATATCTTAGCTGTCACTGAAAAACAGTTATGCATAAAGAAACATCTTAACAATGTTTTGCAACAAGTAAAGAAGAGTTCGAAGTTCTGCCTCCAGAAAAGAAAAAAATACATGACGTTATTTTAAGTATATCTTTTAATACTATAGCCTCTAATACTATTCCAAAAGCCATAAGAATGAAATCTAGTCGAAAATTATTGACTTAACTTGTCACTGATATAAAAGCGAGTGTTTTTGATGAATCATGTGGAAAATAATCAGAAGAACGTCAGAGTCAAAACGTTCCAAATTCTGTGACCGACATTATAAAGAAAAATGTTTACGATAATTGCATTGTATTCTAAGTTTTTAAAGTGTCATAAACGACAAAAGTCATTTAAGAAAAGACTGCCACAGCGAATGCAGAGTCCCTGCTACCACCCATACTTTGGGTTTCAGACTTTGGCAATTGACTTCACAATAGCAAATGGCAACTTTGTACCGATATTACATATTGAAATTGAATAAAATATTTTTTCGTTTCACCCTAATGTGTTACTATTTATTTGTCATAAAGCAACTTTAAGTATATGGAACCAAGCAATGATGCAAAATTAAGAGTTCAAACAGTTGCCAAGAATGATCAAAACAAAATTATAAGTAGTCTTCCCACCATAAGGACTGCCAAGCCTCAATAAAATTGGCAACCCTACACTTAAAATCACAATTGGACTGGAAGATTGGCCTAATTTTGTTTCTATTATTTTTGACATAGCTATTATCCTATGGTACTTGAATTACTTACCAGATAATATGGTACAGCCGGTCGGGTGCACTAAATAATTATTTTACACATTTTTATCTAATTTATATAATATTTTTATTTTTTATTTAATATTTAATATTATGCTAATTACCCATAACGTTTTTTTAATAAAAATGCAATTTATTTGCTGGGTAATTAGCATAATATTAAATAATTAATATTTAAATTCCCAAAAATTTTATTAATAACTAAATATGCAACTGCTTGTGCAAACCTTTGGCATCACTTGTCATTTTTCGATACTCTTGCGAGAACAAAATTAACTTGTGTATGCTTTTCATCACACCTTACCTCTCTGCATTTAGTGATGGCAAAAAACCATCTAATTGTAGAAGGACAGTAAAGAAAAATAAAAACGTGGTTTGTTTGTTGGTGTTTTGTTGAAGCTTTAATATTTTGTAATATTATTCTATAACATGCATACTTCTCATTGTGTTTTGTAGAATTTTATTACATATAGAGTAATTTTGGTTTCTTTAAAATTAGGAAAAAGGTTTCCTGATGATCTGGCCTGAGCAACCAGTGAAATACGTATAGGAACTAGCTCTTTTCCCCCAACAAATAAATTGTATTTTTATTAAAAAAACGTTATGGGTAATTAGCATAATATTAAATAATTAATATTTAAATTCCCAAAAATGTTATTAATATTCTTATTTTAATTTTTATTTTCTAAAATTGTCAAATAGTTTTAACATATGTATGTACATACTTAGTTTTATCATTTTCGATATAACCGAATTTTCAATTTAAAATAAATGAAAATATTAACTGTAACGGAAAATCAGTATTTATATTCAGTTTTTTTAGAAATGAATGTTGGAATCAGTAGAAAAATAAAATGTTTTGAATTTCAAACGTTTATTCAGTCAAAAATAACTGTACGGAATACTTTTTAAATAAACTACAATCAGTTACTTTAAAAATACTCTGAGTGTATTTTTATATAAGCTAACTATATGTGTGTACGTTTAAACAAAATTTCGTATATGGACAAAAAACTAAAAATCCCAATTTTGGGATTTTTGGTCCTTATTTTGGGAATTGTGGAATTTCCTTTTTCTTAATATTGCAGATTTTTTGCCATTTCATTTAACTTGATCAACAACACATGCACAGAACATTTTATTTGATTTGCTTAATTTAGAAAAATTTTATTGCATATTTAAAATGTTTGTTGTTCCCTCAAATTTTCCCGTGTTTACCATTATTTTTCGAAATTTTCAGATTAATTAATTTTTTTATATACATACGTATATGAGTATAAATGACGCAATTTACAAATTGCAAACAGGGTTTTCATATTTATTTTCACCTATTTCGCCAAAATCGACAAAACAATATTTTTTAATTTTTAAAATATTTTTAACAGATAACAAAAAATAATTTTATTTATAATTTTATTTTTTAGCTATTTCTAAAGTTCGCCAAGAATAGTCGCCAAAACATATAAATATTTTGTTTTATATTTAAAATGATAAGTGATAAAATAGTGCTTATTATCTCATTATAATATGTTTTATAGAAATTAAATTTATTCAACAGAAGTTTGCAATATGCCCTATTTCAATTCATAAAATTCATAGCAAGTGTTTCGCAGTTGAGTTTTGGTCGAATTAGCAGCATATATATAAGTTTAAAAAATCCAACCTTTTTTCAAAATCAATAACCTATTTTTAAAAAAAAAATGTAATTTAGAGAGAATAAAACAAACTCCATCCTTACTTTAAAACTTCCTTTGTATGTCAAAAAAAGTTTAGATAGAAAAAAATTTAGATTGAATAACATATTTTTTATAATTTTTCTAAAATAAAAGTTATTCACCCCTATTCTGCATTTCGATTACGTTGCCGCATTCAGTTACGCACGAATCGAAAAAAGGTATTCCAAAAAAAAAAACTGAATCGAAAGAAATAGAAGAAGAGAAGAGTATGTTTAAAACAAATGTTTTTCTATGAAACAAATGAAATAAAAACACAAAATAAAATAAACAATTCTGTTTGTCATTAAAAAAAGTTAAATTAAGTGCGCAAAACGTTTGCTAAAAGCAATTACATAATTGTTTTACATAAAGGCAATTATGCCGAACGTGTTGGTGCCGGTGCTTTCGTATATTTAGCTACCGTTAAGGAGTATTTAGCCGCTCAAATTCTTGGATTGGCTGGTAATGCTGCTCGTGGCAACAAAAAGACCAGAATCAATCCTTGACATTAGCTAACTGTAAACTGTTTAACGAAGAGTTAAACAAATTATTGTCTGGAGTACCAATTGTCCAAGGTGTAGTTTTGCTCAAGAAAACAGAAAAGAAATTTCCAATCAATTAGAAAACAATTACATACCGTCATCAAGGACTGATACTTAATCAGCATCAATACGGCAATCAGTATCAATAAAAGAGAAATTCCGGGAGAACTTACATGCATATGTATATATTTTTGGATCTTATAAATATTGAAAAGAAAACAAAAAAATATACAGTAACTAAAAGGTATTTGTGCTACAACTATTCTAGTGTGAAGAATCCTGTAGCGCCGGCGGTGTTATTTAAAATTTGTATATGTATATCACTGAAGCACAAAAATAAAGCTTTCATTTATGGATCCACCCATTAAATTATAAATCTTTCGTTGCCATACAATTCGCCAGCACATAATGCTCATGTGTTGTTTTTTTTCACCAAGAATTATATAAAACTTACAAATTTAAGCACAAAAGCAATTAATAATTAACAAAAAAACTATTTATTGCGTTACATATTTACATATTTCTTAATTACACGCTCTTTTAAACTAAACAAACAAAAATCGAAAAACTTTCCGTTATCAAATTCACAACTTACAATACAATCGAAAAAAATTAAATGAAACGGAACACAGAATACCAGTTGACAATCGGAGAAAATTTCGATTCGAATCGAAACGCAGAATAGGTGCTTGATAAGTATCCAAAAGTATGTTAGGATTTATAAAAATTTATGAAAACAAGAAAAATTGTTTTTGTGATAAGGAATTTCAACATTTTAAAATCGAAAGATGTTCGTAAACTTTATATAAAGTTTCCAGTTTCCAGAATAAAAAAAAAATCCAGAATTTTATCGCCAAATAAGATTGAAAATCGTCACGTTTTGTGACTTCACCAAATTCCCATTAAATGGCCCACTGTGGTTTAAAAACAATTACTTCTACTTTGAGATATCCTTAGCTGGTAAATTGATTCGCACTGTGCCGCACTAAAAAAATTTTAGATTTCGAAGAAAAATATGCTACGAAAAGTACAATTTTATTAAAAACTTATGGCCCTAAACAAAAAAGTATAAAGAGAGGTATTTTTCCCCCCTTAGCAAGTGGAAGAACTTTAAGTAACTTTGCATTTTTTATGGTTTTTTCAAAAATTGTCATTGTGGAGTAGGACTTCGTAATGGCTTATTTTGGTAAAGACTTTACATTTAATATTTTCTAAAAGGCTCTCCCGACCATTATTGTTATAAACAGGAGCCCCCACGCAAACCCCTAAGGGTCTGTAAGCACATACACAAACTCAACGAGAATCTTACAGAGAACAAAACATGTAAAAATTTTAAATCAGTAGCATAGCAGCTAGCCTACCAGCTTTCAACAAAGTAGGTTTGTGTCTCTTTGCCAAATATTTAGCAAACCAATGCATTTTCATTTCAACCACTTTTTTGGTTGGGGGCCTTTGGTTATAAAGCATTGTTATAGAAATAATAAAACTTTTACAAGACGATTTCTGTACATGAAATATTTTTTGAAAATTTTGTTGCTGGTGCAGGTAATAATCGAAATGGAATACAAAACACCAATTTTAAGAATTTTTTTCTGTCTGTCCGCCTGTTTGTGATCAAATAATAAAACAATATCGTTAAATTAAGTTGTATTGGATTTTTAACCATGAGCGAATTTGAGGTTAGGAAGCAAATTGTTCATCTTTTCCTTAGTGCCAACATGCAAAATGTTATCCATGGGAAGCTACACTCGTATACAATGAAAATTAATTGCGAAAATTTTACGTATTACTTCATAACATTCGAGTAGATTTTTCACGTGATCAAACTGCTTTAGAGACCAGTAATTTAATTGCAAGAATTAAAGCTCATGGCACTATAACTAACAGTAGAGCAAAACAGTATAAATAGTTTATATTTAATCTAGTAGGTAGTGTGCTAGTCTTCGAGTCTGAGGGTTGTGGGCTCCGTACCCAACAAAGACTCTGGCTGTTTCACTACATCGAGTAAAAGTCTTTGTAACTATGCTCGATTATTTAAGTTATAATATAATTTGTAATTATATTCCCTACAAAATATGCACCAAAAATTAAAAAAAGAATGCAAATACAGTAAACTTCCGATTATTCACGGAATTGACAGGTGCGTATACCACGGAGAATCGAATTTCGAGGATAAGCCGTAAAATTGCCGATAGCGATTAAACAATGGGTGAAGGTACTTGAAAAATAACACACAAGCGCTTTAAATCAGTTTATTGTTTCATAAGCTGCAATTTAAGTTATGTTTACTTGTCGTGAAGAAGGACGTGCGACCTAGACAGTTGGAAACTGATTCTGATAACTGTCTACAGCTTGCAGCAGAGTCAGTTGACTTACTTTCACGTGCGCGCTAAGTAACCAATAGTACGTGTTTTAATGTACATTAATATTGTCTATTATTTACTAGCTGTGCCCACACAAGTTGTGTGCATCGTGACAATATATTGTTCGATTTTACTTTGAAAGTAATTCACACCCAATTTAAATACCCTTACTTTTATAGTGCTTCACGTATATGTATTTTCTTTATATAAAGGTTTCTATCGCTGGAAAAAAATTATAAAATTTATATAAAATTCTAAAATGTATTGAAAAGCTCTGTAAAAGGTGTTTAAATTATGCCGCTTTCATAAATAAAAGACGCTGTAAAGTATGCAGTACCTTTAAAATATCCCGCTATCAATTTCGCAATTTTACCGATATGCCTTATCTTATCTTATCTTATCTTATCTTATCTTATCTTATCTTATCTTACCTTATGCATATCGCTAAATTCCGTACTTTCACTGCTTTTCTCCACTTTATCTATATTTGAATCCTGATACAAAAAGGTACCTTCTCACAAAAATTTTTAAAAATCCATCCAGTAGTTTTTACGTGATGCGAATACAGACAGATAGAGAGACAGAGAGGCAGACAGACAGACAGACAGATAGGAAAAAAGTTACTGTTCTATTATAGGTATTGAATACTTTTATGATAACTTTTATTATATTAAAGTCCATACGGGTAATTAGAAAACTTATTTCTGTATTTACGAAATAATTCTAAGTTTTAAAACTTGTTTTTGTGTATATTTTTGTTTTTATACATAAAACGTTTTACTGTAGGAACCGCGGTTAAACCATCCGCCAAAAATCGATAGTTTACTGTATACTGGATAAATCTTTTAATTTATTAAAGAGAAACATAAAACATCACACAAAACAAAAAACAAATAAATTCATGTACAAAATAACATTTAAATAAAACCTAAAAAGTACAATACTGTAAAGAAAAAAATTTCAACAAACAAATGTCAACAAAATGAAATAAGAAATTTAAAATACATTAAATTGTGAACAAAATTTTAGTGCAAAAATTCAAAATTATCTAAATTTTTGAGAGTGCAACTATATATCGCATAATAGTGTCTAACTGCCAGTCTCACAATGTCGCTCGATAGCTTTCGTTAGCACAAATTCATTTAAAACAAAAGCCAATTCGTTTACAACAAAAGCAAATTCAAACATTTTATTTTTATTTTGAATGTAATTGTGCAAACGAACGTTATCGAGCGATATCGTGGACCAGACAGTAAATGTGAGTAAAAATGTTACTCCCCTATGTACAGTGGCTCACAGCTTATTTTATGCAGTGAATTTTTTTCATTTAAAATCTCTATAAAAACGAAACTAGCAATACATTAAAAAAAATGTTGCACAATTTGAAAGAGAAAATATTCAGGATAAACAATAAAAAATCATTCACTGCAAAAATCTGCATTTAAATACTTAAAAGGTATTAAAACAAAAAATACCCCATTTTTCCATCTCACAGCTTAAATTATGCAGCCATTTGTGACTGTAACGGTACCTCAATGGAGGGTTATTGTTTTTGAATTTTTCTGTAATCTACTTTTGGCAATGTCTGGCGTTGAATATTCAGTCTAATTTTTTTACTTGAAGTGTCAGTTTTGAAAAATTCAAATGGGTCCGCGCACAACGATAAAACAACGGGAATTGGTCTTAAATCTTTTCAAAAACGGTCACTCACAGCAAAAAATAGCAGAAATAGTTAACATAAATGCTTCCACAGTGCAAAAAATCATCGAGCGCTTTATTCATGAAAATAGGGTTCATAACAAAGGCAGAAATGCAAAAATATAATTTTCACTGAACACGACGAGCAATATATTTTAAGAAAAATAAAGGCGAATCCAAAGGTTTCAGCTCCAAAACTGACTGCCGAAGTTGAAGCTGGCCTGGGAAAGCAATGTTGCGTCGAAACTGTTCATCGTGTATTGCGCCAACATGATTTTCATGGCCGAGTCGCACATAAGAAACCTTTTATTAACCCGAAAAACAGACTTTGCAGATTAAATTTCGCCAAAGAACATTCTACTAAGGATTCAGAATTTTGGAATTCTGTTATCTTTGCCGACGAATCAAAATTTAACATATTCGGATCAGATGGCATGTCTTATGTATGGCGGCAACCAAATAGGGAGCTCAAAAAAGAAAACTAAAAGCTACAGTGAAACATGGTGGTGGCAGTGTTATGGTTTGGGCCTGTATGTCGACAGCTGGTAATGGAAATTTAACATTTATTGAAACAACAATGGACAAATGTAGGTACCTTGAGGTCCTAAAGGATAATTTATGGGAGAGTGCAGAGAAAATGGGTATAAAGTCAAATTTTAGATATTACCAGTATAACGACCCAAAGCACAAATCAGGTATTGTCCAAACTTCGTTAATATATAACTGTCCACATTTAATGACACCTCCACCACAGTCGCTCGACCTTAACGTTATAGAAAATTTTTGGTCAATATTAGAAATTAACATAAGGAAACACAAAATTTCAAACAAAAATGATTTGTAGGAAGCGCTGAAGACGAAGTGGTAGAATATTTTGCCCAGTGTTACACAAAAACTGATTGCATATATGCCAAACCGTCTCAAATCTGTCATAGATAATAAAGGGTACCACACGTAATATTAAATAATTTAATTACCGTTCCTAAACTTGATATATGCAAAATCATAAGTGCCTGCATAAAATAAGCTGTGACATGAAAATTTGTAGTATTTTTTGTTTTTTTAGTTTTAAAATTATTAACAAAGATTTTTGCAATAAATGATATTTTTTTATTTAAACCAGAATATTTTCTATTGCATGATGCCTAATTCTTTTTTAGATTCCTGCTAGTTTTGTTTTTATAGAGCATTGAAAAGAAAAAAACTACAGCATAAAAAAAGCTGTGAGCCACTGTATGTCGAATTCACACCGTACCCGTATGTGTGAAGACATTTATAGCCACTATATTTAAACATTCGGAGAATTAGCCCTCTGTGTACCCTATGCGTAGAATTCCGTACTAGGTTTAATATATAACTTTAAATATACAAGATTTAATGTTTTTCATAACTTTTATGGGGCACCCTTTAATTTTTAATGCTATTTTTGGCAGTCCCAAAAAAAGTCATTATGTCGCAAGTACTTCTTTTTGAAATTCGATATTTTTTGATGGATATCGAAACACCGTTTAATTTTTATTTTTTATACTTACATACATACATACTCTGTTTAATTTTAACAGGTTCAAAAAGTAAGGTGATATCCCTTTATTTTTAGTAATTTTTATATCGCTTATGGCAATACGCCTTCTTTGGAAGTTTCAAGAATCCATACATTACGCTTCAAAAATAGGTAAAAATTATGTTATTATCGGGACATTTCTTAATTTTATGTTTTATTTTTTATACTTGACAATATAGTTCTTACTGTTTGTAAATTTAAGGTGTCTGCTTCTTATGGTTCAAAAACATCAGGCCACATACGTGAACACTACGTCATAATCGGAACTCCCTATAATTTTTGGTATTTGTAATTATAGTGGCCATAGCAGTAAAATTTTTGTGAAAATTTTTATTTACAAGGTATGCTAACACGTCTTATTGTCATAATCTATATCTTATCTTACATAAAGGTACCTTTAGCATCCTGATTCCAATATAAGATACTTTTTTTCCGCCAAAATAACTCATTTCCAAGAGAAAGTGGAAAAATAGTAGTGAAAGTACGCAATTACCGGTATAAAGGTACTGAAATTTTCGGATATTTTCGGTTGCGCACCTTTTATTTTTAAAAGTGGGATATTTTAAACACTATTGTGCAACAGATGGCGCCAATTGAATAAAATTTGTACTTGATCTGTATTTTTACTTTGTAGAATAACATTGTTATTAAAATATTTTAACACCTCTTACAGAGATTTACAATAATTTTTAGAATTTTATATAAATTTTAAAATTTAATATAAATTTTAAAATTTAATATAAATTTTAAAATTTAATATAAATTTTAAAATTTAATATAAATTTTAAAATTTAATATAAATTTTAGAATAAAATAGAATAGAGTAAAATACATGAATATTTTTTCATGTTATTATTTTCAAAAATATGACTTCATGACACCGTATGAATCCTCCAATTATATGAATTAGTAAAGTTTTGTCTGCGTAGCGGAACTTTCAGTTATACAAAAACTAAAAAATTATTTTTGCAAAAAGAGTTTTTGAAATATGCATTTAAAAATTAACAAATATGCAAAACATCAAAATATATATTTATTATGCAAAATATGCAAAGAATATGCATTTACCTCAAAAATATAGAAAATATGCAACTGCAAATCGAATCAGATTTTATGATTTGTATAGATAATGGGTTTTTAAGTTGTTATCTTTCACCTAACAAAACATACATTTGCATAATGCGAACCTTGGTTATAAAGATTACATTTTTTTATGTCCTGAGTAAATAATAATTTACAACAACATATTATTTTAATAATCCTGAACTAAAAAATTTACAACTTTTTACAATAATTCTTATAAAGACATGCACATACATACTCACAAACAAAGTAGATAACTATTGTGCATTGTAATGACACTTAGAAGGAGTGTCATATGTGGAATAAAGGTGTGACTGGTTTTGTTTTTAAGAGCATTTTTGTGTAACACAAATCCATTAAATTTATACACCAGCGAATAAAAAAGCATAAAAGTTTGTTGCAAACATGTGGCAATCTTTTCTAAAAAAAATTGTATTGATAATTGGGTTAAAAATTGTATTAAGGAATAATTAAGATTTCTGTTTCAATTTACAAAAAATATAAATCTTAACAAAAATCTTAACGAATCAGGTATTTATTTTTATTTAATTATTAAATGTTACAATGCAATTACAAATTATATTTTAGCCAAACACCCAAACAGAGTATTTGGTGGGAATAGAACTTACAACCCTTAGACTTATAGACTAACACACTACCTACTAGCCTACCGGGGCACCCAAAATCTGGTATAACAACAAAAATTTATTTATTTATTTGTATTTGTCTATTTAAAATTTATAGCATAAATTTTAGTTTGTTGCCTAAATCACATGCCAGTCGTTTAAACACACACACACACATATTTTAGTACTTTAGTACTTATAAGTATGTGTAGGTCTGTATCCTTGTAACATTTTATCTATTTTTTTTCTTTCCCTTTTACTTATGCTTCATTTTCTTAATCATTTATTTACAGCTACAATACCAAAATGTGGAGGCTGTCATGAACTGATATTGGATCGATTTATTTTAAAGGTCCTAGAACGAACGTGGCATGCGAAATGTTTACAATGTAGCGAATGTCATGCCCAGCTAAATGATAAATGTTTTGCCCGTAATGGACAATTATTTTGTAAAGAAGATTTTTTTAAGTAAGTAAATTTCCGTACATTTTGTTTAGTAAGAATTTTATAACTTTAAAAATAGATATGTGACCGCGCAAATAGAAAGGGACTTAAGGGTAAAAAAAGGAGAGCAGTTTAAAGTTTGCTCTTTTTTCAAATTTTTTTTTACGAATGTAAATGCTGTTAACATTCATACCTGTAATGACTCCGAAATTACAGATTATGATCGATTTTTATTTATTTTTTTCATTACTCAGCGGTGCTTAGCGTACTTTCTTACCATAGCATAACAACAACCAGAAAATAAAACATAAATATATATTTTTTTGTTGAAAACGATTTATTTAGAGTTATGTAAGTGGACTTAGCACATTTGCTGACTAAGACGACTATATAATTGTAATTGTATGCAGGAGTATTTTTAAACTAAAACTGCCATTTTACAAAAGAAACTGTTACAAAGGTAATTCTGGGGTATACAATGACTACACTTGCTATAGCCACCCCCGGAATTTTGTATAATTGTTTTACATATTTATCTAAATACAATTTTATAGTACAACTTTACAAAGTAGAAAAGTTATAAAAATTTCCATCTTTATCCGTTAAAAATTTTTTAATTTTTTTTTTTAATATCAGACATTTTCTATTTTTCTAATTCAAAACTGGCAACACTTGACATACAAACTTCATACCAAGGCATATTTATCAGGTAGCCTCACTACGAAGGGAACATATTAAGGCGAGAATTTTTAATTTTTTATATGGATTTTGACAGTTTAACTCAAGGCACATTCATCAGGTAACCTCAAAACGAAGGGGAATATTAAGGCGAAAATTTTAAAATTGTAAGTTTAACTGTCAAAATCCATATAAAAAATTGATAATTTTCGCTTTAATCTTTCCCCTCCGTTGTGAGGATACCTGTACCTTTATTTAACTTATTAAACAATTTTTCTCCTTAAATGTCAAAATCCATATAAAAAAAATTTTAAAATTTTCACTTTATTATTTCTCTTCTTACATATAATAAAATAGTAACTCATTTCCTGTCTGTCTGGCTTCTGTCCTTCTTTTTTTGTGTTCGCATCTCGTAGACACTACTAGATGGATTTCAACAAAACCTTTTGGGGAGCTACCCTAATATCCTGAATCCACAATATCCTTTTTCTTCCGCAAAAAAATCTTATTTCCAAGAGAAAGTGGAGAAAAAGCAGTAAAAGAATGCAAATTTTTCTTTACTGATTTAAAGGTATTGCATACTTTAAGGCATCTTTTATTTTTGGAAGCAGTATATTTTAAGCAATGTTACGCAATAGATGGCGCTGTTTTAAAATAATGAGTAAGTCATTTCCTGTCTCTCTTTTGCAGAGCTTTACAATAATTTTCATAATTTTATCCAGGGATGGGTACCCTTACATAAAGTAAATACGTTAGAGTCTTAAAATTGGGTGTGTATTACTTTCAAAGCAAAATTGAACAAACTATTGTCAGTACGCACACAACGTGTGTGGGCATAGCTAGTATCTACTATAAATAAAGTTATGTCAATATCAAAGAATTTGGGATGTTCGCTTCACGAGGGAGAGACAGGAGAGAGTTAGTCTCTCATTCGTTGACTCAACAGAGTTCTTTAGTTCAGTAAGGTTTGCCAAGTCATCGTGAATCCTTTAACGCCAGAGCAACATTTCCAAATTGTGAAAATTTACTTCGAAAAAACAATCTATTAGCGAAGTTTATAGAGTACTTCTTCCATTTTACGGTCAAAATAATCGGCCTAGTGAGCAAGCAACCATAGTTTGTGTCGCACTTTGGTGATTGGGTTGATTTGAAACTGGCCGAAGATTAGAGTTTTTATCAAAGAATTGTGTTTAGTGATGAAGCTCATTTCTGGGTAAATGTTTAAGTCAATAAGCAAAATTGTCGTATTTGGAGCGAAAATAATTCTCATGCTGTTAACAAATCGCAATTACATCCATTAGAGGCCCCCGCAAACTGCAGACTTTTCATAGGCCGATAGTTTAGTCGGATTGGCCGAAAGATTAGTTTGAATGGAATCAGGAAGCCCATCAAACTTTTTTATCTGTCGATACTGAATCGCTGTAGTGTGCGCATATGCATTCCTCTCCATAATGTTCGAAAATCCGACAAAACTGTCAGCCGATATAAAGTATGTAGTCTGCTGGGGCCCTAAAATTAAGTGTTTGGTGCAGTTTGCACGCTGGCAGCATCATCGGAACTTATTATATTCGAAATGAGCAAGGTGTAACCTTTAGTGTGATGGCGAGCGCTATCTAATCATGGCGATTGAATTTTTGTTTTTTAGAATTAATCAGCTAAACATCAGTACATTTGATTCGAAAAAGACGGTACAACTTGCTCGCAGCAGCTCGCTTACAAATCGATTTATTGCAAAATCAATTTGGTGACACTTTTATTTCCAGAAGTGGTCCTGTTCACTGTTCACGCAATTTAACGCCTCTGATTACTTTTTATGGCGCTATGTTAAATCATTGGTTTATACCGAGAAACCAGCAGCTCTTGGAGTTACTGAAAAATTGCACAGATCGAATGGATCATGTAACTCGTAAGAGCGGCTGACATATGCCGGAAATCAAGTTTTAAAAATAAATGCCATTAAGTTATCTAAAATTAATTTCCAACAATATTTCTTTCTTGTAATATCATGTATATTAGTGTCGTCCGCCCAGCTGATTTAGTATTTAGAAATTTTATAGTGCAGAAGTAAGAAAGCAATAAAACATATACGCCTTCTCAATTTTCTTCTGTTTTTTGACATTTCGAACTACAAAGCAATAATAAAATGCCATGTTGTTCTTGTATTGTTGTAGAGATGCCACTACCTATTAAGATAAATCTACCTTGTTCTCATGCAACTAAAAAAATAATTTCATGCATTGATTAAACATTATTTTTAACGTAAAAATTTCACCGAAACCAAAGGAAGGCTTGATAAATATTATGGAGACTCTGCACCATCAATTTCAATGGCATAAAAATACTTCATGGAGTTCCATTGCGGTCATACCAGTACAACCGACGACTAACATACACATAAAGAAATATTTACAACAATTAATAATTTTATTAGTTTCAGATACAAATGGAAATAATCTTTTAATTGATTCAATTATATTCTTAATGTAAAAAGACCAAATTATCTTTCAATTCAGTAAACAATTGAATCAATTACAAATTTTATTAAATTTGTATTTGGAACTAATTAAAATTTTTAATTGGAGCAAATATTTTTTTTTTTGTCTAAGAGGTCGTCACGCTAGCAGTAGTAAGCGTCTCAACAAGGCGGGTACATCACTTGTTGCATGAATATTTTGAGATAAAAACGTTATGTTTAAAATCCATGTACTGGATTACGAACTGTTGCCCTGCCCAGGTTTAGCCCCTTGCGACTATTTTCTGCTTCCATATTTAGAAAAAACTGGTTGGGTGGTAGGAGATTGTTATTGACTCGAACGCCTATTTCAAGGGCCTTAAAATTTTTTATTATTTTGAAGGAATATAAATAACTAGAAAGTTTCTGGACTAACTAAGTAAATAAATATATTGCTTTTTCGGCGAAAAATATATCCTTTAATCAAAAAGTCACAGACTTGTACATTATGATTGTTTTATCTTTAAAATTTCTCAAAGCATTTTTGTAAACATAATTGATTAATAATAACCACCCTTTGTCTATTCCCAATGTTTGGGTCTTCTAACAGACGTTACGGAACTAAATGTTCCGCTTGTGATATGGGTATACCGCCAACTCAAGTTGTGAGACGGGCTCAAGATAATGTCTATCACCTGCAATGTTTCCTATGCGCCATCTGTTCGCGTACCCTAAATACCGGCGATGAATTCTACCTCATGGAAGATAGAAAACTTGTATGCAAGCGAGATTATGATGAGGCTAAAGCGAAAGGTAAATATTAAATTGCTTTTAATACAAATAATTTTTTAACCTGTTTTATTTTTTCTTGTTTACTTTCAATTCAAGGTTTATATTTAGATGGTTCTTTAGATGGCGACCAGCCGAATAAACGACCACGTACCACAATCACTGCTAAACAATTAGAAACCCTTAAAACCGCCTACAATAATAGTCCGAAACCTGCCCGTCATGTTCGTGAACAGTTGTCACAGGATACAGGCCTAGATATGAGAGTAGTACAAGTCTGGTTTCAAAATAGGTAAGTATGGTAATGTTTGCTGGGTGAAAAAATACAACACTGGGTTATACGATCCATAAAAAACCTATTGTTTGCTTCTATATTTATAAATATTTCATTTTTGTACCCCTGTAGAAGAGCGAAAGAAAAACGTCTGAAAAAGGATGCGGGCCGAACACGTTGGAGCCAATATTTCCGATCTATGAAAGGCAATTGTTCGCCACGTACTGAAAAATTCCTAGACAAAGATGATCTTAAAGTTGACTATGACAGTTTTAGCCATCATGGTAAGTTGATATTCAAAAATTTGATATACGAAAAACCCAAATCCTTATTGCAATTAAAAATTTAACTATTCTTTTTTAGACCTGAGTAATGACAGCTATAGCACAGTCAATTTAGGTTTAGATGAGGTTGCCTCACCGCATAGTCTAAGAGGTTCATATCTGCACGGTAGTTCCAGTCCTTCACATTATCCATCTAGTCGTTCGCCACCGCCAGTGGGACAAAATCATTCGTTCGGTTCATATCCTGACAATATAGTATATACCAATATCGGTAAGTGAGGGAAGGGTACAGAGAAAAATCTCATAATGATAAATAAATAAAAATTTTATTATTTTTAGATCACAATTCTACATCGAATATGCATTGTTCCAAGTCACGGCGCTTACATGGTGGCAGTGCCGTTTCCGATTTAAGTAATGACTCTAGTCCCGAACAAGGCTTTCCCGATTTTCCACCCAGTCCCGATTCTTGGCTGGGCGATTCAGGGAACACCTCAAATCCGAACTCATCAACACCTGCTGTACATTACTGATACTCAAATATACTCTTCAGATATTTTCAAATGCAATCGCGTAATCTTTATCTGGCTACTCATGGTTTTCCTCCAAACAACACCTTAACTGCAACAACTTCATCATCATTACCTGCACAACAAAAAACAGAGCAAGAATCATAACATTTTGAAAATTGTACCAAAGAAAGTGGCAATTGATTGTGATGATGCCGATCATCATCATTATTTTATCTTTAATCCTAGAAACTATCGGTCATTGTTAATGAATGATGTTTGAGGGGTCTCTTTAGTTTTGATCAAAGTAAATTAAATTTACCAGGTGACAAATACTACAACGGCAGCAAATACCACAATACAAAAACAACTTTGACATTTTGCTTGCATAAATAAAATACAAAAGAAAACACTTTTGCCAGAATGCAAGGATGAAAAAGAAGAGCAACAATCAATCAGCTGCTTTGTCGCTCCCACCTGGTTAATATTATTCGCCTTGGAGTTAACCGTAATATCTGAGAAAGTAAAATTATTATTTATATCCTTGATATCAATGAAATGAAAAAATTATAATGTAAAAAATATGTAATTGCTCAAATGTTTATAAAATTTAATGAAATGATGAACATATCAACAAAATAAGTTTGGTTATGTCAACCAAATTTGTTCTTTGTCGAAAAGTTTTCATGGCTGCTATGTTAGATGTTCAATAGTTCTTAAGAACATTTTATTCAAGGCACATTCATCAGGTAACCTCACTACGAAGGGGAAATATTAGGGCGAAAATTTACAATTTTTTTTATATGAAATTTTATAGTTTAACTTCCATTTAAGGGGAAAAATTTTAAGTTCTACTGTCAAAATCCATATAAAAAAATTATTATATTCGACTTAATATTTCCCCTCCTTAGTGAGGCTACCTGATTAATATGCCTTGATTTTATTATTTTAACTTTTTAAAGATAAAGATAATATAGCACTAAATCGTCTGCCATGTAAAATATTTATAAAATGGCTATAATATTTTCAAACTAATATGCCAACATAACACAAACAAGCTTTTACTATTCTATTCCTCTTTTTCACAACCTGTCTTATTATCTACTGAATTCGGTTCTCCTAACTGACTAACCGAAATAAGCGCGCAAGACGTAACGCTATAAGAAAATGCAGAAAAAACAGTAACAGTTTGTTTGCATCCAACTTCACTACCTACGCTCTGTCAAAATGGGTAGTTTACGTTCAACGCGCTTCTTTACGTTTGGTTATTAGAGTGTTACTTGTCGTTAAAAAGCCAGTGGTGGATATGCTTTCATTATATCTTCTAAGCACCTACCAGGCTCAACTCGATCATGCTCATTGTCGAAGTAATACCAGCGGTTCTCAGTTTAATCGCAGCCAGGTCTAAACATTCGCACACAATGTAATCCACCTTCTGAGTTTCTTTCAGTTACAACAAGATACAAGCATTAAATTTCTCGATTTTCAACTCGCTTAAAACATAAATATGCCACCAACCCAGTTATCAAGCTAAGGACACTCTAATTAAGTACGTTTTTCGTGTTCACTTCTAAGAGCTCTTAAGCATGGCCTCAAGTAGCTCTCCCAAGTCTATGGCAAGTGATGGTGTTGAAGAATCAGAGGCCTACAACACCATCATCCAGTATCAGTTCTGGAAATAGATTATAATTTACTTCGATTTCAAAAACGATATTTTTTCTCCTTCCATTGTAGTCAACCCTAAACCTCTCTTTCTCGTTCATCTGATGACACCCCGTCATCTCTAGCTATCAATTTGAACAAGTCATAAACATAATGCCGGCAGAACATCGGTATTAATTAGTTTATGTTGTAGGTGGCGGTTGGGTTCTGATTGACCATCTATTTATGAGCCGTTCATTTTGAAAGTCGCATAAGTCACTTTCCAAAAATATCAAGTTAATGATAACATTGATTACAATTTAACGGTATTTCTAAATTTTTACAAAAATTTGCAAACAAACGTTAAGCGCCATGATCATGATCATGAATTTGGTGTAATAGAAATGAATTTAGGAAAACCAAAATATATATATACGCTAATCCTTAAATATATCGATTTAAAACTAAAGTTACTTATGCCACTTTCAAAATAAACGGATCATATATAAAATCATCACTTAAGAACGGCTGCAACGAATTTACCAATTTTTAAATCTTCATTATAACCCAACTTAGGTTCGTAATTGAAGAAAAATTGACCACGCCCACTTTTACGCCCAATTTTTAAGTAGGTCGAGAACTATAAAGTTTGCACCAATAATCCTCTTATTAACATACATAGTTTAGCGATCACAGCCTGGATTGGAATAGTGGGCGTGGTACCTCCCATACAAAGAGAACAATTATTATCGTCTACTTGGATATCTGCAATAGTTAGAGTCTTGAAACTTTGCACAAGTAACCTCCATACTAATCTGCATAGTCTAACAAAATACAGACTGGATTGGGATAGTAGGCGTGATACCTCACATACAAAGTGAAACATTATTATCGTTCACCTAGAGAACAACAATAGGTAGAGTCTTCAAATTTTGCACAAGTTACCCTCAGACTAATGTGCATAGGCTAGAAAAATACAACTGGATTGGACTGTGGGCGTGGTACCTCACATACAAAGTGAAAAATTATTATCATGCACAAGAGAACTACAATAGGTAGAGTCTTGAAACTTTGCACAAGTAATCCTCAGACACAGAATGTGCATAGTCTGGAAAAATTTATACTAGATTGGGACAGTGGACATGGTAGCTTCGAAGTGAAAAATTATTATTGTGTACCTAGCGAACTACAATATGTAGAGTCTTGAAAATTTACAAAAGTAACCCTCATACTAATGTGCATAATCTAGCAAAATACAAACTGAATAAGTATAGTGAAAGGGTACTTCCCGTAAAAGTATGA
The DNA here is from genome assembly GCA_949628195.1 of Phasia obesa. NCBI lineage: Eukaryota > Metazoa > Arthropoda > Insecta > Diptera > Tachinidae > Phasia > Phasia obesa. The sequence goes on from OX451216.1 coordinate 129,568,526, forward strand.
TACTATAGTCTAGGAAAACCAGATTGTATGGGAACAGTGGGTGACGAACCTTGTATATAAACTGAAACAGTTTTGTCGTGTGAATAGAGCGCGTTTTCGAGTTAAAGGTGAGCCATTTTTACTTTCAAGTATTTATTGGTATTTTTGTGGATGGGTGTAGCGTATAACTAGTAATACTATATTTTCCATCAATGTTTCCAGCAGATAGGCAGTCTAAACTTAACATTAAAATGAAGTTAGGGTTTCCGTTATAGAAACTTATATCTGCTACACTTACTCCCTTTTCTGGTCAATATTATTCGGCTATCTCTAGTCCAAAGAAGAAAGTCTAGCTGCGTAAAGCTCTCCATTACGCAGGAAAGTTTATATTGAAATTAGAAGAATTTTTTTTTTTTCAAAGTCCGCATAGTTGCCATCTGCGCCTTTTAATTATTGAATTATTGAATTGTAGGAATGAGGAAAAAAAGAGTGATAATATCCCGGCAACAACGTAGAGTTCGTTGAAAAGGGTAAGTAAATTTGAGGTTGGCGATTAAATCACTGTCAAATGATATAGCTGCCATTTTATTACATTTATTCAGTACAAACGTGAAAATTTACTTTTAAAATCGTGAAATTTAATTGTATTAATAATGAAAATTCCAGCAGCTTTTCCATGTAATCAGGCTCCTTTTGAAACGGCTTCATTAAGAGTTTTTTTTTTTTTTTGAAAACAAGCATGGAAACTCATTCACTGTAAATAATCTTCCCTACCAAACCAGGATAACTAAAAAGTCAAAAAAGGCTAATATTGTATATGTATGTTTGCATTTTGTTTAGAGATATGTTCATCACAATTAAGTCGGTACCTATTGGCTGTCAAAAAAAAGTACTTTTTCTTTTTATTTCAAAATTGTATCTTTCATTTCCTTCTCTTTTTCACATTCGTATTTTGTTCTTTAGTCTTTAATTGTAAATAATGTATATTTGTATATTGTAAAAATTGTATTTATTTTATTGTATTTGATTTTCCTAAAAATATACTAAGCATTAAACAATAGTTTAATTAAACCAACGTTATTTATTAATTAAAATAACAAACAGAATTATATCGAAATAAGACAAAACCCCAAATAAAAACCTAAAAAATATATCCGCTTTATACAATTAAAAATTATGAAAAACCAAATAAAACAATTATAATTTAATTTTAATATACATATACATAAATAAATAAAAAAAGAAAGAAATAATATTATTATTAAAAGTGATGTCATGTTTATATAAATTGTAAGAACGTAATTGAAATTACAAACAAAATATTAACTATTTAAAAATCATAAGAAAGAAAAAATTCAAAATAAATCTTGAATAAAAAAATGAAATTGTTGAAAAAAATATTTAAGAGAAATTTTATTTTTTCTTTAAAACTTTTGAACAAAAAACAATAATAAACTTGTTGCTGTGTTGGTAGAATCGAAGTAAGTGTGGCGCTGTATAAAGAAAAATCAACATCTGCTTATATTAATACTGTTGCAATTAGGTTATAAAATCATCTTAAATTGGTAGGAAAACTATTATTGTCAACAAATAACCCATTAATATTTTCTTGAAACCCTCAATTTATTGCAATTATGTGTAGAAGATTATATCGGCTGAATATCCGCCGCGACTCATAATTCATGAGTACATACTATTGTCATAGCAGACCACTAACTTTATGTGTCCCCTTTCGACCTCCTTTGTATTTTTAAGTAAGTAATTACTCAAAAACCTAAACTTTATATAAAATTATATACTTTATATAAAATTATATACTTTATTTAAAATTCTAAAATTATTGTACAGTTCCGTAAATAGTGTTTAAAAAAATTAAAGTTGCTGTCATGTGGCAATATGGCTTTATGCAAATATTTGCGCTCCTTTTTTTGCCTTGTTAGTTGCAGCTGCTGGTGTCTCACCCTTTAATCTGTTGTCTTTGTAGCAGCCTACAAATCTACGTCTGGCTATTTTTGCACCTTTTCTTTCGTTGTGTCAGAAAATTTTGCTGGAAGGTAGTCGGCGGAACATCTCTTTGTGAAATACTTGTGGATGAGCCACTCTGCGGTTCCAATAGTACGGGAGGATTAGGTACCTGCATGCCCAAAAGGATCTTCACAATTTCCGTTTTTGCCTGCAGAAGATTACGTTTATTTTGCTGGTTCAACTGATTGTACAAATACAATGCATTTGTTACGCTCACTCCAAAAAGAATACCGACAGACATTTTTTTATACCACGTCGAACTCTTGCGAATCGGAGAATAGTAGCTGGCTAATTCATCAGCTAAGTGAATACCTTTTTTTCGATCGTTGTATTCCAGTATCGCGTTAGGCTTCTTACGTGGATTTCGACCCTTGAACAACGTTTCTTCATTTCCATGGCATATTGATATCATAAGGACATCTCTTTTATCTATCCATTTTAATACCATGATATGATTTTTTTGAGCAGCAATATTCTCACCTTTCTTCAGTTTCTTGCTTGTTAGCAATAAAGGCAAGTCTTTTCGGTTTTTTCTCAAAGTCCCGAAGAGATCTATTTTGCGTTGAAGCAAGTAGTTCGCTAATGGTAGGCTTGTGTACAAATTATCTGCAATAATCACTCTTCCATGATCCAAAAGTTCTTCACATAGGTTGACAATAATACTTCCAGGTTTATCTAAGTTTTCTATTTAAGGATCCTGGCCGCTATAAACTTTATACATCCAAACATATTCATCATCAGTTGTTGCCTTGTAAATCTTTAGCCTGTATTTATGTGTTTTCCCAGGATTATTCTGAAGAATCAGTAGAAGACGGCCATGAAAAGGAACCATTGACTCATCTACAACTCCGCAGTCTTGCGGTGTAAGAAGTTTTCTACAGTTATTCATAACGACATTTATAAATGGTGAGATCTTGTACAAACGGTCATTGACATCTCTTTCAGCTGTGTTGTCAACGAAATGCCAGCAACGCAATATTGCAAAAAATCGGTTATAAGACATATTTATGTTATGAATCAGTGGATGATAAAAAAATTGGATCTTTTCTCCAGTAACTTTCTATATTTTACTATAGACTGAGAAATTTCGATTGGCTGAGTCTCATAATTCCATCCATTTCGCTCATCATATTCCTTCATTTCGCTATATGCTGCTGGTTTTGAGGTCTTTCTTGGAGCTTGTTTGGCCGCATTTATTTCACTTCTAACATCGACATAGGAACTATCTGTCATACTGTCTGTTGTTGGTGTTGAGGTTCTTTTTGAAAGTTCAAAAACAACATTTTTCCATGTTGTTATCGTCATCGTCGTCATCATTGGAATCGAAATTAATTGCTGAAGCTTGTAATGAATCATGAGGGAAAAAATCAGGATCTGCCGCTTCGTCGTCACTATCAAAATTTAACTCATTTGATTCTTCTTCGAAGAGTCAGTAACTTCAAAAACACTCTCTTACAGAATTCTTTTTAGTATATTTTGCTTTTCGGCTCATATTTTCTTAAGCGGCAATAGTGTTTTTATTTGGATTCAATTAAATTGTCTACGAAAATAAAACAAACCTGTTATTGCGAAATAAAATGCTTTACAAATGCTAAAAATATATGTGTTCTGTGGACTCAGAAGGCGATTTATAAGATATTTTGCTTCAAAGAGTCCACAGACCAGATTTTGGCTGTTAACAAAACCCACACCTAGTTATTTTTATACCCTTCACCACAGGTACTTATATATAAGTTTGTCAATCCGTGTGTAATTTCAATATTCATTTCCGACCCCATAAAGTATATATATTCTGGATCCTTATACATAGAGAAGTTGATTAAGCGATATCCGTCTGTCCGTTTGTCCGTGTTCGGGTTGAAATGTCATTTGCCAAGGCACCAGAAGAGATACAACAAATATAAGCACTCCAATCTGTCAGGTATAGTTTCGAAAATTTTGGGATTGCAATTCAGCAACATCGGATAATTTCTTTGGAGGATGCGGGCCAAAAAACACACCCACCTATATTTTTTTCACTTTTTTTTTAATTTTTTCGGCTTAATGATTCTTTTTTGCTTTTTTTGTCAAATAAATATTAGATCGCAACAGGTAGATCGAAAGGAGTGCATACAGATCTCGGGGGGTCAATAACCCACTGCGAGGGTTATAGGTTGGTAGGGGTTTTCTGCTTTGATTTGTATTAAAGAGCTTTATAGAGAGTAATACACATATAGGTAGCCAATTGACCCACAGAGTACCCACTAGTAAAAAAATTTTATAAAATTTTAAAAAAAAATTTAAAATTTAAAAAAATTTAAAATTTAAAAAAATTTAAAATTTTTTTTTCAACATTTACAAAAAACATTACAAACCGTTTTCAAAACGATATTTCCACAGAAAATTTTTCGAAAAAAAATTTTTTAAAAATTTTCAAAAAAATTTTTACAAACAATTTTCGCAAAATTAAAAACAAAATTTCAATATTTCTGTGAAAATGAAAATCTTGACCGTAACATAATATAATTTAATATTAAGATTATATGTATGTATGTATGTATGTAATATATATAGAGTAACATATGTTAATATAGAGTAACATATGTTTTTAAATGCATTTGATTTTTAAATAGATGAGATCTCTGTTTTAAAACATAGTCAACATCAAGACACCGACTACAGACTGTCAAAAATAAAATACACACGTTAAAAAGGTAAACGATTACTTTAAAGCCTGTATAGCTACATGACTAAACACACGACCACAGTTGTGGCTGTCGTAAACTTAGGCTAATTTCTATTTTATTCAACAAAAGAAAATGTCACAAAATTGCAAATTACAAATTCATAGACAAAGAAAAAGTTTTGAAGGAAATATTTATAATTTTTTTAAAAATGTTAATTAATTTTCTAAAATCAAAATAAGTATTTCTACAACAATGTCAGAGTTTACGATGTATCTGTCGTCTTCAATATCATTAAGTAGCTGACAACACGGCGACAACTGTAGCCAACGGAATTTGTTTTCATTTAGCTGCTTCGCCGCTGTCTTCTATTTCTTTAAAGTATGAGTACATAATGAGTTTTTTCTCATATGACTTATTTTAATTTATGTAAAGAGTCAACAATATGGATAATGCTGTCTATACATGTCTGTATAAATAAAATCAACGTGGTGAAAGGTATAGAAGATTCGGCACGGCCGAATATAGCACTTTTACTTGTTTTTTTTTTTTTTTTAATTTTGAAAGCTGTAGATATTTAAATGTTGTTGGGCACATCTCAGTGACTATCTTGGACAGCCAACGTGATAACACGTGGGATTTTTAGGATCATGATGACCCTCACTTTTAAAACCCGTTTTTTAAGTGAACAAAAAAATCATATTTTTTTTAATATCGAAGGAAATTTATTATCATAAAAGTTTTAAATATTTTTTTAATCAATAAAAGTAGCTGTTAATATAGCCTTTAAAAAAAAAATCAAATTAAAATCTTTATTCGTTTAGCCATAAAAAATATATTTCCATCCTCTCAAAATCGTATAAAGTCAATAAAAACGTATGCGATTTACACAACTTTCCTGATCTTAAGTGTCCCAAAACGAAAAATCTCAAGCAAAAGCCTTGAAAATTCACTAGAGATTTTTGTTTTCCGCGGAGCTGCGTTCTTAAATTTTTTACATTTCTTAAATTTAATTTTTGGCCTAATGTCCGGCTAGATTGGTAAAATACCCCTCTGTGCGACCACCATTCTGCATATTGTTTTGTAGGTAAATTGTTTCTTATATTTTTTTTAATCGCAGAACCAAAATCTTTCGAAATTACACGAAATATACGAATTTGTTCCAAGTATTTGTGTCAGGAATGGCCACGAAATTTGGTTAATAACTTACAGTATTAATGAGAAATACTGTTTCTTGAAAATTTTAAGTTCGTAGCTCATCGGATAGTAGTGACATGTTTTTAGATTTTCGTACCCAAAGGGTAAAAACGAAATCCTATTGTTTTCGCTACAATGTCTGTCCGTCTGTCAGCGCCTTTTATCTCTGGAACCGTAATAGGTAAACTCTTGAAATTTTTACAGATGATGTATAGCGGCTATAGCAACAAATACTAAAACTTATAGGGTGTTCCGAAAGAGAGGTGTTATTCACGAAAATGTATTTATTTCTTGAACTGTAGGAGGGATACACTTAAAATTTGCAAGCAGTAATTAGAACTTAGTTCGCTATATAAACAAGTACAAAAAAATAAATCTAAAAATTAAAGGGTGTTCAGATAGTGCTCTGATTTGCATGTATAAGCCCTAAGTTTTGAACCATAGGTGTGTAACTGTGGCCGCTGTAGTAACAAATACTAAAACTTATAGGGGGTTCCGATAGAAAAGTATTATTCACGTATATGTGTTTATTTCTTGAACTGTAGGAGGAATACACTAAACGTGAGCGCAAGATGTTAAAAAGTGTACAGTATTGCATCTTTTTGAAGCGCAAATATCGATTGTATGTGTAGTGGAATATTACTAAACAGTAAATACAGAGAACAAGAGAGCAAACAGTGCAAAATTCAGTGCACCTCATTTGAGAGGACAGTTTTATCAAGTGTACTATAAATATGCTGAGCATTTCATATTGTTCACTAGTTCATTTTACTAAAATATTCTTGAGAGTGAAATCTCTGATTTTTGAGAGAAAAAATTAAATTCGATTTTTTTATTCATCAATAAAAGTTAAAAAAATTCAAGCAACTACATTTTCTGGAATGAGAGCAAATGAAACAAAAACTTATGACTAATAAAAAAAGTATTAGGTTTGTTCGAATGCCTAATATTTTTACTATTTTTGAAATTTTTATAATTTTTTTAATTGAAAGTCGTTTGAATATTCAAAAAAAATTCAAAAGTAGTAAGAAATTCAAGAGAATTTATTTGAAAAAATTTTTCTCTTTTGCTAGTTTTTGTTTGAAAATTGAAAAATTGTTTGTGTTTTTAATTTTTGTTTTTGTAATTCAATTTTTTTCACATTAAATTTTTTGAATTATATGAAAGGAAGTTAATTTGTACTATTTTCCGTTTTTGTGAATTTTTCATGAAAGTTTTTATTTTGAGAATATTTTTTTAAATTTCTCTGTTTTTACTAGTTTTGCACTCGAACAAACCTATTGATTAAAACTAAAAATATTAATAATAAAATAAAATGTTTTGAAATTACAGTTCTTTTTCTAAAACGTGATTAATACATTTTTCATCAATATTTGAATGTAGAAACATAATTTAATGTACATATACATTTATTATTATAATAAATGTATATGTATAATACTTACATCTATATCCATAATGAAATAAACATATGCATGTACTTTCTAGATACTAAATTAATTTTTAGTATTTTCAACCACTCAACGCGCAAATTAATATAAAATAACTAAAATACAAAGTACAAACCCCTGCTTTTAACATCATACATTTACATACATGTTGTCTGTTATAACAGTAATTCATATCAATAGACACTATTGAAACAAAATATTCACTACTGAAATTTTATTTCAAACAACAACAAATATTGCATTGGTTGGAAGAAGAGCAAATGCTATTGTATGTTTTTTATTTAAGAGCACAGCAATATTTGTGTACACATGAAATCAAATGCTAGAAAAAAGAGACCAATTAATTATTGAACATTATGAAGTTAGTCTAACAAGACGTTTTATGCTTACGTTTAGAATACACTTAAAATATACAAGCAGTAATTAAAACTTAGTTCGCTATAGACACAAGTCTAAAAAATAAATCTAAAAATTAAAGGGTGTTCCGATAGTAGTGTGATTTGCATGTATAAGGCCTAAGTTATGAACCCTAATAGGTAGGCTCTTGAAATTTTCACAGAAGGTGTATAACTGTTCACTATAGCAACAAATACTAAAACTTATAGGGTGTTCCGAAAGTGTTGTTATAGGGTGTTGCCTTTATTTCTATATTTATTGAGCTACAGAAGGCAACCACTTAAAATTTGTAGACAGTAATTAATTTTATGTTCGCTTTCTAAACAAGTATATAAAATTAAACCTTAAAATTAAAGGGTGTTCCGAGAGTGACGTGCTTTGGGTGTATATGGCCTAAGATTTGAACGATAATAAGTAGACTCTTGAATTTTTTACTGGAGATTTATTACTATGGCCACTATAACAAATAATACAAAATAAAGGGTGCTCCGACAGTGACGTGGTTCTCATTTATAACGCCTTATTTCTTGAACCGTAATAGGTAGACAGAGAATATATGTTCCGACGGCCGATATGACATTTACTAAAATTTAAAGGGTGTTCCGACAATGACATGTTTTTCACTTATAGTGACTTATTTTCTTAGCCGTAATAGGTAGATTCTAGATATATTCATACAAAAAGAATTTCCATGGCCGTTATAACAAATACCATTTAATTTTGGGTGTTGCGACAGAGACATGATTTTTACTCAAATAGCCTTATTTTTTGAACCGTAGTAGGCAGACTCTTGAATTGTTTACAGTAGATGTTGTACTTCGGCCGCTGTAATTATTAATTACTAAAGGGTGTTCCATCAGTGACATGTTTTTCATGTATATTACCTTATTTTTTAACCGCAATAGGTAGGCGCCTGATATTTTCATAGAAAGTGTATTACCATGGCCGTTATAACAACAACTCCTAAAATTTAAAGGCTGTTCCAATAGCGATGCAATTTTTTGCGAATATGATTTTGATTTGATTTTAAAAATAAAGGGTGCCCCATAAGACATGAAAAAATCAACAACTTGAATTTTCAAAGTCATACTAAACATAGTACGGAACCCTACGTGTGCGAGACTAACTCGCACTTGACTGATTTATTTCTGCTACTTTTGCAACACACAAATCGATACACAACAAACAAGTCATGATAATTTATGATTACACTTGATATTAAAAATAAATAAAAACAGTTGCCTATTTTAAGGCATTATTATATTTTTGGCTTAAATTAATTTTGTTCTCACTTATAGGAAACACTCTTTCAACAGTAAATACTTTTAGCCAAAAAAAACTAAGAAGCAGTAACGTTAAAACGATCACATAAGCGAATACAACCAATTAAGATGTCAATCTCTGTGTTCATAATGTTAATCAGATCCAAACACAATAAAATTTGAAGACTTCATTTAACCATTAAAGAATGGCCCAAAATTAACAAAAAAAAAAAAAAACAAACAAAATCAGATAAAGATTTTATGAATTTCAAACATTTTACATAATTAATTATTTTAAATAACTATTCGAATATAAAATTAATAAAAATGTCAATACTTAAGCAAACAATGGCTTAGACAGGTATTATGTATTTATAACTTAATATCAATTTTAGTTCTTCTAACAATAATTACACCCTTCATCAAAAGGAGAAAAGCGTTTATATGTAAGTTTGTCATTCCGTTTGTAATTTTTTTTATATTAATTATCATCTAGCAGTCATGAAATAATTCGCAAAAGTAACAGTTTTTGTACTCCCCGCGCATTTTCGGTTATCTTAGGGTTAAAAATTGTGTTTTAGCGAATAGCGCATATCATAGCGCTCTCCTTCGCCTGTTAATACCGCTAATGAGCTAATGAGTTAATCCTCATAGCACTAAATCGCCGGCGAAGTAAAATAATTCTAAATTGGCTATGCTACCTTCAAACTAATGTGCGCCTACATAACACCAGAGGCGCTGCAACACTGTACTAAAAATAATCATAACGTGCAGTTGCAGTGTTGTCATAAGCGAAGCTTTACTATCACACTATACATCTCTCTTATCTACTCCTATCCCTTACCAAAGGAGTAACACAGTAAAGATATAATAGGCATTAATAATTGCCTGAGTTGAGTGTTAACTTCTCTCCATTTCTATTACTTAAATGCGGGGGGCCTGGCCGGTTTATACTATAGAAACAAAATTTGTATGCACATCCTATTTTTTATCCCCACCATAACAGAAAATGCGCGGAATACAAAAAAAAATATCACATTTAAATATATGGGTGGTCTACTATACATATTCCTTATACAGGGTGGGCCAAAAGAAACCAAGGGGTGTAAAAGTTTAATAACTTTTTTGTTTATTAACTTTTTTTTATTTTTTCTTTCAGATTATATAATATACAAAATGGAAATTTTTTTATACGGAGCCACTGCCCATACTGCCCGAGACACAATGGCACTTTTAAGACAAATTTTTGGAGAGCGAATAATTTCTCGAAATTCGGAAATTATTTGGCCAGCGCGATCACCAGATTTGACAGCACCCGACTATTTTCTTTGGGGTTTTTTGAAGGAGCGAGTGTATGTGAACAAGCCAGAGACAATCCTTGAACTCAAGGCAAACATTGTTGCAGAAATTCGAACGCTACAGCCACAAGTTTTGAAAGATGTTATGGAAAATGCTCTAAAAAAAGCCCATCAGTGCGAAGCTGAAAACGGTGGTCATTTAAGAGACATCATTTTTCATACTTAGTATAAAAAAATTTCCATTTTGTATATTATATAATCTGAAAGAAAAAATAAAAAAAAGTTAATAAACAAAAAAGTTAAAAGTTAAACTTTTACACCCCTTGGTTTCTTTTGGCCCACCCTGTACAAGGTAGGGCACTCGATTTAAAGAAATTTGTCTGTCTGTCAGCCCGTCTATTTTCGGCTTGAAAACGTTTTCTAAGGATCCAAGATAAATTGTGAAAAAAAAAATTTAGAACACCAAGACGTCAGCTGTAGCTTCCAAAATTCTTACATTTTAAATCAACAAAATTGGTCCCTAAATGTGTTAATTTTACTAATTTTAAAAATTTTACACTAAAGAACGAAGTTGCACCATATTTCCCATTTTCGCCATAATATGTATGAAAAAAATATTTAAATTTTATTAAAAAATAGCAATTAAAAAAATATTTATTCAAAATGAAAACTTAAAAATTGAAATTTCACCAAAACAACTCATTTCCGTTAAAATATCACCAAAATATTATTTTTTTTTAAATTGCAATTTCAAAAACAAAAAAATTAAAACTTTTCTAAAAACCGAAAATTCACAAGCAAACTAAAAATTTCCAGCTTATTATCAGTTCGCCTAAAGATCAGAAATATGACAGAAAAATCAAAAAAAAATCAAATAACTATTTCAACAAAAAAAGTCGAAATTTCACTGAAAACTGAAGATCACTTAAAGATTATAATTTCAGCACAAAATATCACGAAAAAAAGTTTATCAAAAATTTCATCTTCGTCCAAAAAAGTCACAGAAAAAACGGAAAATAATTAACAATTTTAAAGTTCGTTAAAAGATCGAAGTTTTTACAAAAAAAAGACATGAAAAATATCACAAAAAAATTAGCTACAACTACAAATCTTTATTCGAATAAAAAGTTTTTGGCTTCGGACTTCATAATGCGTAAAAACGACAGAAGTTTTATAAAACAAAAAACATATTTTCACCAAAAATCTTAGCAAAAAGATTAAATTACAACTAATATAGTCTCCATGCAAATCAACTATTATAATTTTGGTCCAGGTTGGAACCCTAAGTACTTCATAAAAAATTAATTTTTTTTCGTTTCGGACTTTATAAAGCGTATATTCTTGATACATAAAGGTAGGGAAGCCGATTTAGCGATATCCGTCATTCCGTCCCTGTTCAAATTAAATGTAATCTTCTGAGCACCCAAAAAAAAAGGAGCATTTAAAAAATATTGCTAATGAAAATCACAAGATCGTTCAGTAAATAGCTTAGATATGATCAGCCAAGGGCAAGCGAATTTTTTTTCGCATTAAAAATTTAAAAATCAGAAAGGAACCTAAGACCATCATAAATAAAAGTTCATTAAAAATCAAAATTTCACCAAGTACGTGAAATTTTACTAAATTCGAAAAAAATAAACTTCAAATTTCACTAAAATCAAAAATTTACAAAAAAAAAAACAAAATATGCACAACCATAAATTTTATTTTTTATCTAAAGAAAATTCACAAAAAAGAAATTAAAAATCATCAACAAAGTTCGCTAGAAGATTAAAGTTTCACCAAAAATAACATGATCAACGAAAGACCATCAAATGTACAAACGCCATTGAAAAATTTTAAATGGCTGCTGGGAAGGGTATTTAAGATTCGGCACGACCGAAAATAGTACTGTTACTTGTTTTCATTGACATTGATTTTATTCTCGTCATCACCCATTACATAATATGGCTGATGACATTTTTTCCTGACCAAATTTTTTGAAGACAAGTAGGGTTGTAGAAAAATAGTTTTAACTCATTTGTGACTTGAAACAGCAACCGTAAAGTCTAAGCCACAGCAAAGCAAAACAATTACAAAAAAAACACAAAAAAAATATAAATTTTTTAACAATGGATCCAAACGAATTCCGCGAATTTGGGCAGGCTTCTTTGGAGTTTATTATTAATTATTTAGAAAATATACGAGAACGGTAAGTTTGTCAGAAGAAGTTTAATTTTATTTTTTTTTTTTTAATGTTGTACTTTCGCTTAAAAGTAATGGATTATAGTTTTGCCTTTTTAAACCATTTTTTTTTTTTTGCTTTTAGCAATGTTCTGCCTACAACAACCCCTTTTTCTTTGGTTCAAACTTTACCCAAAGAAATTCCCGAACAAGCCGAACATTGGAAAAATATTTTACACGATTTGGAACATATTATTTTGCCCGGTTTAGCTCATTGGCAATCACCACATTTCCACGCCTTCTTTCCGTCATCATCATCAGCGGGTTCAATAATTGGGGAATTACTTATAGCTGGTATTGGCGTTTTGGGCTTCAGTTGGGTAAGACAGCATTTATTTTTTATTCTTAAAAAAAAAAACTGTTTAAGTGTCGATAAAAACAATTACAAAGATAAAAACAACTGAGACATACACGCAGAAGTAAGGAATTAAAAAAAAATAACAATGATGTCTGACGCCGGTATTGCTCAGATTTAAAAGCTTAACTCCCAAAACTATTAAAACCAAACACAATTCCAACATATTCTTTGGACCACGTTATTATATTCATTAAGATTTAAATGGGCTCGACTGCGTATCTTGAAAGGCTGGAAAATATTGAAGTAATTGATAATGACTTGTGTCAACTCAGTAAAGTCGCCCATAGCCTGAGAATTGAATTTTTTATCGTTGTCACAAGAGAACATCCATATTAACAATAAAGTTTAAAATTCCGAAAAGATTAAACAACATGTCCATTATATTTTAACTTAATCTATCGAGCATATTAACTCGTTGTAGTGAAACCGACCAGCGTAATTGGCGGTAAACGAACTAAACACTCGCTGCACTGATACACTGCACTTTTTTGAATGGCTCTTTTAAGATGATCCCATAAATGTTCTATGACATTCAAATCTGGTGATTGAGGTGGATGCTCTAATTGCTTTTTAACATTATACAGCAACCATTCCTTCAATATCTTAGAGGAATGCTTAGTATCATTGTCCTGCATAAATATGCCATTTCTTTCTAGACTTAGTTTTTTCACGCTGGGAAGGTAGCTGTCCTGGAAAATTTAAATGTACATGTTCTTATCCATAGTTCCCTCTATAAACCGTAGAAATCCAACACCACCTGCGGCCATACATCCCCAGACCATTAAATAGCCTCCACCATGTTTTACAGTAGAATTGACATTTTTTAGCAAAAACTCCTCATTGGGTTTTCTCCAAACCTTGGCACGTCCATCTCCTCCAAAAACCATAAATTTACATTCTTCCGTAAATATAACACGTTCCCAAAACGTTGGATCACTAATATGGATATGCTGATATTTTTTTTTTGCATACTCCAAGCGCTTCGTTATATTTACGGCTCTCAGTAAAGGTTTTTTTCTTGCAACTCTGCTAACGAAGCCACTTTTTTTAATGCAGCGGCGAACAGTTTGGGTGCTAATTTTGATTCGATGATTGGACTCCATTTGATGGTTAATTTTGACCGCACTTTGCTTCGGATTTTCTATAATTGATCTTATAATCGTCCTTTGCATTCTCTCACTCAAGACAGAAGGACGTCCAGAACGTGGTTTACTGGCATAATTTCCATTTCTTTCAAAATTTTTTATTACAGTTTGTACTGTAGACTTTTTTAAATTTAATATTTCGCCTATTTCTTATAATGATTTCCCTTCATTTCTAAATTTTACAACCATTTTCCGTATATCTTGAGAAATTTCCTTAGTTTTTGGCATTTTTACTATTTTTACTTAATTAATAAGAAAACGTTAAAAAATGAAGCGTCCGTTTTGCCTAAATAACTTTTACTAATGATTAAAAAATAATGTGCACAAAATTCCTAGCTGTATTTGTAACGGTACACCAAAAAAATGCGCGTATGCGTATACTTTTGTAACTTTGCAAGAATGCATTTTAAGAGTTTCATGGTTGTATTTTTTTAAACAAAATACATGATTGTATTTTCTAACAAATGTTTCTATAGTTACACAAGTAATTAATAAAAAAAAAAACAACAAAAAATTCAAACAATATTTATAAATTTCAACTAAAACAGCAATAAGTCGGTCGTACGTATACTTCTTTATTATCTGCAGAAGATACCCAGAGTATAAAGTGGGAATCGAAAGTATAACCCCTATACGGATACACTAGCGCACTACCAATCAAGAGTCTTCTTCTGGATTGTTGATCATACAGAGCAACAATGTTGGTGCCAAATGGTAAAAAGCTGCCATAAACACTAGGTTCTTATTTGCAGCTTTTGGTCTTGTCCAGAAACGACGCTTAGGTTGAAAACAATGTTTTGTTTATTTTAGTTTTTTCTGTTGTAGAATTTTTCTGGTCATATGTAGTTTTTATTTATTTGTTTCATTTGTTTGTTACAATCCTTATTTTACTCCTTTCGTCAAATGTATGTAAATCTTTTTCTCTAATTTATTTATTAATTTTTCATGTTGTTTCTTGATTTCGATGTCGATTTTCAATTTATGCAAACAATTTAGGTTATACACGATAACCCAAGCGATTACACGTGGCTGATTGATGCAAACACAAATTAACTGTACCACGGTACAGCTAACCGTGGAAGCCAATCAGCCAACGCGAGGGAGACGCAAACCACTTGAAGACCGAGCAACAAGGACGGTCTGATTGACCTTAAACGATAATGACAATGACGCGCGAACGTGTTCCTCAATCGAAAGCTACTTTACGACTCCCCAATCAAGAGTCACTGCTAACATACCGGGCCACCACTGTTGCCAACTTTGTCTTACGATTTCCTACTAAATTTGTATTGAAAAACGCTAGAAAGCGCTAAATTTTTTGTTTAGCGGTAATTAAAGTGAAAAAATAGCGAAAAATATAAAAATTACATTGAAATTCCATATTTAAATTTTAAAGCGATTTCTCTTCAGTAGATTATGCCATTTAATTCTGGATATTATTCGATTGTATCGATTGTAATCTAGGCAAACTTGAAAGCAATTTTCATCAGATGTAGATTTATTCGTTTCCAACAATGAAACCTTTCTCAAACAACAACTTGTGAAATGTTTAATTCATTTTTAATACAGTTCTATTTCAACGTTTATTAATAAAGCCCATTCAAATGGTTATGTAAGCAAACAGAACGTAGAATGTCGAAAATTCTCACAAAGTTTTCGTTACAATACAGTTGCAATTATATTCAAAAGTGTAACCTAATTTTACACGAGTAGTAACTAATACGTTTTGCTGAAGTGACACAAATGCAACCCGCAAACTAAAAGACAAGAACACTTACTTGCCTACCTGAGCACATCCACAACCTGGTGGAGTAATTCGTCCCATATATATTTGAAAAATAAGATTATTTTTGTGCTGTTACTTACGGTATTCGATACAATTTGTAAATGTTTTATAAAATACCATGTCACCTACCACATAGTCATCGTAGCAATCGATTTATAGTGAATAAAATTTTAACCCAGAACTAGTTATTTAGCACTTATATCTTATTTTAACTTTAAAAAACGGCACTAAACGTGCTATTGCTGAGAAGTCGTGGTTCTTGCATGAAAGATGTAAGAACCACAAGGTCACGAAAATAATTTTTAACTGTCACTCTGTACAAAAAAGTTTTTGCTCCCCCCAGCAAGTTTACTTTGTTCAAATTCATTGGATATTTGACAAAAATTGTATCTCTTAAAATTAATTTTAAAATCGCTAGATTTCCCGCTAACTGCTAGGAGACCATTTTTCCCACTAATTTCAAAAACGCTAGATTTAGCTCCAAAATCTCCAAATTGGCAACAGTGCGGGGCACACAATTAAAGTAAATTTAAAATAATTCTACCTTTACACTCAAATAAAATATGTGAAAAACATACGTACATGCATAGAAAATATGAGGCGTTCGCCTTTATTTACCATAGCGCTATAATTTTTGGACCATTGGGGCTGAATTGAAATAGCAACATTTTCGAAACTATGCCTGACAGATTGGTGTGTTTAAATTGTTTTATAACTCTTGTGGTGCTATATGTGTGTTTGCTATGTATATGGATCCAAAATATACATATGTATATACTTTATGGGGTCGGAAATGAATATTGTAGGAATAACCTGTGAAGGGTATAAAATCAATAACAACAACATTGCAAATGTAAGAAAAATAGCAAATTTAAAAAAATATTCAATATATATTCAAATATCGGATAAAGTTCCATCAGCTAACTGGGGTCCCAAAAAAAAAATATTCTTACATCCACACTCGCCTCACACCCAAACCCTATTCTGGATTATAGCCCAAAGCATCTTTGCAAATTCTTCCGTTTTTTTTTTTTAATTTTATTAATTAGTAAATAAATCACATGATTTTTTTTTTTTTATAAAAATTACTAACCTGTTTCTCAAAAAATTATTGACTCGAATGAGTTATCGAAAACATGGAAAATAGATTCATGTCACTTAAACCCCAGAAACAGACAATAAGTCTTAGGCCCATTATTATAACTTGCCTTTAGCTAAAGTTAGGATTTTGTTGGAGCGATAAGTAGATTTTCGTTATAATAATGAAGATAATGCTCATTGCTATAACTTGTCCTTATAGTACGTGATAGTTAAAAGTGGTTTTTAGCTTACTTTTAATAACGAAAAACTATTCATCTCTCCAACAAAATCCTAACTTTAGCTAAAGGCAAGTTATAATAATGGGCCTTAATATTGTTTACATTATTTTATTTAAATCTTACAATTTGTGTGTGAAGTTACTTTTAGCAGAAACAGGTTTTTATGTCGCAACTAAATTTAAAACATTCGAACACGCTTTTGTATTTTTATTTAAAACTTTCATACAAATTATCACCTTTATTTGTATTTTGTATTTGTATTTGTATTTATTTATTTGTTTTCATTTCCTGTACAACAAGATTTAGTCTTATAATTAGAGTACAGGAACGCACATCGTTATAAACATTTTATAATTAATAATCATTACAATGTAATTAATGAAAAAAGTAAAATAAAATAAACTTATACTTAAAATTATAAACTTATATATCAATAACAATGTTTGCGGCAAAAAAAGAAGAAAAAATTAGGCAAATGATTTAAATAAAAATTTTTCGAAATTATTAGCATTGCTGTTAATTTGTTGACTTAATGGAAGATTGTTCCAAAGACGAGCGGCATATACATGAAAAAGCCATTCAGACACTAGAGATTGATGTCGCGGTATTACAATGTTTCTGTTTCGTAGTGATTGGAAAAAACGTATTTTGTCAAATATATATTTAGGAGTTTGAGTGTTAATGACTTTATGCAAAAAAATAAGAGTACGTATTTTTAACAAATTTTCGAATGATACCCCATAAAGATTATTAGCAGCAGAGGACACGTGGTCAGACCTTTTTAGTTTGTACACGTATCTAATAATGTTATTATATAAAACACTTAGTTTTCTTTTGCTAATTGAGTCACAGTTTCCAAATAGTTCACACCCATATAGTAGGGAGGGAATCAGATATGTCTTGGCAAGCAAGATCCTTATGCTCAATGGGGTGAAATACTGTGTCGACCAGAGAGCTCTTAGCTTTACATAGGATTGACCAACTAAAGAATTTATGTGATCAGACCATGTCAAGTTATTGTTAAAAATTATCCCAAGATTTTTTGCTGAGTTAAAAATTTTAATTTTCTCACCATTCAAAATAACGTCATCGGTAACGAAGGGCATTAATCTTTTCTTACATATTAAAATACATTTGGATTTACCAGGATTCAAACATAGTCCGTTTGCACTGGCCCAAAGGCAGACTTCTCTCAAATCTTCATTTAGATTTGATATACCTAATTCAATATTTTCGACTGGGCTGCTTAATGTAATCTGTACATATATAAGAGTGGTCCTAATATGGAACCCTGCGGAACCCCCCGGTTAACAGTTAAGCTGTCAGACCAAGTATTATTCACAACTACCGATTGCTTTCGATTCGTTAGGTATGATGATAGCAATTTAGTTGACATGCTCGAAAAATTAAAAAAATGTTTCAGTTTTTTGATAAGTAAATCATGGTCAACTGTATCGAATGCCTTTGAATGATCAAGAAGCATTAAGAAATTGATATGCCCATTTTCTAAGCCTTGGCGTATGTTTTCACTCACTTCAACAAGAGCTGTAACGCAACTATGACCTCGACGAAAACCGGATTGGTAATCGGTGAGGAAATTCTGAGTACTTAAATAAGCAATTATTTGCTTATATATTAACTTTTCTAAAACTTTTGAAAGAAAACATAATATTGCGATGGGTCTATATTCTCCATTCGCCTTGGGTAATGGCACAATTTTTGCATGCTTCCAGTTGTTTGGGTATATACCTGTCATTATGATTGAGTTAAACAGATGTGTAATATATGGGATATTTAGGGGCAAAATTAGTTTAATAAATTTCGGGTGTATGTTATCACTACCGACTGAATTTGATTTTATTAAAGAGCATGTTGACATGACGTCATATTGCGTAACACGAGAAAAGCAGAAATGGCCGTTTACTATTTCATCATCTATGTTTGGGGTATCGGGAGAGAAGTCGAAGTAATAGGGATCTGTTTGAATTAACGGAAAATTAGTAAATGTTTTGTTAAGCATGTTTGTGTCCACTTGGGGATCAACACTGTTGTTTGCATTGCCAACTCCAATTTCACGAATTGCATTCCATGTTTGTTGTGAATTTATAGCACTACTAAAACGATTAGAATAATATTCTGTTTTTGCCTTTTTATTTTCTTATTAACATTATTTCTAGCAGCGGAAAAATTTGAGTAGAGCTCAGAAGTTTTAAATCTCTGCCACCTGGCATATGCTATATCCCTTTGATGTATGGCATCCTTGATAGTCTTGGAGAACCAGGGTTGTTGTCTAGGCTTTATTTTTTTCTGTTTTAATGGTACAGTTAAGTTAAAGAGGTCCTGAATGCTATGCTCTAAAAACGAAGATTGTTCCTCAACAAAAGGCATAAAATAGATGTCATTCCAATGAATCTGGGACGAGCATTCGTATAGATGGTTAGTATCAATTTCTTTGAAATCACGATAATTAAAAATCTGTTCAACTTTTCGATATTGAAAGTTATAGTTTAGAAAGATTAGGTCGTGTTTTGAGAAACACGGAGCCGATAACTGATCATATAAAATTATGCTGTTAGTGTTGGATACGAAAAAAAGGTCAATCAAAGTGCTATTTGTGGATGTAAAGTGTGTTGGATATGTTGTATTAACTGGAAAAAGTCCAAGAGACAACATATTTTCAGGCAAAGCTATCTCTGTTAACAAATTTGAATTAAAGTCACCAGTAATGACTATATCATTATACTCAGACGTAAGATTTTCGAGTGTGGTGTACAAAGCTGTCAGGGATATTCTCTTATTTGGTCTGTAAACACAACCACTAATAACTTTTTATCATATGAAGAAACTTCAATGAAAACAAACTCAATACCTTGTTCAGTTGACCCATTGGTAAAAGGTGATTTGCAACATATTTTGCAAAACATACAATTTTTCACATTTCAATATGGCAGCACCGCCACCGTGCCTTTCTCTGTCAGATCTAAAGACTTTATAGCCATAAGGACAAATAAGACCGTCGGATACTGATGCCACTAACCAAGTTTCCGAAACACAAATAACATCAATCTCCGAGTTTTCGAAG
Organism: Phasia obesa; assembly: GCA_949628195.1. Taxonomy (NCBI): domain Eukaryota; kingdom Metazoa; phylum Arthropoda; class Insecta; order Diptera; family Tachinidae; genus Phasia; species Phasia obesa. Next base: position 129,588,710 of record OX451216.1, read on the forward strand.
ACCAATTTAAATTCATCAAGCTTATTATTTAGGCTTTGAGCATTAATATGAACTATTTTAAGCCCATCTTTATACCTAGCCAAGATTCTGACCATATTTGCTATTAAATCTTTGGATCTTCCATTTTCACCAATGTTATGTGTCATGAAAAAGTGTACCAAGATGTGCAATGCTAATAAAAACAAAAAATAAAATTAATTTTTCAATATAAACAATACTAATATTAATATAATAATATTGCAAATTGTTGTCAACAAAATTATTGGAATCATATAATTATTAAAAAGTATAAACAAGATACAAAATTTAATAAATAAAAATATGAAAAGATAAAAAGTCACAGAAAAAATAATTAAATATTTAAACAGATGAGCGAAAAAACTGCTGTAGTTGCTCTGGGAAAATGATGCAAATTGAATCTCCACTTTCGTCTTGTTTAACGTAAACTAACCCTCGAAGGGTGTAAACTGTCTTCAAGAGCTTATCCTTCTTTAGTTTAAGCGCTGATTTAAAAATACCATAATTGTGAGGGGTCAGGTTTTCATTGATGAAGAATGAATTATCGCTTTGAAATCCTGCATCCGATAGACGTAAAGGCGTGCCAGTTTTGCGACGATGATTTACAACAGTTTTCAAAAAGTAGTTTTTTTCATATGGTGTATTAAATTTTATAACATATCAACGTTGCGTTGGTTTTTAAAGTTTTTAACCCGGAAAATAGATTTGATGTATGGTGGGGTAATATGTAGAGTGTTGCAAATATTACCAAACATTTCATTTAAATTTTCATTATCATAAAAAGGAACACCTGTGATACGAACATCTGATACTACCACAGAATTTTCTTGATGCAAGCATTTAATTTTTATGCTTTCGACTTCAGACTTCAATTGTTTAATTTCTATGTTGTCCATTTCTAGCTTGTTTACTCTATTATTTAACTCCTTTACTTCTCTTGTCACATCGTTCAAAATATCAGTTTTTATATTTTCTAATCTTTCTTCAATCTCTTTTATCAGACTTTATGATCGAAACACTTAAATTTTTAATTTTTTTATTCTTGTTAAGCCTAGTACTCTGTTCAGTTTTCCATGCGGAATATTGTCAAACTACATACATATCGATACCTTCCCGTAAGAATGTATTAAAGCCCCTTTCACAGTATAATACTGAGTATTAAGATTTTCATTGGATTTTGTAAGATAGAAATCCAATGAGAATTGTGTGATTGTCAAAAAATCTAACGTAATATAACATGTCGTTTTCATACTATCTCACTTCAAATAAAATGAAAAATATCAGCAAAGGAACAAGCCGAGACGAGACATTGAACGGCGTCGGCTGAGTAATTTTATGCGGACGGCAGAGGTGACGGGTCTTAAGTTTGTTTGGCCGTTCAAGTTTTCGGTTAATAAAAAAATAAAAAACAAAACAAAAAATAATACGTACATTCAACAATTCCTAGACATGGCAGAAACAAAGTACATACATACGTAGGCGTTAAGACTGATGGCAATTTAAGGCAGGTGCAGGACAAAGAAAACATTTCATCGGCGGTGACGAACTTTCGGCTGCGACTCAATCAGCTTGGTTCTTTGCTTTAAAAAAACACAACCCTGATAAAATGAAAAATGTTATCGTTTAGAAAATTTTCTAAAAATGGTTTAGTATTATGGGATGTCAAATTTCTTTCCGTATTATTTCACATTTTGATAACATACTGCTTTCACACTATCACACTTTCTCATTGGATTCAAGTATTTGACAAGTCTTAATACTCAGTATAATAGTGTGAAAAGGGCTTAAGCGACACTTTTTTCGAAAATGACTTTTTGATGTAGAACTATACTAATAGAAGTTAAGCGCCACATTTTGGCCTGGGTTTTGGCCTGCCCTATCATGGATGCAAAGGAAACTGGAGAGAAAATAAAATTGTATCAACCGCCAAATTTTCTCACAAGAATAATGTTGCGTCCTGAAATTTGTATTATGTCAAGTTTTGTATTCTGAAAATAACATTTGGAAAGCGATTTTCAGAATACATATTATGTTCCTTTCAATAAAATACACAAATAAATAACTAAATGAGACGTTTTTTTCGTTTCCTGAACAATTTTAGAAATGTCGCTTAATACAATCTTATGGGAAGGTATCGATCGATATGTACATTGAAAATTTGTATGAAAAAGTCATGAAAATATGTTGCAGAAGTAGTACTCTGTTTTTACTAGAAATACATTAAAATGTTTCTGGCAACATTTTACCAAAGCTGTGAAATAAAGCTAATGGGCATTATTTCATGTGGAATTTGTTGTAAATTTTTTTGTGAAAAATTTTGTAAAACAATGTGGTATATGTAAAAGCAATAAAATCGTAAAATTCTTTCAAATCGCGAAATAAACACTACACTTTAAATGTCAAATTTTCCATGTGAAATAATAAATATTGCTCAACATTTTTCACAAATTTGAACAGAATACTAGGCTTTATTTATAGGGGACATGGCAATAAATATTCTACGTAAATTCCGAATTTCTGCCTATTACGGTCGGGACACCCTTTAATTTGTAGTATTTGTTATTATAAAGGCCAACTCTTAAAAATTTTTAAGAGTCTACCTATTACGGTTCCAGTGAGAGAAAGCTTTGACAGGCAGACAGACATCATAGCGAAAACAATAGGGGAACGCTTTTACTTCGTGGTTACGGAACCCCAAAACTGACTCTTTAACATTTAGTACTCACAAAATACTTTTAGTACTCGAAGAAAAAATATGCTTACTTTTCAATTTTTACGAAATTAAAATTTTTCATAAATTTTCGATACTTTAATGAAATAAAATATATTTCGGTTTATGATTTTTCCATTTTTTAGGGTTCTTTACCCGAAAGGGTATAAACATAGGGCTATTGTTTTCGCTACAATATCTGTGCGTTTGCCAGCGCTTTCTATTTCACAAAAGTTGTATTAATATGGCAACTAATATAGGGTTATCCGATAGTGATGTAGGTTTTACGTATATGGCCTTATTTATTGAAAAATAAATTAAATAAAATTTACACACAATAATTAAAACTATGTTTCGTTTATACGAAAGTACAAAAAATAAAGGGTATCCCGATAGTGACGTGATTTTTACGTGTGTGGTCTAGTTTTTAATGATCACAGAGTGCGAGCCGTTTTAAGCAGGCTCTTAAAAACATAAAATTAAAAATTAGAGTACCCCAGAACATGCATCGCACTTGACTGAATTATTATGCTTAAACTGCTGCTACTTTAGTGTCTTTCAACTCCATTTATAAATTTTTAGTTTTAGGTGAAATTTTGGTTGGAGTTACGATTTTTTTTTTTTTTGGATTATAATTGCATTTTGTGGTGGCAGTGATATTTTAGTGAAACTTCCATTAATATTAAGCAAATGTAAAATTTGTTTACTGAATAACGGTATTTAGTGTATTTTCGATAATTTTTTTTTTTGGAAAATTGTGCTTTTTTAGTTCTTCATTTTTTTGTGATCTACGACAAAAATGTGATTCTTTCTTAAATTTTTGATTTTCTAGTAAACTTTCAATTTATTGGTATTTTTTTAAACTTATTTTTATTTTTTTAATTTTTCGGTGTTTAATTAAAATATCGATGTTTTACTAAAAATTGTGATTTTTAAAAAAATATTTTTGGTGATCCTCTGTAAAAATTATTATTTTTTTTTTGTTAAAATTTTTGTGATATTTTAATAAAAAATAATATAATAATTTTTTTGTAAAATTTTGAACATTTGTAAGATTTCTGTTTTCAGTTTGCATTTTTTTTTTCTTAAAATTGTGATTTTTGGTTAAAAAGATAATTTTTGATAAAATTTTAGTGAAAAAGTAATAATTTGGTGAAACTTATTTTATAGTAAACTCTTGGTTTGTTTGGCAGTTAGTGTAGTTTAGTTTTTTGTTATGAACTTTCGGGTGTTGATGAAATTTTAAGATTTTTTTTTTTTAAATTATAAATTTGAGCAAAATTTTAGTGAAAATCTGATATTTTAGTGTAATTGCAATTTTCTAACAAGCTTTCGAATCTTTTATAGTTTTTCGATTTTTTCAAAATTTTAGGTTTTCAATACGACAAAGCAAAAAGAAAGAACATCAGCAAGTGAAAATGCTAGAAAAACAAGACATTCGCCGTTTTTTGCCTACATCTTCTCCATTTATGGAAAGATTTTTCTGAGTTTCAATAGCGAACTATTCGAAACTACAGTGAGGTGCACAAATGTTTGTACATTGAGCACTAAGTATCTAGTACTTAATAAAATTATACAAAATTTGTAACAAAATGCATGAAGCACCAAGAAAAAAAAACAAAATAATGCATTTTATGAAGAATTTGAAGAAAAGAAATGAAAAAGTACCGTTATTTTTCAATCTTTTTTTAGTTTTTTTTAAGAAGAAATAAGCTCGACATTATTTAAATCGCATGTGGTAAAAACATTGTGCAAATTTTTGAACAAAAATCAAATAAATACCCAACGATATACATAATGAATAAATTTTCAAAATACTGAAAGAGGCTGTTCTACCCCGGAAATTGCAAAAGAATTTAAAGTGAGTCAATCAGTGCTTATAAGGGCACAAAAACGGTGTTCCGTTGTTCCCAAGCCTCAAGTTAGAGCTCGTAAAAAACTACTAACTAATGCAGACGCACGTCTAATGATAAGAGAAATGAAAAGAGATAATTTTTTAACACCAATAGATCCTTCGTTAGCAATCGGAAAACCCGTTAGTCGGTGGATGGCATGTAGAGCCCTTCGCGACATTGGTTATATTGCAGCAGTAAAAAATACAAAAACCAGCATTGTCGAAAAAAATGTATAGGCACGGTTAAAATTTGCCAAAGAGCACAAAACTTGGACAGTGGAAAACTGGAAATATGTGATCTGGTCAGACGAATCCAAATTCAACCATTTCCAATCCGACGGTAAACAATATGTTGGCGCCACCCTGGTGAAAAAATTCAAAGGCGGCATGTGAAGCACGGTAAAGGAAACGTCATGGTATGGGATTGCTTTACTTGGTGGAACCTTGGAACGCTGCAAAAAATTGATAATATAACGAAAAAAATAGAAGACTATTTGAGGATTTTGCAGACTCATCTTCCCGATTTTGTAGATAAAAGCGCCTATCCTGCAGAAGTAATTATTCACCAGGATGCTGATCCAAGACACACGTCCAAAATCGTAAAAGAATGGCTTGGTGAGCAAAATTTTCCCATCCTAAATCTGATTGAGAATTTGTGGTCAATCGTGAAGAGAAGGGACAGTACCAATCAGCCCCTGGCAATTTGGATGAGCTTTGGCAGCGGATCCAAAATGAATGGAAGAATATTCCAAAAGAAATTGGTGAAGAGTATGCCAAATCGCGCAAATGGTGTCTAACAAAATAAAGGGCTTTGGAATAAGTATTACAAATATTCGTATTCCGCAAGATTTCTCAACGGTGTAAAACTGAGTACATTTTTCTTAGAAATGAATGCTTTAAGTTTTTTTAAGTACCTAATACTAAATAAACTACAGAAAAATTTTTTGAATTTGCTTTATTATTTTTATTTCTATGACATAAAAAGTGCTCAAAGTATAAACTTGTACTCATTTGTGCACCTCACTGTATATGTGACGGATTGGTATACTAAGAATCTCGGCAAATTAACTGGGATCCTCGAAAATTAATTATCAATGTCAAGACCACTAGGCAATTGTTTAAGTGTTTTCTACAGGCTAGCAAGCTTATATACATACATATAGCCTTTCTACCTGTTGTCGAGGTTGTAAGAACTGTGTTTTCAGTTTAAATCAGTTCTTTTGTAATTTTTGAGACTTTTTTTATTTATATTTTTAACGGATATTTTGAGTTCGTTTTAGTCGTATTTAACTGTGGTAAAAAAAACTTTATTGATTTTAACTAAATGGAAAAATATTTTTTTCACTGTCGTTACTCTCAAAAAAAGAGTTTTAACTTTAAACTTTCCTTACTTACACACTTACACACATATGAGCATCTCTCACTGATCTTAACAGATTTCTTTAGTTCAAAACACATAAAATCTTCAGTTTATAAAAACAGTTATTTAAAGCAAAAATCTTAATAGTTGCAACAAAACCTTTGTTGGGCTAAAACGCTAATTTTAAGATAAAAGAAAAATCATTGAATTGAAAATAAAAATTTTTGAAAAAGCTTAAGTGTGAAATTAAAATATAAATTTTAATTGAAATGGATGCCAACACCTTTAGGGAATTTGGCAAAGCTGCTATCGATTATATTGCAGATTATATGGAAAATATAAGGGATTGGTACTTAAATTAAATGATAAAAAACCTTAAAAATTTTTTTCAAAAATTGTTTTTGTTGTTTCATATTATTGTTAAAAAAAAATTAGTGATATTTTGCCAGCAGTACAACCTGGTTATCTGTTCGATTTACTACCCAAAGAAATACCAGAGAAACCACAAGACTGGAAGGAAATTTTGCATGATATTGATCGCATTATTAAACCAGGCATTACACATTGGCAATCACCAAATATGCACGCTTACTATCCCACAGCCTCATCATATCCATCGATTATTGGCGATATGCTGGCAAATGGTTTTAGTGTCATCGGTTTCAGTTGGGTATGTTTTTTGTTCACAATTAAATAAAACGAAAAAAAAAATAATAAAAAATTACGAATATTAAATTCACAGTGGGCCAAATAAAAATATTTTGCAATTTAATCTGCTTTTACTAAAAGAGTGTTGGAAGTGATGTAATATAATTTGTAAAGTAACTAATAGAAAAAGTGCAAAATTAAGATTTTATCTGAAAAGTTTTATTGGAACTAAAATTTTTTGTGTTAATCACATTTGTGTTAATCAGGTGCCATATTCTGTAATTCTCGTAGCTAAAACTATCGCTAAAATTCTAAAAATGCATTACAAAATTACGTGTATTCTTACAAATGACCTTTTCATGTCCTTAAAATTAGCTTTTAAATCTAAAAATCACAAAATATGTAAGAATTCACGTAATTTTTTCATGTAATTTTATAAACTTAGCGATAGCTTTAGCTACGAGAATTACAGAATATGGCTCCAGAACGATGTGAGGGTAACGCAATCATTAGTTTTAACCTTAAAATTCCCAAAAGTATTTCTTTTTATATTGTTGCTTAAGAAAGTCACTTAAAAACATATTTAAATAGCAAACATATTTGCCCTATAGGCCACAGTGGGGTAGAATCGAAATATTTTGGATATTTATTTATTTATTTAATTAATTTCAATACAAAGGAAGCCTTTGAAGCTAAAACTTTTCCGGTATCGAAACAAGTTCACATGGGCATAAAAGGAAGTACATATTCGACTTTAAGTGCCTATATTTATTCCGCCGAAAAACGCAATCACAAATTAAAAAAAGTTTAGAAATTTCGGTTGAGCTGAAGCTAACACCCAATAAAATATGTATAAATTCTCATAATAAAAATGCAAATGTCAGATATTAAGGGAATTTAGAAATTGTTGTTATTAAGATAGGAATTGTGCTTAAAAGCCTTTAAAAGGTAACAATTCCATATTCAAAAGTTAACATTTTTTAACAAAAAATAAATAACTAAATAAATTTCTAAAGAGAAAAATAAACTCCAGAAAGAAAAACAACATAATAATTTCGCTGATTTTTTCTTGTAAAGTGACAAAAATGCTGAAATGTTTTTATGAGGTACTCCCCAGGGCTGGTTCCAGGGGGTGTGCCACTGGCATAGGTGGGTCGGCCCTCCAAAGTTAGTGGGGGTCCGTCATACATTTGGACTGGATTAGGGCACCTTTAATGGGTCAAGGTGGGATTCAAAATTTGGGCCTTCGCGTCAAATTCCGGGACATCAAAATTCATTTTAGAGGTATGGTTCCTTGGGCCAAGTTTCTTATATTGATCCCTAGAATACTATTTTCCTGGTACGTTGAGCGATTTTTAAATCGACACGCCCTAATATATACATACATAATTTTTGTTGAGTACGTATGTGGACCGAACCTGATGAAAGAAATTATTTAAATTATTGCAATTGCAGCTTCGGGACTTGTATATAAAACGGTCAAGTGCGAGGCAAAAGGCTCCGGACCACCATTTAAGGCATAACACTATATTACTTTTAAACAAAACAATAAACAAATTCCTATTATTTGACTTTGACAATAATGTCTCGAAAATTCGAAGTATTTAAATTTCCCCATAAATATCCAAATTTCACGAAAAATTAAATTTCCCTTAAAAAGGTAACTTCAATTTATTTATTAGAAACATGGTGGACCAACTACAAGTATAATTTTACATAATTTTTTTATTTTTAATACTGATAGATTTTTTCTCCGAAATATTTACTATCAGTCAGTATCATACCTTCGCGAATCATAAAATAAAAACGTATTACGTTCGAACAATGTTGTGCCCTCATGGTCGCTGTCATCGTAGAGTTCGTACCGATGAAATTGTAATTGCTGTGGCCGATGGTTTAACTCAATCGAACAACGTCGACTCGCTATCGATTTCAACAACTCGGAATTAAACGCATCAGCATGATGAAAATTTTGCGTCAAGATATCGAATAAATCACTTACAAGGTCCAACTGACTCAGTAATTGAAGGCAAAAGATGACGTTTCTCAGTTTAAGGCTTACTGGACGAAAAATTTATTTTTCTGACCGCAAAGTTAACAAATAAAATTGCGATATCTCGCTATTGCATCAACAGATTGGCATGTTTGGCTAATTTTTTTCAGAAAACGCTGCTAAAAATTCCTTTTTAGTTTAAGAGCCATGATTACGAACTTAATATGGCCTTAAATAGAAGAAATGAACTTGGAAAATCTACTGCGAAGCCAGCCGCGACAGTCACATGAATTAGGAATCATGTTCCATAAATAATTGTTCTAAAAGACTCAATGGTATATTAACCAAACATAATGAAGATTAATTAATTTTATTTAATTTTTAAAAAGATTTTTTTTTATTTCGTGAGTTTTTACAATTCCTCACATATTCATTCCAAAAAGTTTCTTACTTTTTAGGGTTTCGTACTCAAAGGGGAAAAATGCAACCAAGGCGAATTTATATCAGGTGGTGTTGATAGCCAGGCTGAATTTTTTTTTGTTTACGTTTTTTGGTGGCAGGTTTTGTCAAAATTTGTTTATTTAGAAACAATATTGAAAACAAAATCAAAGTTGAAATGAAAAAAAATATTTAAAAAAGGCCTTACATATGAATGTATTTGATTTTTTATTTTAAATTTTTAAAACACACAACACAAAACACAAATTTTCACAACATTATAACAATTTAGATAAGCTGCGGTGGGTCCAGATTCTTCTTTTCTGATTTTATTTTGATTGCTTTTTCTTTTTTAGTTCTATTTTTTTCTTCGTTTTTTCTTTTAGTAAAAATAAACAAAACACATTAGGTTCGTTCTTTAATAAAAAATAGTTAATAAATTTTTGTTTGTTTGTTGATAGTCATGCAGCCAGCAGCTCTAGAAACATTGTAGGTCGTTTTAACACCTTTCAGGGATCTTTACACATAAGATTAATAAGAATTAAATTATTAATGTGTAAAAAAATAATTTAATGCAATATTTTTCATAAATGTTGGAAGTTTCTGCTTCGAAAGCGAACACAACTATTTTTTTACATTTTGGTTTGATATTATTTAAGGCGAATTAATTTATTTTGACAGAGGCAGCCGACCAAACAAAAACAAAATACATGTTGTTTTTTTGTGGTTGTACTTGTTGTCATCTCGCTTTCACCTGTTAAATAGATTCGCCTTGAATGCAACCATATTGTTTTTGCTACACTTTCAGTTCGTCTGTCAGCTTCTTCTATCTCTATAACCGTAAAAGTTAGATTCTTGAAATTTGCACACAAGTTGTATTACTATGGCCACTATAACAGCAAATACTAAAAATTATAGGGTGTTCCCATAGTCACGTAACATATCTTAGTATGTATATGGTCTTATTTTCAAAACCTTAAGAGGCACACGTCTTAAATTTACAAACAGTAATTAAAACTATGTTCGCTATATTAACAAGAATAAAACACTAGAAGTTAAAGGGTGCCCCTATAGTGCCGTAATAAGTGGAAGGCGAATAATCATAGCCGTTTTAACAGTTACTAAAACTTAAAGCGTGTTCCAATAGTGACTTAATTTTTACACATATTGTTCTATTCTTTTGAACCGTAATAGGCAGACACTTCAAATTTACAAAGATTATGTAAATTTATGTCCGTTATAAAAACAAATATTAAAAAATAAAAATTAAAGAGTGTTGCGAAAGCATTACCAATATAGCATTATTTTTGAACCGGAACCGTAACACAAAGTATGTAGAAACTTGTCCACTATAACTACAAGTAGAAAAAATCTGAGTGTAGGCCACTCAACTTTACTATACCTGATGAAAACAGATATTTTTATTTATATATTACATAAAGAATAAAAGTTTAAAGTATGTACATATATTCGAATCAACACAGAATTATTTCCTAAACCCGAAAATAATTGTATATGCCATATACCAACGGCACATACTGAGTTTCATTTTGATATGTCAAACAGTATGACCTGTAGAGCGTTCACAAAATTGGGTTGACTAGTGAACTACCCCTTGTCCCCTCCGGATTATGCCCAAAAACTATATAATTCTGCATCTCCATATACGAAAGACTCATACTGAATTTTATTTTGACATGTCACACGGTATGACCTGTAGAGCCGTAACAAAAAAATTGGCATACACACCCACCCAAACACAGACATCATCTCGAAAATAGTCAAAATGGTTCACGATTACTATACTTTACCTATACTACGTATGGTAAAGTAAAAATAAAATTAAAGGGTGTTTCCAACCTGATGCGATTTTAGGTATGTGACCATATATTTAAACCGAAATATGCAAATTTATATAATATATTTTCAATGTCTGCAACAGCAAGTCAAGAAAATAAAATTAATAAAATTGAAAGAGTGTTCCCTAGAAGTCGCTATTTTGATAGTTTATCCCTTAAACGTTATAAGCAGACAAGTGAAAATTACACAGGTTATGCAGTACTATGATCGTTATAATAAAAAGTATAAAAAATAATTAAAAGTTAAAGAGTGTCCCCATAGTAGACCTGATTATGACGTGCGTGCTCTACTATTTTGAACCGATATAAGCAATCACCTAATATTAAAAAAAACAAGTAATAAAAATATAAAAATTAAAGGGTGTCCCATAAAAGACTTGAAAACAATTATATTATACGTATACTTTTAAAGTTAAATATTGAACGTAATACGTTGTGCCTTGTGATAGACCAATTGGTAGCGTGCTATTCTATCAGTCTAGAGGTTGCGGTTTCGATTCTCGCTAATGACTCTGGTTGTTTTATGCAGAGAAGCAAAAAACTTCGCAGAGGTAGTGTTGTCTTACAATAATTCTTGCAAAAAAAAAACAACTTCAAAACAGACAAACTTAAAATCATGTTTCTTTAAGACGGTAATTATACAATGATTATATTATATTCGAGGAAGATTGTAGCGGGATTTTTTAAATGTCGTAGCACAAAATGTCAATTCAGATAAAAAAACTAATTTTTCAATAATCTAAAGCAAATATCACTCGATTTTCCACCGGGGTAAATAGGGGCACAAGACCCCAGGGTTTTGGTTATTTTTTTTTCAGTTCAAACCAATGCCAAAAGTTTGGCTATATACATAAAATTACAATAACTATTACCACACCCTGTAATTTCCGAATTCAAATTTTATACTTGGTATAGCGGTCGTAGCAATACAGGTTCTTTGTAAATTTCAACCGTCTGTCTTTAACGGTTTTACAGTTTGGCAATATACATCAACTTACATAAACTATTGCGACACCTTTTAATTTTTTATAACAGACATAGTGATGGACATTCTTTCAAGTGTTTGTCTATAACGGTTGAAAAGATAGGATCATAATGGTGAAATTACGTCACCTATGAGGTCACCCTTTAATTTTATTTTTTTATTACTTTTTGTTATTGGGTGCTATAGTGATAAGCACTTTTTTAATTTTAAATTGGTGACCTATAAAGTTCATAATATACGTAAAAAACATGTATGTTGTATGGGCACACCCTTTAATTTTTTAAATTTTAAACTTCTTTCAAAATGGGACAAAAAAAAGCAACACACAAACGAATTGTGTGTTGAATTCGGTTAAAAACCCTATGTGTGTGAGTCTTACTTACTCTTGACTGATTTATTTAACTTAATTTAAATTTAACAAAAAACTATTATTGTTTTTTTTTTAATTTTTTTCATTTTACAGCCATAAATGTGGTTAATTTTATACTCTTTTTTAAACAAAATACTCTTGAAATGCTGTGAAGTTTTTGGTTTCGTTTTAAACAACAAAAAGAACTTTCTCTGTTTTGAATAAAACAGGTTTCTCTTTTGGGTTTGTTTTTATTTGTCCCCTCTTTGATGTTAAACACAGTCTTCCTCTTTTGTGGATGTTTTGGTCAATAAATTATATAAAATTGTATATTTAGGAATAAATTAACAAAAAGAAATATCTCTTAAGATTTATTTGATTATATAAGAAATGTTAATGCTGAAATTTCTTTTGTTAAACCGTCGAACAGTTGTGATAAAATATATGCACCATAAAATATAACTGTAACAGAACCGTTTCTGTGTATGAAATATTTTTAGAAAATTTTGTCGCTGGTGCAGATATTAATCGATAGTTTTTTTTTCACAGAAACTGTTGGCAACACTGTGCAGCCAAAACAATTAAATCGGTTTCGGTTATTATGTCGGTTTTCTCTATAAACTGAGATGTTTCTACAGAACCGAAGTATTAAATACTTTAAGCAGATACAAACAGACAGACGGACAGATAGATGAGCTCATTAATTTTAACCACTGAAAGTTTTGGATATGAACTCGGCCTTATTTTCACATTTATGTTTTTGTGGGGATCTGAATCCATTTTTTTGGTTGCCCACTTAAAGGGTTTAAACGTTAACCTATTGTTTTCCAATGTTTGTCCGTTTGTCCGTCTGTCAGTCTGTCAGAACCCTCTATCTCTAAAAGATAGGTAGACTCTTGAAATTTTCACAAAAGTTGTGTTGCAATGGCTGCTATAACTACAAACTCTAAAACTTAAAGAGAGTTTCCACTGTGACGTGATTATCACTTATGTATGTATGTATGTATGTATATAGCGTTATTTATAGCATCGCAATAGTTAGACACTTGAAATTGATTTAAAATTAAATTAGCTGTATTCACAGATACAAAACATAAAAGTCAAAATTAAAGGATGTTCCCATAGGGAACGTATTTGGGCTAATTTTTGAACCGTAATTGGTAGACTTAAAATTTTCACAGAAGGTATATTACTATAGCCGCTATAACAACATTGTTTTACATTACTTGTATGAATGTAAAACTATGATCGCTATATTAACGAGTGTAAAAAATAAAACTAAAAATTAAAAAGTGTTTCGATATTGATGAGCGATTTAAGGTATAGGAACTTATTTTTGAACCGAGGTAGGCAGACAATTTAAATTGCATGCGGACTACTTTAGTATTAAAAAAATTCAGAAATTAAGGGTATCCCTACTGGTTAAAATTTTTAACGTATAAAGCCTGGTACTCTGTTCAGTTTTTCATGCGGAATACTGTCAAACTACAAACATAAAAAATTTGTATGAAAAAGTCATGAAAAAAGTAGCAGAAGAACTACTCTGTTTTTACTGTGGAAAAACATGAAATGTTTCTGGCAACATTTTATCAAAACTGTGAAATAAAGCAGATGAGCATTATTTCATGTGGAATTTTTTTGTAAAATTTTTTGTGAACATTTTTAAAAACAATGTGATATATTTAAAAGCAATAACATCGTAAAATTCTGCCAAATCGCGAGATAGACACCACATTTTAAATGTCAAATTTTCGTTGTGAAATAGTAGATGTTGCTCAACATTTTGCACAAATTCGAACAGAGTACTAGGTTTAAGGCTTAATTTTTGATTGATTAAAACTTTGATGATAAAAACCTGAAATATATGCAGAGTGTATATTGATATATCCGCTAAAATAGAAAGTATAAAGAAATGAAAACTAACGGGTATCCCATTAAAGACGTCAGTTGGCTTTTCCTTTTAAAAGGTATTAGGAACACGCTTGAAAATACACTAAGTATGTGCTTTTTTGTTTGCTACCACAAAAATAAAAAAATAAAAATTAAAGGGTGTCCTCATAGAATACCTGAACTGTATTGGCAGACTTTTATAGCCGTAATATATGAAATATTATATTATCAATTCTACAGAAACATTGAAAAATTATCTACGTTATCCTGACAACAAGAAATTTTAAAATTAAGCAATAGAAAATTACATCTTAATTCTTGTCTATAATTATAGGCCATTTTTTCCAACTATTCTTCATAATAGTCAATACATATTTTCATACGATTAATCGATTTTTCGAAGCAGATTTTTCACTCTACTTTAGGTATCTCCTGAATATTCATTTTAAAAGGATTTGACGACGCATTTTATTTGTTATAAAATATCATTGGGTATCAAATCAGGGCACGCTGAACACCATTTTTCTATAATTCGACCGACTCCCTGAGTCTTAGGGTCGACCTGGCAAATATATTTTGATGCAAACACTGAGGGTGGTCAGATCCATTATTGATTCTAAACTGGCCTAAGGAATTTTCCTCATTGCGCCATAAATACACCCAATCAACTATCCATCCATCAATGGTAATTTCGAACGCAAGAGATTCGCATTGGGCCTTCCTTATTCTGTCGTGTTAACACGTCGACTTGCTTACCTGCCAGGACGATCTGACCCTTACTAGATCAGAAAAAAAGAGGTTTCGTTAATTACGATGCCGAAAATGTAGCTGCGTGACTTAATAGCAACAGTCGCTGGGCATAGCCTATTTGGAACGCATGCGAGAAGGATGGGTATCCTTTACAATGGCTTTCGCAAAAGCTGCTAAGATGAGAAGAGGAGGAAACGGTCGAACACCTTCTCTGTCTATGCCCTGCACTGACTTCTTCAGCACCTTAAATGAGGGTATTTTGAGCGCCTTTCTGATGTATAATGATTATAGCCAAGCGATTCCTTTTTGAGGAGTTGCGGCTGGTTTCCTGGCCCACTTTCTGTTGGCGAGACATATAACCAGTTAACTGATTAAATGCTCCGGCCACTGAACCTTATATGGCAACTTTCCTTTTTTACTTGGATTGTGTCTGTGCATGCTCCGCTTAACTACTATTTTAACCTTCTCTCTCTTTCTATTCGAAACCCTTCCCTACATCTTTGCTTTCTATTTTGTCTTTCCATTTATTTCTTCTATTCCGCAGGTAACAAAAAGAGATCAGACACAGGTGAGCTGTGTGTATACATGGCTGCCTGCTAACCTAACATTCCTCCTCCTGTTTTTAACCTTACGTTTAGACAACAGTTCTGAGTCTAGTATTAGGGAAAGTTATTTGGCCTGTTTCGATAGTTCTAGAACTCCGGAATTTATTATCTTCCGGTTAAGCGATTTTAATTTGTCTCTCAAGGCTAAGCGAGTAGATGCCCGATTTCGAAAATATAAAACACTAAAAATATATAAATTTACTATTGAATGTATGTTGTTCGGTGTTGCCGTTTCACAATATATAAACAGCAACCCTCCCAATGTAGTTTAAGAATACTGTGTTTGGAAAACTGCGCCACCCGGAAGAACAAAGTATCGAATCACTTTTTAACGAGTAACTCAGAAGTAATTTTAGCTTTAACTAACTTGAATACATCACAAAAATAACCCACCCATGAATTCTTTTCTAAAAAGTTTTTATTTTCTCTATATTTTGTAGATTTGCAGTCCCGCATGCACTGAACTTGAAGTTGTTGTTATGGATTGGTTGGCGAAATTTCTTAAATTACCCGAACAATTTCTTCACTCCACCGGAGGTCCTGGTGGTGGTATTATACAAGGTTCGGCTTCTGAATCGGTATTTGTTGCTGTGTTAGCGGCTAGAGAACAAACTGTAAGACGCCTGAAAGAAGAATATCCCGAAATGCCTGAAAGTGAAATAAGAGGAAAATTGGTGGCCTATTCTAGCGATCAGAGTAATAGCTGTATTGAAAAGGCTGGTGTCTTAGCAGCAGTGCCCATACGTCTGTTGCTAGCTGGAGAAGATTTAATTTTTAAAGGAGAAATGTTGCAAAAAGCAATTGATGATGATTTGGCCAAAGGCCTCATACCAATTATATGCATTGCCACCTTGGGTACTACCGGTACCTGTGCATACGATGACATAGAATCATTAGGAAAAATTTGTAATCATTATGATTTATGGTTACATGTTGATGCAGCCTATGCTGGTGCGGCCTTTGCTTTAGAAGAGTTTTCGGAACTGAGAAATGGCCTTGAAATGGTCGATTCGCTAAATTTCAATTTACACAAATTCCTAATGGTCAATTTTGATTGCAGTGCTATGTGGCTAAAGGATTCCAATAAATTAGTGGATAGTTTTAATGTAGATCGCATATATTTAAAGCACAAATATGAAGGCCAAACACAAATTCCCGATTTCAGACATTGGCAAATACCCTTGGGTAGACGTTTTAGAGCTCTTAAAGTATGGATCACGTTTCGTACAGTTGGTGCCGAGGGCTTAAGAGCTCATATACGGAAGCACATAACTTTGGCGGAGAGATTTGAAAATTATGTTTTATCAGATCCTCGTTTTGAGGTGGTAAGCAAAAGAACCCTCGGCTTAGTTTGCTTTAGGCCCAAGGGCGATAACAAACGCACCACAGATCTATTACATTACCTAACCGAGCGTAAAAAAATCTACATGATACAGGCCAAACATCGCGGTAAACATTTCCTACGTTTCGTTGTCTGTGGCATGGATCCAAAGGATGAAGATATCGATTTTGCTTGGAGGGAAATACAGTCTCAAATGGATATTGTTTTAGAGCAAGAAGTTGTAACATCCGTTAAGACCGATATCGCATCAATTACCATACAAATTAGCTCAGATTTACATGCATCTTCAACATTAAATATGGAAAAGACAAAATAAATTGTACTATTTGTAATTTATTTTCTTAATTTATTTTAATAAAAAATCGCCATTTTTTAATTACAAATAAAAGTACGGTATTATATACTTCACCGATAACTAAAAACTACAGAACAATATCTGGCCCATTTCCAGATGTTCTTCACTTTTCATAGATGTATTCCAAACGTTTGACAAAGTATAGCATGAAGACTTAACTTGCCCAAAAACTTCCATAAGCTCTTAGGAAATTATTTGTCTGATCGAAAGTTCACAATAAAAGGAGACTTTTCACACTCACCTCAGCTAGCTGACGTTGGAGTTTCCTAAGGTAGTATATTGGGACCCATTTTACATTTGTTCTGTATTTCGGATATGCCAACTAGCAAGCGAATTCACTCATCGACATTTTATTATTATTTATTTTTGTAGGGAGATACTGAAGCAGACCATTAACTTTATAGGTGGTCCCTTTTCACGTTCTCAATTATTTCCGGTTATTTACAACTGCCTTAATTTCATTGAGTCTCGTGCTAACGCCAGCCTTTTACTTTCGATGGTAGTGATTTAAATTGGTGACTAATACATGTCAACATTCTTCCTCATCACAGGCGCTATGGTAATTGCTAACTACCATAGCGCCTGTCGACATATATCAGTGACCAATCTGAAATCAGTACAGTCGAGAATAAAATTGGTCTAAGGCTAAGGACTCCACAGCATCCTTATTTGAATATGTGTCTGCCCGTAGTTCAAATCCTTTATCTTAGCCAGTCTGCTGGACATCCAGACTTTTTTTCGATTTTCGACTTGGCCAGGTAATACTTGTCACTAACGCAGTTAACGAGATTATATCTAAGCACCTGTAGTGAAAAATACCAGACTTTGGAGGGAATCGAACCCACAACCCGGAAATAATAGACTAGCAAACCGTATCACCTCACATCAATATTTGCTAACAACGCAGTTTTTCGAAGTATTCACCAAATCCTCAAGTAACATCACGATATTTACAAGGCCAAATTGAATATTGAAGAAATGGAGTATAAAGGTATATGAACATAACGCATTCGCATAAATAACCAGCTACAGAAATCAAATACCTTGATATACATCTTGATCGGCGCCTTACCTGAAAAGCCATATAGAATCAAAGTAAACACAAATTAAAATCAATTTGAAAGCAGTCTAACTAAATTGGCTTATTTATAGAAACCTTATGCTCAGCTTATATTGTAAACTTTTACTGTACAAATAGATCCTCAAACCAATGTGCCGTTATGGAATTCAGTTAAGAGGCATTGCCTCAGCTTTAAACTTGGAAAAAATTTAAACGTTCCAAAATAAGATTGCATCTGCTTCCTGGTATTTTGAAAACTCAAACATCCACATTGGTTAAAGCAAAAATCGCAAAACATGCGTACAAAAAAGCTTACTTTAAGCATTATTTGAAAACTATTTTCCTGTAAGCTTATAGTACAAAATAGCAAGCTTATCGAAGGAGTTCAATTTAATTTAATAAACAATAGTTAAGAACTCTTTCACAATAATTTTTACAAGGCTTTATTAAGGCTTATGTTAGTAAGTTTGTTACAAACTATTTCTGAAGGTGAAAATACATAACACGCGTCGAATTTGTCAACGTGTTTTAAGCTTTATATACTTTTTGCGCTTAAAAAACTACACCACACGCGTTATAGACTTTTTCACACTTCAAAGTTTTTTTAATAATAAAATAAGCTTGCATCAAGATTTTATTGAATATTTGTAATTTATTAAAGTTTATTTGAAATGTTGTACACATTTACAATTTACGAAGAGTTGACTTGTTATTGAGTTATTATACAAGCAAGAAACAAACTTCAGATGATTAATTGCTATATTACACATAATACGTGAAATGTAACCATATTTTTGCGTCAGTCGCGTTGCAAACTTTTTTCGCGTTGAAATCTTTAACGCGTTGATGCCTTTCGCCTGAAACAAATCCTTTTTGTTTTTTGGAAAATAAAACAGAATCAGCAATACAAAAACTTTCAGTGAATCGCAATAATATTATGTTTCACAAAGACTTAAAGCTTGACTCAATTTATTTTTCTATACCCTTCATCACAGCTTTATAAGTT
Organism: Phasia obesa; assembly: GCA_949628195.1. Lineage (NCBI taxonomy): Eukaryota > Metazoa > Arthropoda > Insecta > Diptera > Tachinidae > Phasia > Phasia obesa. Next base: position 129,607,972 of record OX451216.1, read on the forward strand.
GGCCATTCCGTTTGTAATTTCCATCCGTTATTGCTTTAAAATAGATTTTTTAAATTCTACATAACTTGTGGAAATTATAAGTATACCAAACTATCAGATAGAGTTTCGAAAATTTTGGTATTGGAATTCAACAATTTAGCGCTTTTCCCATATTCATGTTTTCTTTTATTAATTATTTTTGTTTTGCTGTATTGAAAATCGAATATTCCGAAAAAAAAACCCCAGAAAATCAGAGTTTCAGTAAGCAATCGAATTTTCACCTGTAGGTCGCCAAAATTAGCGATTCGTTAGCTGTTGCGCCTTCTCAATCAAATAACAAATGAATGGCTGTTGCGCCTTCTATCTCAAATTAATAATAAAAAATAAGTAAATTTTAAAAAACTATTAATACTTCAAAACTTCTTTGAAAGATTCAAGTTTTCTAAAATAGCACATTTTATGTCCTTGTTTAAGTTGAAATATCTTTTCTGAAGACCACAGGTAACTTAGAAAAATTCTTGTACTTTTGCACGATGTTCGCCCTTATATGGCGAGTTTTTACTTTTGTACATAGATCATACAGCTTTTAAACAGATGATAAGACTATTATATATTTATTATTTTAACACCTTAAGTCCTAAAACGGGATAAATTAGTTCCAAAAAATTTTGATTTTCTATAAAATTGGTTATCCTGATTATGTTAACCATTCAAATCAAACAAGTCAAATGTAACCATGACCGCTTTCCCCTCTTTCTGCTAAACCTAAACAAGCGCGTAAATACCGAGGCACATAGAATCCGTCATACGTCGTCTTTTTCAAAGTACCAGAAAGTTGAAATACAATTTTTCTAACGAGTTTTGTCACAATTAGTACGTCTTTGTCAACGCAAAGTAATAAACAAAGTATATTTATATCAATTACATGCAAGTCTACAACAAGTACAACATTAGAACAGCAACAGGCATTTTGTTTGTGTAAAAATATTGCTAAGTGTCAAAAGCAACTCAGAGATGGCAAAGTAGGTACAATTGCACTTTTTGTAATAAAAAACTAAAAATAAAAGTAAAAAATTATAACACAATGATCTGTCAGATCAATCTGAATTAAAACAAAAATTCATAAAGAGTTTGTTTGGTGCAACTTAGTTCAGAAAAGCAAAATTTCAAAATTTCGTTTACCATCCCTGATGAAACAAAGGAAAGTGAAAAAAGTATATATTTGAAAATTTTTTAAATTTTCTTTGAATTTACTTTTTTAAAAATTCAATGGCGCTATAAAAAAAACGGAAAGAAAAATATCAGCCAAGGCACATTCATCAGTTAACCTCACTACGAAGGGGAAATATTAAGGCGAACATTTTTAATTTTTTTTATATGGATTATGATAGTTCAACTTCCATTTAAGGGGGAAAATTGAAAGTTTAACTGTCAAAATCCATATAAATTTTTCTAATATTTTCGCCTTAATATTTCCCCTTCGTAGTGAGGTTACCTGATTAATTTGCCTTGATATCAGCGGAGCTGAAGTATGTACTTGATATAAATATACCAAGGCGAATTCAGGTGACTATTTTTTGTCTCCATCTTAAAGTGTCAAAATGTACTAACATTTTTTGTTTTGACAGTCTAAAATGAGTTTACCGCGAGTCTACCTTGTTTATTGTGCCATGAAATATACTTTGGTACAAGGCGAATCCATAACAGATGATTGCAGTGGCGAAAAAACTCATCATATGCATGAAATCGAAAAGTCAAACTCCATATAAAAAAAAATTATAAAAAAATTTTTTCTATATGAAATTTGACAACTGCATGCCTGAATTCGCCCGTGCAATCACCTAGAATTAATTCGCCTTGCTTTGGTACGAAAGTTAGGCAACTTTTGACGTACTTTGAGAGCTATAAATTGGTTTCTATTCGTCTTTCTCACTCAAAATTAAATTTTTAAGTTGAGTGGTAAATTATATAAAGTAAAAAAAGATTTATAAGGGCGAAAAAAAATTTTCAAGTGTTTTTTTTCTGATTTAATATCGGTCAACAAAGTACTCAATATGTCAACCTATTCCGTTGTTACTTTGTTTTCAGTTGAGTACGTTAAAGTATAACGTATGACGTATTTTATGTGCCCCGGTCGCGTCGCGACGCGTCGGCAGAATAAGGAACATTAATTTGTTTACTTTTTTCTGTGGAGAAAACGTACGATGTGCATGTTCCGACTAAACATAAATTTCAGTTTGTCCTTAATGTTGCTTAAATGCTTATAGCACAGCAAATAGGATTTGCACGCTGGATCTTTAAAAGTCAAACTTTTCTACTAAAAACAACATTGGATGACAGACATCGTCAAAGAGAACCCAAATAGTGAAACGGCGAATAAATTGGACGGCAAAAAATACGAATTCTATCCGTCTTTTTCTCAAATTGATTAGTTTTCTTTTGTGTCATTTCGTTGACATTGGTTTTCTTTTGTGCTATGTAGCGCGAATAAATAACTTTACTCTTCCATGTCCAGTACAAGACTGTCCTTCTTTATAATAATAATAATATTTATTGTATCCAAATAGTAATTTTACATTGTTTCTTAAACTACATTTCTTATTCTATATTTCTTAGCGTACTAAGTACGTATCTAAATCTTAATTACATTTGGTTTAGTTTAAATTACAGCTAGGCCGTATACATTTACTACATATACATTTTTTTTTAAATTGTCTGAAAAAGGATATAAAACAGATCAAGCTCTTATAGATCTTACAAGCTAAATGAAAATCTTACAAACTAAATAATACTTAAAACTAATAACACCAATAAAACAAGACACAAAACAAAGTTAAATATTTAATATTTTAAAACTATTTGAATTTAATTCTACTGCTCTGTGTTGTACACTAAATTGTTAATATCAAGGTTGTTTACCCTTCTATGATAAAATAAGAGGTCGTCTTCCCTATATAGAAGGCCCCCATCCCTTATTGGTAAAAGATTTACGGGAGAATAATATCTATATTCCCGTATAGTCTGTAGCTCGTTAGGTCTTTGAAAACATTCTGACACAATGCTATTTTCTAAGGATGATGCTCGCTCTAGAAATTTAATGGCTGACCCAATCAAAAAAGCGTCAATTCTCCCAAAGTCAATATCACTATATATGCTCCTACAAGAAGGTCGTCGAAAAATTCCGTCATGACTCATTCTAGGGAACAGACCAAGACAAGACGACAAAATCCTTCTCTACCATATCCTAAGCCTCTCCATTTGATGAGAGGATATCCCAAACCAAACTGGAAATCCGTAGGATATTAGAGGTCTAATTATTTGCCGATACAAAAGAAGCCTGACTCCAGTGCTGAGTCCTGCTCTTCGACAAAGCACTCTGTGATACATATAATAGATCTTTTTCACTCTTTCTAGTATAAAATCCATATGCCTATAGAATTCAAAATTTTCCTGGAATACGACACCTAGATATTTCATCCTATCTGTTATCTTTATGGGTTCCCTAACAATATACAAATTAGGGATATAGCCCCTAAGGTTGCGGTAGAGAAGGCCCCGCTTGCCTTTAATAACAGTCTTATCAATATTAAGCCTCAGGCCCCATTTTGTAAAGTATTCGTGTAGAACATTGAGATATGTATTCATTCTCTGGTTCAGAGAACGCGCTTTCGGTCCACTTGCTGGTATTAGCATGTCGTCAGCATATGCTAATAAAATATCCCCAGTGGGTGGCTGGGGTATATCAGAGACAAATATATTGTACAGCACGGGGCCAAGTAAAGAGCCTTGTGGTACACCCGCGGCTATAGCCCTAACTTCAGAAATATTATCGCCAATCTTAACTCTGAAAGAGCGATTCTTTAGAAAACTGTCCTTCTTTAGTAAAATTACTTCCTTAAATACTAGAACAAAGAATAATTCTATGGAATTTACAAATACATATATGTACATATTAGCCAAAAGCAAAACAAATAAGGGATGAAGTCGTTAAAATTCTATTACAATACAAGTAAATAATGTGATCTGTAGCTATATGTATGATCATTAAAATATCATTAAAGTCTATTAAGAGTAAAAGGGATATGGTCATTAAAATATCATTATTAATAAACAAAATGATGTGTAGTGATCAAGAGCAAAACTTTGAAATACTTGATAATACTTCTACAAACCGGCCATCCTGACCTTGAGATCCCCTGATCTCCGTTATTTAGGAAAGAAAAAAATTTATCTTTTTAGTATTTCGAACCATGGTCTTAAATTGCTCATAGCCCACACACCTTGGTAAGGTGTGCGGGATTGCTGGAAGCCTTCAATGTCTTCCAGCACGTACCTGTCATTCCGCAGAACTTTAGAAATACGATAAGGCCCTTTAAATTTAGCAATTAACTTTCTGGATACACCGGGCAGCGAGTCGAAATTTTTCACCATTACGTAGTCATTTTCTGCATATTTTGTAGCTTCTCGCCTTTTTCGACCAACACAATTTTTGTTGTAGATTTGCAATCGATTCTGTGCTGAAGCAGCTACGAAGAATTTTTTTAATATCGGCCATTTCTGTTTTTTGTTTTATATTTTCTAGTGCTTCCTTTAGAAGATCGGGAACAGTGTCAGGAACCAAATTATGTTCTCTGTAACAATATATGGTTGCGATGAACACATTTTAGTTGTTTGTAACATTACTTTGGTCCCGGAAAAAAAGTTTTGTTTAAAATTTTATCATTAAATGGTTACTAAGTACAAAAAATTCAACGTGGTAACCAAAAGATTTTTAAAAATAAAAATTATTTGTTTGTTTATGTCATCGGAGTTTATTGTTTTGTGCTTTCAAAAAATAATAAAAAATATATAAACAATTGTTTCGGGAATTCGATTTAAAATTAAATATTTATTTATTTCTTTTTCGCTGTTAAATTGAGCGCGTGGCAACCATCTTCTCTGGATACTCGCAGTTCGAGTCCTCTCGGTGTGAGACTGTAATTTATTTTTAATTTTTAGACTAGAAAAAGTAATAAAACCTCGAAATCTTAAAAATCATCAGGGATAATATTACTTATGATGAAATGTTCACAGATACAAAACGAAATTGGCCGGTGATGTAATTTACCAGGTGACATTAAAAGTGAAGATTTTTATACCTGAGCTGATGAAGCTGATGAGGATACAAATTCAACCGTTGAGACCGGCGCACAGTGGCGCCTTTTCTTAAAACACGTGGCAAAAATACAAAATTTTGTGAAATGAATGAAAACATCGTATAAAGAACTACTTACTGATCACAATTAAAAAACGTTTTCCTTAATTGCAAAAAAAATATAGTTTGTGGAGCTGCTCAAAGTCGACAATTTTTTAGAAAGCAAAAAAAGGGTGATCTTGGAAAAATAAATGCACTTCAGAATTGAAGTGTCAGAAACATTGCAGTTTGATTACTATTTTTTTAGTTTTTTTTTAAGGTTTTTTTGTTTTTTATTAAAAGAAGTAGTTAAATGTTTACCAGATGCCCTACTTTTTCGGCAGTAGCCGCTTTTTAAACACCCTATACTTAGGTAATTTTAACAAGTAAAATAGAGCATATCTAAAAATGGTCAAAAATGGTCACGCCCATACTTTCTGAGCATATTTGCTTCATAATACTTTAAATAATTTAACAAAGTTTGGCCGCCGCAAGTTGCCGCTGTAGGTGAAATAAGAAGAAAACTGTTACAATCTCATGGCGAAAACGAGAAAAATTATTTTCTCATTTTTAAAGTATGTAACAAAGATGTGTGCAAAATGTGAAAAGAAATAAAAAAGGATTTCCAAATTTTTTTTCACTGAAGCAATTTTAGTGTAAAATACAGTTACTTGTTGCTTATTTTTATTGCTTCTCAGGTAGGCATAACTATTGCAATTTTTTATTTATTTTAATTTAAAAACACCTGTTATAAGAGTAGGCAGGTATTTTTAAAACTTTTTTATACTGAATAAAATATAAACTACAGGTATATATTCCAGTTAATTTTTTTATTTTGCTCAAATTAGGTAGTTTAAACCTTTTTTTTAATTTTTGGTTATAAATTAAACCGCAATTGTATAGTGCAGCCAGTTTTTACTTTCTAAAACTAGTGATCAGTAACAAATCTTATACAATTTTATTTTAAAGTGCGATAATGTCATTTAGCAATTTAGAATTGTTTGAGTTATTCAGAAACTCAGATAATGAAAATGCATTTAAATTGGCTATTGTGAAAAAACTACACGATTTACCAGGATACCACGAAATGGATGTTCATAGCAAAAATCACTACGTTTTCCTAACAATTAAAAAAATGACTTGCCTCACACCGTACGAAAAAAGCATTTATGAAAAACAACCCAGACTGGCTAAATGGAGTTGCAACTTTTGAAAACATCGAAAAACCGCATACATTCTCTGACAGCAAAAGAGGAAGACCTGCAAAAACTATAAACGAGTGTTCTGAGTACACAAGAAAACGTAAACTTGAAAATGCCACAAAAGATATATCTAAATCGCATCTTTCAGAAGCATTATGTCTTAAATTGGTAAAAGATAAAGATAAATCAAGGTCCGACATTACAAAAGCTGTGGTGCTTGCAAGCCTAGTTCGACTGCAGAGAATCAAAGGGAGTATTCCTACTCCACCAAATGCTTTACCCACAAAGTATAATTTAGAAGAAGCCTTAGCGTTGTTTGTGGGATTGTTAAAGGAAAAATATTCTATTTTACGAAGCTCTTTTAGATAATCATAATGTAAATATTCTTCTGAATACAAAAAGAAGCAGTGCCACTTAATGTAAAAGTTACTGAAGTATCGGTAGAGGTAAAACTGCAAGACTTAATGGATCATACACCCAAACGCCTTATTCAAAGTTTGCCTAAAGAGGAAGCAGTATCACTTCCAGATAGGCTTACATTGATAAATAAGTGAGCATGTGATGGATCATCCGGTCAAAATGCTTACAAACAAACAATATCGACAAATGACACAACTATTACAGATACAAATATGTTTATGGCTTCAGTAGTTCCTTGACGACTGAGAAGTGAAATCACTGAGCATTGGAAAAATCTTCGCCCATCATCAGTTCACTTTTGCCGGCCGATATTTTTTCAATATGCAAAGGAGTCTTCAGAAATAATCAAATCTACAGTAAATGATATAAAAAAACAAATTTCGTAACTAAAGACTTCTGTTATTGAAATAAAGAATGGAAAAAGTGTTTCGATTGATTATGAATTTTTTCTTACAATGATTGGCAAAGTCTTAAACGTAATAACAGATTTGCAATTTGCAAAAAGTCACAGAAAGACTTTCAAAATTTTTATAACTCAAGTGATGAGCAAAATTATAAATATGGAATTTCTATTTTAAAACTAGCGTATAAAATTCCGCAACACAAAAAGAAAAACTATCTGCTCGAAAAAAAAAAATTATACAAAATGAATTTCTTAAGAAGCTTGGGCTGAAAGTAGACTGCCCAAAGCAGGGGTATGGAAATACTAGCGATGGTAATATGTCCAGAGCATTTTTTGAAAATGATGAGGTAACAGGCCTAATTACTGGGGTCGACAATAATATTATAAAAAGGTTGGCAGTTATCCTAAATGTTATAAACTCTACAGAAATGGTAAATGGCCCAAAGTTTGATGATTATGCATCAAAAACTTCCAAACTTGTAGCTCAAATGTACCCTGAGAAGAAACTTACTCGTACGGTTCATAAGATTTCGGCTCATGGTAAAAGTTTAATTGAATATCAATGCTTACCGTTTGGAGTGTTGTCAGAAGAAGCCCAGGAATGCAAAAACAAAGACTACAAAAAATTTAGATACACGAATACTTGCAAAATTTCACGGATTGGACAGAATGCTGACCTAATTTCATCACGAAGACATGTAAGATCTCGAAAGGATTTGGAAGAACATAATTATAGCTCCGATATGTTAAGTCTATTAGATAACGCTCCCAATGTTAATGACTATTTCAAAGAGAACTAACTAATGAAAACCAATTATTCTAGCTAAATAAAATATATACTAAATAACATTATATCTATAGCATAAATATATTAATATTAAAAATAATTTTAAAATGTGTTTCTGTAATAAAAATAAAATAATTTAATATTGGTTTAACATGTTATATTAGAGTGTTTTTTTTGGATTTGAACATTGTGTATTGCAAAGCGCACCGGGTTAAACTAGTTACTTAATATAAAGTTACTTAGATTCAAATATTAAATGTACATAAAAATGTGTATTTGCGATACAAATAAAAAACTTATATTTAAAAAAACATGTTAACATTTAACTGGAAAAATTATCCTATTTTGACCGCAATTTTTGGAGCACCCTGTGCCTCTAGCATTAGTTTGAAGCCTAAAGTGTCCTCTGTCAATATCTTTTTAAATCTTTACATTATCTTAATTATTTCAAAAGTTATGATTTTTGCAACGAAAAAAGTTAAAAGGCACCACTGTGCGCTGGTGGAATTCGGACAGTGGACAGTAAAAACGGACATACCCTGATAGAGTACCCAATCTCAATGAAGGGATGAATCACAATGAAGGGATGAATCACTCTATACAGGGTATCTGATAGCCGCCCCATAGGAGAAACAGACGCTATCAGACACAGGTAGTTCTTGGTTTCATGCACGCCATGAGCCCGTCTGGCATGGGTGGCCCTACCAGCATGGCCTCATGTCTTGCACTTAAGCCTCTGCATCGCGACAAGATGACTACCCATCGCACGATTTTAAATAAAATTTCACAATAAGCAACAATTAATTTCAACTCATATCATCAAACTATTTGTACCTTTATTATTTTTTATTCATTTATACATATTTCCTTTCGTATTTATTTTAATGAACGCATACAATAAAATATTTGCGTAAATTGACAACAATATAAGGGGTAATCCATTTTGAGATTCCCTACTATTTTAAAGAAAAAAAAAACACAGAAAATTAAATTTTAAAGGAGAATGTTTATTATCATTGAAAGAACATTCTTTGGCATTTATTTTTTTTAAGATTATGTCTATCAAATGTTGGCCGTTGTTACGTCGCAGATGGTCCATCCATTGAGTCCACTTTTCGATGACTCGTTCGAGCATTACGACTGGTAACTGGCGAATTGAAGCGGGTTTATCCGCATAAACTTTAGACTTTACATATCCCTACAGGAAAAAGTCTAAAAGTCTAATCGACCGGCCCAAAACGTGAAATTACCGAAATGTTCTCTCAATAAATCCATTGATTGATGCGATGATTGAGATAGTGGCGCACACTGTGGCCACTGCGGAATTAATCAATTTGGATCTGCTATTCGATTTTGATGATTTTTGCACAGATGGTTAAAAACTATCTAAAGGTCATGTGTAAAATATTTCATGCAAATATCTCCATTGGTTTTCTGTCCCGAGCAGCGCAAAGTTGAAGTATATGAACAAGTCTCAAATGTGATAGTTTTCTATGTCTTATTCAAAAGCCTGTTACTTATAAACTATACACCGAATGTACCTTATAAGTATTTTTTCAATTAAAATGGACATTAAGCATTATATGTATATTAAAAAAAAATTTTAAAAATTGAAAAAAAAAAATTCTTTTGACAAAATATTTTAAACCAAAAATAAAAACATTTATGATTTTCCGTTAGACTTTTAGTTGTGTGCGAAGCAGTGCGACACATGGAGTCGTATACCAAATTAAAGCTGAGAGTCTCAGCTAATAGACTAAAAAAAAAAAACCTGCCCCAATTTGCCCATCGCCGAAAAAACAATGAAAAACCAAAAAATTACAGTAAAAAATATGCGATATGCGTTATTTTACGCGTGCAAAAACAACTGTGCATTCTTTCTTTCTACTCGTACACGAAGCCGGTGCCAATTTGGGATCGAGAAATACGAAAATTTCATTGCATGTGTACTATATAGAAAAAATGTACACAAAAGTATTTACAAAGTAATATCGGTACATTGTTTACGTTGACTAAACAACAAAAAATCTAAATGTAAACTTACTACACATTAAATGAAGAGCTTTATATATAACTTAATCAATAACTTAACATTGATCACATTTTTTCTCTTAAAAATTAACTCCGTTATCCGTTATAAACATTCTTTTATATTATATTTGAGAGTGGTATAGTGATAAGTAAGTGTTTATTAAGCAATTAAAGCAAATTTATATAATATACAATGGAAAAGCTAAAAATATCTTTCAGCACGCTTTCGGAAATTGTTTTTCAATGTAAAAAAGATATTGATCTTATAATTCGTGTAGTTTTCGGAATTATAAAATAGTGTCTGAGAAAACTCAAGAAAAGTTCAGACGGTTTTTGAAACAAACATTTCTGCCTCAATTTTTAAAGTAGTGGAACAAGACTCAGCGTACTTCATCAAGATTTTTTAATGACAATGAAGAATGGCTAACACATTATTATTCGTTGACTGATGAAGTAGTGGATGATACAGTGGATGGTTCAAAATTATATTATCCACAATTAGTTGCAGTCAGGCAATAGACGCTGAGAAATTCCAAATATATTGTATAGACACGGCAAAATTGTACATTGATTTGTTTGGAAAATTTTTATATTGGAGTTGTATGAGGGGTGGGTGTTACAGTGGGCGGATGTTATATGCATTTTTGCGAAAAATAAACATATTGCATATAAAGATATTGCATTTTTGAAATATAGTTTGTATGGGAGGTGGGCGTAAAAGTGGGCGGATTAAGTTCATATTTTCAGGAGGTCATTCTACAATTATAATATTAACATTTTGTGAAAATTGAGTTAATATATTTAAAATCATGGAAGTTATGCCACATTTTCTATTTAAGTCGTATGGGTGGGCGTAAAAGTGGGCGTATTTTTGTAAAAAAAGAAATTGAAATTCTTAAAAAATTTAAAATAAATGTGCGCAAAATTTCATGAAGCTCCGCAACCTCCTTGATTTAAGACCATTAAATACTCTACACGGCCACAGTGTGTGGCGCCGTCTTGTTGAAACCAAATGTTGCCGAGATCACGAGCTTCAATTTCAGGCATCAAATAGTCGGTTATCATGGCACTATAACGGTCGCCATTGACGATTACGTTCACAACGGTATCATTTTTAAAGAAATATGGACCGACGATTCCACCGGCCCACAAACCACACCAAACCGTTGTTTTTTCTAAATGAAGTGGCAGCTCTTGAATCTCATCAGGTTGCTCTTCGTCCCAAATGCGGCAATTCTGTTTGTTTACATACTCATTGAGCCATAAATGGGCCTCATCGCTAAATAAAATTTGCCTCAAAAACGTCGGATCTTCTTAGAACTTTTTAAGAGTCCATAGAGCAAAGCGATTCAGGCGTAAGTCCTTACTTTATGAAATGCCAAACAATACTTAACAAAAATAACATGACAGCAGGACACGACTCACACTTGATCTATCAAAAAAGGCTATTGAAAAAAGTACCTCGAAATGGATCACCTTTTATTTAACTTGGTATCCAAAAGCGTCTAGCAGACTATGATCACAGATTATATACAACTTCTCGAAGCATGCTCGATGAATTTAATTAACGGTTTAATTAATTTACATCAAAGGTTTAATTTAGCAACGGTTATAGCGACCGTGACTACGGTTACGTAGCATTCCTTTAGCAGCACCACCACGAGGCAACAGGTGTCATTGCTATCTTTGATTTTGATCAAAGATTACACACAGAAGTTGCAAGCTCACGAAAACTATTGACATTTTTATTTTATATTTATTTATATAATAAGAAGAGTATAAACAAATTTGGGCGATAATTCATTTATATTTGGGTATTTTTTCACAATTCTTGGGCCAAACTTCCATTTTTCTTTTTTGGGCAATTTTTCATATTTTAGTGTGATTATTCATTCAGGAATTTTTTGTTGTTTTTGGGCGATTTTTTATAGGGTCATTTTGCATGCAGACCATTATAAAACCTCGACATCAATGCCTAGTGTCTGAATAGCAGTTTTATGTACATACATTCCGCTCGTCTTTGGAGCAATCTCGCACCAAATCAACAAGTAAATAGCAATGCTACTAGTTGTTTGTAATCATTGGCCAGATTAGAGTTTAAAGTTGTTGATTGGATAATTTAAGCTAGTCAGGCCTAACATAGTTAATGTCAATAAAAAACTAATTTATTGCATTTTTACCCAACGTTTCGTCAATATTTGTTGACTTTTTCAAGGGTTCGTCTATTAAAAATTAAAATCTTTATTATTAAAAATTATACACCAAAATAATTTACTTACAATATAACATACCAATAAATGTTTTTAACAATTACAAAACAAATAAACATAAAACATAAAATTCAAACACAACTTAAATTTAATATCACAGTTTTAAATTTTTCGTATTGCGTTTATGTTGTCTGTGTCTTCTTTTAAGTTCATGGTTTTGTTGATGTTTTGCTGAATGCGTAGGCTTTCTATTGTGTACCTTTTCTTTTCCTTTCTTTCTACATCTAAAATCTTGACTTTTTGGAAATCCGCTTCATGTCCAGTCTTAAGTATGTGTTGTGATAATGCTGTTGTTTCTTTCTGTTTCGTAATATCGTTTTGATGTTCACTCATTCTTGTTTCCAATGTTCGTTTTGTTGTTCCAATGTATATTAAATCACAGCTTCTTTGCTACTAGTTTCAAAATGTTTTATTCAAAATTTATAAATCATTTTAAGTATAGTTTCTTGTTATTTTTTATAATGTTGTAATATTGTTACTTATGTAATAAGTTTATTATGTATGTTAATCACAAAATTTTGTATAAAACTCAGTCACTGTTGTACAGGAAATGAAATTAATTGTAAGTTGTAGTGAAACCATATTATTGTTGAACATTATAATATTATGGTTAAATTAACGATTATAGTATGGTTAAAAAATATTAAATGTCATATGAAATGGATATGTCAGTTTTTTTGCATTTTAAAATACAAAATTATTTATTATTTTTTATTAATGATTTTATACAAAAAACAGATGATTTTATTAATACATAGATACAAAATTTTAATTAGCATTTTTCTTCTTCCGTGTTTCAAGGATATAAGGGAGGGAACACTTTGACTATCGATTTAACGGCATTCGCACATGGCCCATACCATCGCAGTTCATGGATTCACCAGTAAAGACATCAATTTGACGACATCAATTTCGGGGAATTTCTTTTCCAATTCAGCCAACATGTATTGATGTATTCTTTCAAGTACAAAGTAAAGTCTTTCTTGTCTCCGAAAGCATTCTTTTCAACGCCGGTCTCAACGGTTGAGTTGGTATCCTCACCAGCTTCTTCAGCTCAGGAATAGAAATCTTCACTTTTAATGTCACCTGTTAAATTACATCACCGACTAATTGTGTTTTGTATCTGTGAACATTTCATCATCAGTAATATTATCCCTGTTGATTTTCATGATTTCGAGTTTTTATTACTTTTTCTAGTCTAAAAATTAAAAATAAATTACAGTCTCACACCGAGAGGACTCGAATTGCGGGTATCCAGAGAAGGTGGTTGCCACGCGCTCAATTTAACAGCGAAAAATAAATAATTAAATATTTAATTTTAAATTGAATTCCCGAAACAATTGTTTATACATTTTTTATAATTTTTTTTAATGCAGAAACCAATAAACTCCGATGACATAAAAAAAAATATACTTTTTATTTTTAAAAATCTTTTAGTTACCTGCGAAAAATACTTTGGTTGTGGATTAAACATTAAATAGTTAAAACCAACCATGTTGAATTTTTTGTACATAGTAACCATTCAATGATAAAATTTTAAACAAAACTTTTTTACCGGGACCAAAGTAATGTTACAAACAACTAAAATGTGTTCATCGCAACCATATTTTGTTTACAGAGACATAATATGGTTCCTGTGACCATACCATAACCATGGTTTTTCTTTGCGTGTAAAAGAAAAATAGGTTTCTAGTTTTGAAATGAATTAAAATTTATTTAATATTGTATTCAAATTTTTTTTTGAAATCGTCAAAAATATGTTTATTACAACAATATAAACAATCTTTGGTACAACCATGTGAGTGACCTAACTATACGAGCATAAGTGTAAGTGCTGCCAAGGCCGTTATAACTATTACTAAAAATTAAAAGGTGTTTCGAGAGTGAAATATTTTTCACGTATATTGCTTATTTTTGAACCCGCAATAGGTAGGTATCAGAGACTGGCAAAAAGTACTTATTAAATAATTGTAGTTAAGTATTTACACATATTTTTGGGTATTAGTTATACCTATACTTATAACACAGAAAATATCTACACATACTCACTTGCAGTGAAATAACAAACTTTATTTATACACAAGGAAATTAAAAATGTATAAGTAATGCATGTATGAGTAGAACTGGTTGTAGGTAGATAACGTGATGGGTATCTGTCATACCCATACTTATAACTACCTAATACTTACAAGTATGGAAAAGTAGTTATAATACTCTAAGTATACTTATAAGTAAAACAACTACTTTTAGGAATTGTGTGTATAAAACGGTGTATGATGTTTGGCAATATTTTGTTTATAACTGAACATTGGTTAAGTATGGAAAACCAAAATAATTAGGATGAAGGAATGAACGTATTTTTAAATTGTGAAATAATTCATATATAGAGTTACATACATATATTTATAAAATACTCTAAGTATAATAAGTATACTTAGAGTATTTACTCTAAGTATAATAAGTATACTTAGAGTATTTACTCTAAGTATACTAAGTATACTTAGAGTATTTACTCTAAGTATACTAAGTATACTTAGAGTATTTACATACTTGTACTTATTCCCACTCTATACTTACAAGTATGGGTATAGCCAATACTTTATCCAACTTTTACTTATACTTGGTTGTATTGCGAAAAATAATGAACAAGTATGCGAACACTTATTCTCTGCCTATACTTGTAGTTATTTAAGTTGAAATTGATATGAGTATGTGTATATGGTATGTTGTATGAGCTGTAGCTATACACATTTATACATGTTTGGCCTCAAATACTTAATAAGTACTAAAAATTATACTTTTGCATTCTCTGGTAGATATTACTAAAATTAAAAGGGTGTTCCGATTGTGATGCAATTTTTGCTTTATTATGACTTTAATTTTTTAAACGTGAATATATACAGTGTGTAAATTTAGGTCTGCTATAGCAAAAAATATAAAATAATAAAAATGAAAGGGATTTGCGAAAGCGAAAAATGTTTATATATGTATATATGTAGCATAATTTCTGAACCGGAACGTATAGACACTTTTAATCTACGCAGATAAATTTGTCCCCTATAACAGGAAAAAATAAGGGTTTCGATAATAACTAGATTTTTCATATATAATCTCATAATTCAACAGTGATAGGCTGATACTTAAAATTTACGAAGATATTTATAGTTTACAATATCTACTGTAACAACAAGAAACTAAAATAAATTTAATAAAAATAAAAGGGTGTTCCCTTGATGTTACGAATTCGAGGAATTCGGCCTTATCTTCTACAGGTTATTTAGTACAACAGGGTACACAGAGTATTTAGTACAACGCTCTAGTATAAAAAATAATTAAAAGTTAATGGGTGCCCCATAAGACGCAAAAAAGTTAACAACTTGTACGTATAAAGATGTACCGGACATAGTACGGAACCCTATGTGTGTGAGTCTGACTCGCACTTGACTGATTTATTAAATAATCGTTTAAAACGAACAGCTTTTATTTTTTATACTTCAGGTTGAAAAACGTAACTAATATTGCTTTAAATAATATTTTTAAACTAAAAAAGAAAAGAGATGAGATGAGACAAATTCTAACCTGGCGAATTGAATTGAATGGGATTGTTCAGTGAAATATAGGAGTCCAAAGAATTATTTTATTATGTAGCAACATTCTCCACTGGGCAAACGAGATCACAAAGGCTGTAAGAGTATAAGTATAAATAAATCATCTTAGCTTCAAATCTCCTTAAAGAGCAACCTTCGCCAGTGGCTTTTTATCATATAAAGTTTTGTCAACTTTTCGTTAAAAATCAAGAAAATTTTGGGTCTGGTGAGTCACTGGGTCACCATCTTGCGCTTTACAGTTTCGATTTAAACCTTAGGATAACTTTATTTATGTACACATGTATAAACTTTCACGCAAATTCGTGTTTAAATCTTCATGCATACACCAAAACTTGGATATTGGAGATGGTAAGTAAAATTTTGAAATCGTACCAACCGACTTCTTTAATTGTGCTTTTCGTACTCAAATCATACTTACGACAACAATTTGTTCTACATTTTATTATAAAAATTTATAATATCGATTTTAATGTAAGCAATTTTTTTACATACAATTCTATTTTTTTTTTGCTTCTAATTTGGTCATGAACACTATTTACAAAATACATGTAGGCGACAGAGGAATAAAGGAGCCCTAGATATTTTTTTTTTTTTTTTGTATTTTACAGGATAAATGAAGCGACTGACTTCCGAGCACCTATCTTTTAACCTTTGGCTTCCTATAAACATTAACCCCCTGTATTATTAGCTACCAACATGTCTTCAAAAAAGTCACTTTATTAAAAAAAAATAGCCAGTATTAAAAATAATGTTTTTTATATGAACTTTCAGAGATAGAATACGCTGTCTGACGACATTGTAGCGAAAATAAAGTAACGTTTTAACCCTTTGGGTACCGAACACTAAAATAATGAAATCTTGAAGACATTAAAAACGACAAATAGTAATAATGACGAATTTTCGAAGCGTATAATTAAGAACATACCGGTTATTTTACAGGGCAAGTTTTCTTGAGCAAGACTGAATTTTTGTGGTCAAGAAAAAGAAAACAAAAATTTAATCCCCACTCTTTTATAGAAATTAGGACTTATCTTGGTTTTGTGAACGAACATCTATAAAAAATTTTATAATAAATAAATCTTTTAAAATCAGAATGTAGTGGAATTTGGAAGTATTTTACAATTTGTGAAAAAATAAAATGTTTATTTCATGAAAAGGTAAAATAAAAATAACAAAATAATTGGTGCAGCTCTTAGTAAACTGCTTAGATCGAATGGATAAAATATTGAAATTGTCCAAAGTAGTTTGGACATTTACATTTCACAATACTTTATATTATTTTTATATTAATTGTGAAATTAATACTATTTGATTGAATTTGATTTATACTAAAAAATGCTATACTACTCACGGTTTCGAATGGAAATTTATACCGGCACATGCACCTCATATGGGTGGGCTATGGAAGGTTAAAAGTTTCAAGTTCCACTTAAAACGAGTCGCAGGTTCTCAAAAGTTTACCTTTGAGGAATTTTCCACTATTTTGGCTCGAATAGAAGGTGTATTAAACTCTCGCTTTATCGGAAGACCCTTCAAATTTGACTGGGTTAACCGCCGGTCACTTCTTAAGAGTTACCCCTTTAATGGCATTCCCCGAGCACAACTTTCAAACTATGTTAGTCATCAACCGATGGGAAAAGTTCTAAATTATTCAGCATCAAATCTCTATCCGATGGAAGGAGGATTATCTGAAATCTTTATATAAACGCTATAAATGGAAACACTCAGTCCCGAATGTTCAGATAGAAGATCTAGTGGTTGTGATGGATGATCTACAACCCCCTTATGAGTGGCAATTAGGACGAAAAGAAATCACATACGCCGGGTCAGACAAAAACATACGCACGGCTGATGTACGTATCTCAACAGGAGTTATAACTCGCCCTCCCATAGTTAAGCTTTGCTCTCTTCCCTTTATGAATAAAGTATAGACAATATAAAACCTCCTCTTATCTCGAAAACATTCACCATTTACATTTACTCATATATTTCAATACTATACTTTATTAGCTTGCTTATTACCAGCTTCTACAACCCATTAATTTGTTTCTTTTTTGTTTTATATTAGGGCTAATCGAAGACTTGTCACCACACGACCAGAGGAATCCCGTAGCAAACATCTCAGTTTTCGTCGTATGCGTCGTGATCCGGAATTTTATAAGTGTGTCTTGTGTAAGACTTCCGATCCATTACGATTCTGCCGCAAATTACTTCGTATGTCGGTAGAAAAGGGGGGAGAATTTGTGGAGCGCAAAGGGTATTGTGTAAACTGCTTAGCCAGAAGCAATGATCGACGAGCCTGTACCTCCATGGACACCTGCCGGAAGTGCTTCACCCAAGACCTCACCAAAATCACCGATCCAGACGAACAGAAACGACAGAGAGGCGTAAGAAGCAACAAACAGCAAAAAGGGAACCACCAGCACCACAACCTGTTCAACAACCTACAGTGTCAGCAACTCCTCACACCAAAATTGTCGAGGCGATCCGGTCGTTGGCTCAGATCCTTTGTGAAAATGAACAACCAGCATCTTTTTGCTAACGTTAAGGCCGGCGGCATGTCCAAAGTAGTTTGGACACTTACTTTTCAGAATACATACTTTATATTATTTTTATAATAATTGTGAAATTAATACTATTTGATTGAATTTGATTTATACTAAAAAATGCTTGAAATTAATTTTATATTGTTTAATTCGCTAACTTAGCAACTCTAAAATTTAGTTTTTATCCGAATCGGTTTGTACTAAAAACTTATTCGGATAAAAGGAGTTTTCATTTTGTAATTTATAATAATGTTACTTATCTTTTAGCTATTGAAGAAGAAGGTTGAACTCTTACAAATTAAAAATAAAGCTAAATACTTAAATTATTTAATACCTATTTTAAATCTAAAACCAAATAGATACTGGTTTATTAACCTACTTGCTGAATTTTTCCTAATAAACACGAACTATTTATAACGTAAAAACACACACATAATTATCTACTTAATTATAAAGGCCCTAAAAAGGTGAGCAATAAATAAATAAATCCCACATTTAGAATAAATAAATTAGTCAAGTGCGAGTTAGACTCACACACGTATGGTTCCGTACTATGTTCAGTAAATTAAAAATTTCAGTTGTTTATTTCTTTATGTCTTATGGGACACCCTTAAATTTTAAAATTAAAGTAATATTCGCGAAATTTGCATCATAATTAGAACACCCTTTAAATTTTAATATGTAATTCATTTAATAGCGGCCATGGTAATACACTTCCTATTAAAATATCAGGAGCCTACCTATTGCGGTTAATAAAATAAGGTAGTATTCGTGAAAAACACGTTACTAATGGACACACTTCAATTTTAAGTATTTGTTATAGCGGCCGAAGTAACACATCTACTGTAAACATTTCAAGAGGGTATCTATTACGGTTTATAAAATCATGTCACTGTCGGAACACCCTTTAATTTTATTATTCATTATAGTGGCCATGGCAACTTTCTTTCTATAAATATATTATGAGTCTACTTATTACGATTAAAAAATAAGTCACTATAAGTAAAAAACATGTCACTGTCGGAACACCCTTTAATTTTTAGTAATTGTCATATCAGCCGTGGGAACACATCTTCTGTACAAAATTTCAAGAGTCTACCTATTACGGTTCAAGAAATAAGGCTTTATACATGCAAATCACGTCACTGGCGGAAAACCCTTTATTATTTGTTATAGTGGACATAGTTATACACCTCATGTAAAAATTTCAAGATTCCACCTATTCATTAAAAACTTAGGATATATACATGCAAATCACGTCACTATTGGAACAACCTTTAATATTTAAGTTCTATTTTGTATACTTGTTTATAAAACAAACATAGTTTTAATTACAGTCTGCAAATTGTAAGTGGTTTCCTCTTACAGCTCAAAAAAAAGACATAAACGTAAATAACACGTCACTTTTGGAACACCCTACGTTTTAGTATTTTTTGCTATTGTGGCCGCAGTTATACACTTTTGGTAAAATTTTCAAGAGTCTACCTATTATGGTTCAAAACTTAAGCCTTACACATACAAAGCACACCACTATCGGAACACCCTTTAATTTTTAGGTTTATTTTTTTAGACTTGTTTATAAAGCGAACTAAGTTTTAAATACTGTTTGTAAGAAATAAACACATATTCGTGAATAACACTTCTCTATCGGAACACCCTATAAATTATAGTATTTGCTAGTATAGCGGTCACAGTCATATACTTTCTGTGAAAATTTCAAGCGCCTACCTATTACGGTTCAAAACTTAGGCCTTATACATGCAAATCACACTACTATCGGAACACCCTTTAATTTTTAGGTTTATTTTTTTATACTTGTTTATATAGCGAACTAAGTTTTAATTACTTCTTACATATTTTTAGTGTATGCCTCCTACAGCTCAAGAAATAAACACATATTTGTGAATAACACCTCCCTATCGGAACACCCTATAAATTTTAATATTTTTTGCTATAGCGGCCAAAATTATACACACTCTGTAAAAATTTCAAGATTCTACCTATTATGATTCAAAACTTAGGCCTTATAAATCAAAATAACACCACTATCGGAACACCCTTCAATTTTTAGGTTTATTTTTTGACTTGTATATAAGGCTAACTACGTTATTATTACAGTTTGTAAATTTTTAGTGTATGCCTCCTACAGTTCAAGAAATAAACACATATTCGTGAATAACACCTCCCTATCGGAACACCCTATAAGTTTTAATTTTTGTTGTTATAGCGTCCATCGCTATACACCTTCTGTGAAAATTTCAAGAGTCTACCTATTACGGTTCCAGAGATAAAAGGCGCTGACAGACGGACAGACATTGTAGCGAAAACAATAGGGTTTCGTTTTTACACTTTGTGTACGGAACCCTAAAAACTAATTCCTTTTCTCTTCCATTTCCAAATTACTCAACAATTACAATTGCTCGGCAACGAGTGATTATAATTGAAAATCTCCTTTATAGACATTGGCCCTCTATTAATTGACACATTCCCCCCTCTGCCGTCATCTATAAAGAGATTGATTTAATACAAAACGCAAGTGTATTCAAAAGTATAAAGGAAATTGAAAAAAAAATCAATTTTTGCTTAAGTTGGAGGCACCGATGCCAACGCGTCGACCAATCGGTCAAAAAGAGCTAAAAAGTGCTAATTTGAAAAAAAATATATTTTTCTTTTTTCAGTCTATTTTATTGTTATATTTGTACTTTAAGCGTACATTTTTTACATTTACAAAAAGTTTACTTAGGATTTAAAAAAAAATATATAAAAATATTTTCATAGGAACATATTTAAATTATAATCACCCCTGTTCTGTAAACCGAATGCCCTGCACGTCGTAGGCTCCCTGACAATATTTTGTTCGATTTTGCTTTGAAAGTAATCCACACAAAATTTTAAGACTTACTTTTATAGCGCTTCAGTTATAGTTTATGTATTTTCTTTATATAGAGGTACTCATCCCTGGATAAAATTCTAATATTTATATAAAACTCTACAATTATTGTAGAGTTCTGTAAAGAGTCTTTTAAATATCCCGCTGACAAATATAAAAGGTGTAGTCAAGTTTGAATTACCTTTAAATCGGTAAAATTGCGAACTTTTTTACTCTTGCTCTATTTTCTCTAGGAATTTAAAATAGTTTTACACGTCAATATTTGCACCAAGTTACCCAGGTACCTCCTTACAAAATTTTCTTAAAATTCATCCAGTAGTTTTTACGTGATGCTAACACGGACATACAGACAGCAGACAGGTAAAAATTTCAAAAATTGCTGTTTTGTATTTCATTTCGATTACTAAAGCTCTGTACAGACAGTTGTCAGATCTTACAATATTGTCAGACCTAACATTGCGCTGACACACGATTGTCACATATCTGGCCATATTATTTTTATTTTATTTATTAATAAAGATTTTCTAATACAACAAGACGCGTGGTCTTATAAGTTACAGTATAAGAATCAGACAGGACAATGTAAAGTTAAAACCAAAGTTAACAAAAATTTTTAAATTAATTAGATTAGGTTAACAATATTAATAGAAAAAAGAAAAAAGTTTAAATTGTTAATAACAGTATACAATATTCAATTAAATACATAATTATTAAGTAGTCTATTATATAAACAATAGCAAATAAATACGATTACATATAAAATTATAAGCAGTCTATTACTTAAAAATTAATATAATTTTATGTAAAGAGAAAAAGCCAAAATTAAGTAATTTTAGTCACTTAAATATTCTTTAAGAAATTTCCTAAACGTTATTGACTTGGTTGTGTTTTGAAGATGGGAAGGAAGTTGATTCCAGAGACGTATAGTCATAATGAAAAATTGACACTCCGAAGCATGAATACGATGACGCAATTAAATAATATACCTGCCCCTTTGGGATCTTGCAAATTTGAGGTAATGAAACAAATATTCAGGTAGTTTTGTGACAATAATTTTATGTAAAAAAAGTAAACATCTCATACTTAAGAAATTATCAAAAGACATGTTGAGAAAACGTGTCGAATAAAGCGATATTCTGTCAAATCTTTTCAGACCATAGATATAACGAACAATATCGTTATAGGTCATCCTAAGCTTTCTCAAATCTCGAGAAGAATTGTTAGTTTGAAGTCTGACAATGCTTTTTCCGACAATATTGCAAGTCAACAATTGCAAGTTCACGCGATTCTTAGACGTTTTCTGTATATTTTTCTGTGTGTCAAACACACTGTTCATAACCTCTATCTACATAAGCCATAAACCTCCGTCTTCATTTGCTATCAACATGTCTTAACAAAAGTCAAATTTCATATAAAAAAGTCAGTATTAAAAATAATGTTTTTTTTTTCATATGCAAAAAAAAATTATAAAAGTGTCCAAAGACACAATTTAAACTCTCAACAAAAAACCAATTAATTGTGAAAATAAAATATATGTACATATAGATACCAAAAATCATAAACTTAGAAAACGTTGCTTTTAATCTTATATCAGCTGATTTTAGGATTATTTCTTTTGCCCCTAGTATCTTACATTTTACTAGTGATATCTTTTTAGAAAGAAAACAGTTGCAACATTTACCACAAGATTCGCAAGTTGCATATTCGTTCATAAAATTAGCGGTTAATTAAGATTTCTGCATTTTGCGCACAATTCAAGAATATTGTCAAATCATATGAAAACCTTAAGAAAGGGTCGATCGTCTACTTTCGTAACAAAAGTAAATAATGCTAATTTTTGATAAAACTGTTATGAAGAAATCATAGAATAAAATTTCTTTCTTAGACTCCTCAATAAAAAAGTAGTTTTTGATACTCGTATATTGCTAATTATATTGTATAGTTGTGGCTATAATTAGCATTATGACGAAAGATGTGTAAAATTCGAAGTAAGTAAGTGCTTATTCAGCCGAATAAAGCATTTACTTAAAGTGCTTTTACACGGCGTGTATTTGTCATATGACTTGTCACTTTTCCATGTGTAAATTCTAAACACATCATGTAAACCTTTTGAAACATAACATATGTGTTTTCCATGTGTACAATACATATGAAATTTTTCATTTAGAACGTGTTCTATTTTGATGTGACAAAGCATCTGACATCCTGTAATGCCAACTTGATATTTTGCTATTTTAGGTTTTTGTGGTACCAAAAGCATTAAAAGCGTGGCAAAAGTACTACGTTTCCATCTTTGCATCAGCTGTGGTTGGCAATACAAAACAGTGTGGCGGAAAAAATATATATTGTAGGTTATGTCACATGTAATTACACATGTACGTTTGAAAGCAAAAATTATAAACCGTATGTAAAATGTCTATTTTGACAAACACATGAAATTATATATGGGTTATCGAACTGACAAGTCATATGACAAACACACGCCGTGTAAAACCATTTTTATACACAATTATTTTGGCTTCGACTATTGTAGCTAGTGAAAACAGAGAATACATTCATACTTTAAGAGTTCGTACTAAGTTTGTTATTTTGAATCAAAAAAGTACTTGTTTTTTGTGATATTGGTAGTGCAAAAAGTACTAAGTTTCCATATCTGATACAAAAGTACATTTCAATTTTTCTTGTACGTGATATTGTTTCTGACTTTCTACCTTTTCTGACGCAAAAGTTAGTCAGCCTTACACCGGCATCCTCAATAAACAAATTGTATTCGGAAATGTTGTAATGTTTGCACACGTTATTTCCAAGTTTCTTTTAGCAACAGGTTTAGAGTGTGTACTGAGTTTTAATATTTTTTAATGCCTCCGACCATAAACGCAATTCAAGCCCTTACAAACGAGCTTTTTTTTAAACTTAATTTTATTAAGCAGACGATTATATGTATGCAGTTAATGATAGACATTCGATCATTCATTGTCACGCGCGTTTACAAAAATATTTTATTTGACATACATACATACATACATAAGTATGTATGTATGTATTTGTTTTAAGGTTAAAGGACAAATTATTTAAAATCATAAGGATACTATGATTAAATTCAAACGATAAATAACAGTGCTTAATTTAAAATAATTTCATAATCGTGTGACGTGCTTTATAAATCATGGAAAGAAAAAATAGTTATGCTTGGAAATATGTAAACGTGAAATAAAAAATACTCGTCGTTACAATGCTGAACTTTTTATATGTTTTATTAAACATTATAATATTGATTATTCTGAACAGAGTTTTTCTTTCGCAAGCAGCGTTCATATCACTTCAAAATAAACGGGAAATCATTATAACGGATGCGGTTAGTGTTTTTTTTACATATGCATAGAAGATATACATACATACATATATATTTACATATGTAGGTACTACCCTGCAAGCATTTTCTATTGAAGAAGTCACTAAATTGTTACTTTATGATAATATCAACCGAATATAATAATAAGAAACTTGATAGCTTCTAGAAGTATTACAGTTGAGTCTTCTAGAAGTGTCGAATATTTAGTTTCTAGATGTCAAACAAGTGTATTTAAAAGCTATCTGTGGAAATGTGTTTAAAAAAAGTGTGCAAAATAACAATTGCGAAATAAGTTAAAAGTAAAATATTAAATATAATTTTTGAAAATTTCGATATTTAAATATTTAAATTAATTACTCGAACTATTTTATTAACATACAAATGAATTTTTGATAATTGAATACAGTTTTTCTCGTATACCTTTATCTGAGTTTGGTTGGTTAAACAGATAATGCTTACGTTTGAACTCGATCCAAAGATAGATAGATGACGGATAAAGACGGATGGAGTTATCCAGAAAATGTACATATTACATTCTCCAAGTGTCTAAAAATTAAATTTCCCATTTTGTGTAAAGCACTCAATTTTTTAATGATTTTAAAACTGTAAAACCACAAGAAAATTGCTGATTTTTGTTTTTTTTTTATTACATTTTTCTTTACAATACAAATTAAGTAGTGAAGAGCCTAGGGTAACATTGTTGAGTCCTGAGTCCAGAGGGTTTATAATGAAAGTAGTGTCAGAAGACGTTATTTGCGCAGCACTTAATCCGCTGACAGCTAAAAAGGAGGGAAAAACAAACAAAAAATTTAAATTATAAAATATTTCTGCAAAAGAGGTCTTAAAAAATGTGAAATTTAACTACAAAAATGAAAAAAGAACATTTCAAAATAATTATTAAAGCAGTTTGTTATAAAATTAGCAACAAAAAAACTAGCAAAGAAGACACTTCTAACCGATCTAAAATCACGTGATTTCAAAAATAATTGTGTGTATTACATTTTTCAAATTACTTTGATAGAAAGTGATTTTCAGATCAGGCCTGATCACTTTCTTAAAAACTGTCTTGGCATCCTTGTTTTCAAAATTAGAATGTGTTTTTAATAAAACAATAGGGGTTTTCACGATGGTTATAGTGCAAATTTGCATATTGTAAATTTGCAGTGCATATTGAATATATTGTATTTTTATACAAAGCATTTAATTCTCTTTAAAAAAAAATCTGGTAACTCATCAAAAAGTACAAAAGAAAAATATGAAATACAAATAATAATACAAAAACGAAAATAATAAATAAAATTATTTGTGACTTTTAAAACAATTCTATTTAATAGTTTTTCTTTTTTTTTAGAAATATTTCAAAAATGTTTGTTTTTTTTATTTGCATCTGAGCAAATATGCACTACTACTTTTGCTCAAGGTGTTTTAAGTGCAAACGAAGCAAATTTCAAGTATGTATATTTTATTGTTGTGTTGATAAAACGAAACATTTTTGCTCACATTTGCAACGTTTGCACAGTTTGCACTACCATCGTGAAAACCCCTAATATACTTTTAAAAAAAAGTCACGTCTTTATTTCTGTAAATTATATGTTATATTTCTGTATTATGTTCAATACAACATTAAAAGTACAAGTTGTTAATTTTGTTCACGTCTTAATTTTAATTTTAGTTATTTTTTTTAACACTAATTTCACTGTGTATAGTGTATATACCACTTAAGTCTACGGACGACGAGAAATATGAGTATATTGCTAATAAATACTGTTGGATTTCCATAAAATTTTACATCCAGACTAGAAATTTTATAAAACAAAGTATCGAAACAAATAAAGTTTACACAACTCTGTTTTAGATCATAATTTAGCAGAATATCTAAAAATGGCTGCTTGGAAACGCCGCAAAAGTCTGCGGACGGCTTTGATTTTGTTACTTTTTCCGTTATAAAACATACAAAAATATTTTTTTTGCAATTATAACAAAGGAACCTTTAAAAAAATAACGACAATTGGTTTTTCCTACAAATTCATGTGCAATTGGTTAAAATGGCAGAAATAAACAAAGACGTCCGAAAAATTGCTGTTAGACTAAACCGCGAAGGAAAATCTCTGTCAGAAGTTGGAAAAATATTGAATTTGGCAAAGTCCACCGTGGATACTATCGTAAGAAATTATAATGCTACTGGAAGTTATGCAAGTGCGCCCAGATATGGTCGTCCAAAGAAGATAGATGAGCGAACTGAACGGGTGTTAGTTAGAAAAATTTGCGAAAACCCCAAGCTAAGCGCGGTTAAACTATCGCAGGAAGTTTCAAAATATAACGGAACTAATGTTCAGCCAGAAACCATCCGCCGTTGCTTGAAAAGAAACGATCTGAACTCGTACGTTGCTAGAAAAAAACCTCAGTGAGGTTAACAGGAAAAAAAGGTTGGACTATGCACTCAAGTACCACGAAATACATTTAACGGATGCAAAGTTTTGGGAACGCGTTATTTTTACGGATGAGTGCAAATTCAATGTTTTTGGAAGTGATGGCATCTGCAAAGTATGGAGAAGACCTTATACTGCTTTGGCCAATAAAAATTTAAGAGCTACTGTCAAGCACGGCGGGGGTTCAGTCATGGTATGGGGGTGCATGTCGGCAAATGGTGTGGGAAACTTAAAGTTCATAGACGGCACAATGAATGCGCGCATGTATTTGAGTATTTTAAAGGACGAATTTCTTCCAAGTATCGAAAAGATGCATTTGAATACTGGCTACACATTTATGCACGACAATGACCCCAAGCATTCTTCTCTAATTGTAAGGGAATGGTTATTGTATAACGTCAAGTCAAAATTGGAACATTCTCCCCAATCCCCTGACCACAACGTTATTGAGCATTTGTGGGCATATTTGAAGAAACAAGCGCAAAAGGCAAATCCATCATCCATTCAACAGCTTAAGTCAATTTTGATAGAAGTGTGGGAGAAAGTTCCTACAGAATTAACAAGAAAGCTGTCTAACTCAATGCCTTGAAGCTAAAAGGAGGACCAACTAGCTATTAAAATATAAACATAGCATCGTGTTATCTGCTCGTACGCAGACTTTTGTGAATTTGAATAATTGATTTTTTTAGTTTCCTTTAAAGATTCTTGATTTATTTTATTTTTCCTGTTAAATTGAAGTTGAACTAAGTTTCTTGTTACTTTTACTAATAAAGAGATAACTCAAATTGAAACGTATAGTCAGTTATTGAAAGAAAAAGCAGGTGTTTGTGTCGTCCGTAGACTTAAGTGGCATAGTGTATATTAAGTGTATGCCTATAACGTTTAGAACAGAAGACCAAATTCACGACATCTAGAGAACAACCTTTTGTTTTTATTAATTTTATTTTCGTTACTTTCTGCTAAAGAAATATATTGTAACACATAATCTGTGTAAAAATTTAAGTGTCTGCCTATTACTGTTCAGGTATAAGATCACAGCAAAATCGTCTCGCTATCGATACACTCTTTAATGTTTAGTTTTATTTTTTCTTGTTTTTATTTTTTCTTCTCATTCCGGTTTAAAAATAAAACGTAAATGTTTGTTACTTTTGCCTAACCCTTTAATTTTTCTTTTTTACATTTTTTGCTATAGCGGACATAATTTTACACAACTGTATAAATTTACGTTTAAAAAATTGAAGTCATATTCGCGAAAATAGCATCACTATCAGAACACCCTTTAAATTTTAGGAATTCTTTATATAGGGGCCATAGTAATACACCTTCTGTGAAAATATCAAGGGTTATATTATGATTCAAAAAATAATGTAATATACATACGTAAAAAACATGTCACTGTCGCTATAATAATTTCTAGCAATTGTTATAGCGACCGTGGCAACACATCTTCCGTAGAAATTTTAAGAGTCTACCTATTACGGTTAAAAACATAAGGCCTTATATGTTTGAATCATGTTACTATCGGAACACTCTTTATTTAGGCCATATTTATGCCAATCACGTCACTATCGAAACACCCTTTAATGTTTAGTTTTATTTTTTATACTTGTTTATATAGCGAACATAGTTTTAATTACTATATGTAAATTTTAAGTGTATGCCTCCTACAGTTCAAGAAGTAAAAACATATACGCGAATAACACGCCACTTTCGGAACACCCTATTATATTTTTTATATACATATGTGTATATTTTTACACTGGCATGAGGGACCTCATGCTTAAAGTTAGTCAATTTGTAGTTAACTACAAACTGAATATATATATATATATCAGTTAGCAGCTATAAGGCGACTTTGTAAAAATAGGCAATACAATTGTTCCCTGTTAATAATATCCTGCATCTACTCGTATATAATTTGTTTTTGATTGAAGCCTTTCCTTCTTCATTAAAAATATTAATACATGAAATGCTTCAGTAGTCAGTAAGACAACTGACTTCACCCTAGGACATCACAATGTTAAAAAAGTCAGTTATTTCTAGTAAAAAATAATCCAAGTAACTATCAAATATTACTAGTTGCAAAGTAGTTAGCTTAAAGTGGATTAAAAGCTAGCTGAGTTGCTGATAAGGACGTTAAAGAAAACATACAGTAAGTGCGATTACAATAGAGCATATAAATGAAAAAAATTGCATTATATAGTCATGGGAAATAGTTTCCATTATTTTTTCCGCCACTGTATATTTACATTAAAGTAATGTGCCTTTTAATATGTTATACAATCGACCATATACGTAGGTATGAATATGGTCGATGACAATCTAACAGCACTAAACAGTTTAGTTATTTTTTTGTAACCTTCATTAGGTTACAAAAAATAACTAAAAACGATTACACAAACGATATGTGTAAAGCATGCATAAAGCATTAAAGCTCATTTAATATCATCATAATATGTACAGTTTGTCAAATAAATGCTTTCAATAATTGAAAAAATTAAAAATCTGGACAAGAACCACATATTGCTTAAAGTGGTTTTACACGGCGTGTATTTGTCATATGAATTGTCACATTTCCATGTGTAAATTCTAAACACGTCGTGTGAGCCCTTTCAAACATGTGTACAATACATATAACATTTTTCATTTAGAACGTGTTCTATTTTGATGTGGCAAAGCATCTGCATTACAGGATGCAAACTTGATATTTTGATATTTTAGGTTTTTACCAAAAGCACTAAAAGCGTGGCAAAAGCACTATATTTGCATCAGCTGTGGTTGGAAATACAAAACTGTGTGGCGGAAAAATTATATATTATAGGTTATGTCAGATGTAATTACACATGTACGTTTAAAAGCAAAAATTATAAACCGTATGTAAAATGCCTATTTTGACAAACGCGTGAAATTACATATGGGTTATTAAACTGACAAGTCATATGACAAACACACGTCGTGTAAAACCACGTTTAACGAATTTCATAATTTTTCTGAAATTTTTTATGCATTCACGATTTCATATACATACATTTATAACTATATTATACTAAAAAATAAATTAACTGGCAGTTTTACAATGTTCTTTCGTACAAGTACATTCAAAATAAAAATAACATTTTTTGAATTTGTTTTTGTTTTAAATATACATAATTGTACGAAAGAACAAACTCTTCCGACATTGTGAAACAGGCCCCTAACTTTGACAGAAAAATTTTAATCGCAACTTTAAAAAATGTTAAGTTTTTGGACTATCAAATAAATATTTTGAAAATTTGATGGCTTTCAAATATTTGTTTCATATACATATATTTGAGAATTAATTACTGTTTGTGGACATTTAGAAATAATCCACTCTAGCAAGTTATATTTATTTTACTAGGTAGTGGCATTCCTACAACAAATACAACAATACAAGAACAACATGGCATTTTGTTGTTGCTTTGTAGTTTGAAATGTCAAAAAACATATAAGAAAATTGAGAAGACGTGTATGTGTTTTATTGCTTTCTCACTTCTACACTATACAATTTCTGAACACATACAACTTTTGACATGTCGAACTACTAAATCAGCTGGGCCGACGACACTACCTATTAAGATAAATATACATTGCACTCTAGCTTATATAAAAAACTTAACATTTGAGTTAAAAAAAAAAAAAAACTTTTTATAAAATTTCCAAAAAAAATATATGCCCCAGGTACCCAACTTTGGGGGCTTATCCAGATGCCTTAGAGGGCAGACAGTTCCACTCACAAATACCTCTGCTTTGCCTCTATGAAATTTCATTAAAATATCTTCAGTGGTTCATTTTTGGGTTCATTATGGTAGTAAAGCATCAGCGTTCTTTCGCAACAAACAATTACGTCAATCTTCTCAATGTTTTTATTTCTAGCTATTTTAAAGAAAATGCATTGTTTTTGCAGCACGTTTCAAATAGTTCCATTAGAGACGTTTACTACACAGGCATAACTAATTGGAAGTGCTTCCTTTGTGTGATTTATTTATTTATTTACTTTTTTTTTAAAGAGAAGTAACAATCGGGCAATTAATGCCTACATATTAACTGTGTTACTTCCTTTGGAAAGGGATAGTAGTAGATAAGACAGATGGTTAGTGTGATAGTAAAGCTTAGCATCTGGCAACACTGCAATTGCACTTTATGATTATTTTTAGAACAGTATTGCAGCGCCTCTGGTGTTATTTAGGCGAATTAGTTTGAAGATGGCATAGCCAATTTATAATTACTTTACTTCGCCGACGATTTAGTGCTATGTGGTAATACCGGCGAAGGAGGGCGCTGTGATATGAATTATTGTAAAGAAAAGATAATACATATCAGAAAAATTGATGTTGCCTCGGCTGAGTATTGAACTCGTGACCATTGCTTAGTAGTCAATGTGCTAACCACTTAAGTTACAGCACCCTCAAACTTAAAAATATTTTTACGTCATCGGCACACATTAAGATGTTGCAATGTTTTACGGCCTCAGGCATATTATTAGCAAAAAGAAGAAACAGTATAGGACCAATGTGGGTGACAGCCTTGGGGGACACCAGAACAAACAAGAATTTGTCTTGAAACTGCAGACTTAAATTTGATAGTTTGAGTTCTGCATACGAGATACGATTATATACAGCTCAAAAAATTTCTGTTAAAACCCATATTGTCCAGTTTTATTGGTAATAAATGAACTGCTTTTTTGAAAGTGGTATAAGTCTATTTTTTCATATATTGAGATATTTAAAGATCTGTGTTTGAATCAATTTAAAAATATTGGCAAACTTTAATCAATTCGATGATGTTTTTTACACTATACATCTTTTTAAATTTTATTATTGCGATGTTTTGTCTTTGGTAGTTCAAAAAAGAGTGATTTATTTTTATTTGTTTGCTTAGTTTACATATTCCTTACTTACTAAATTTTACAATTCATTTTTAAGTAATAACATATTAGGGATGTTGGAACAGACACCTAGATGGCGCAATATCACAACTCCCACCTCAAGATTTTAAATACTATACAAAAAAAAATAATCATTAAAATTTTATCAAAAAAAAAACTTAGCATTAATAAGTTGGAACTCATATTTATATTTCAATTTATTACATCTTTTCTTTTTTTTATATCCAATATTTATGATAAATTTAAAAAAATATCTAAAGAAATAACGTATACTGACACCTAACGTTACTCCTTGTAGTTAAGGCGCTTTAAACTTCTTAAGTTACGATTTCTAGGCTGCTCCGGTGTAACATTCTGGGCTCCCTTAAAATTTACAAATGCTGAATTATCAGGCTGTTTTGGAGATTTTTGACTTAACGCTTCAGCACCAGCTTGGTTGTTGATATCAGCCTTGTTATTTGCGTCTTCTGTACCAGAAATCATCTGGTTTAGGTGCCTTTTGATCATTTTGTTATTACGAGTTAAAATACAATGATAAGACTGAGGCCCTAAACGCTCTTTGACGGTGGCTTTTTGCCAAGCCACTTTATTTGTATTTGAATAATCACGGACAAAAACATTTTCACCCTCATCAAAACTAACGCTTCTAGTACCTCTATGATTTTTTATATTTGATAACTGACTATCTAAAATTTTTGTTTTCACTACAGGTGGAATTAGTATACTAAAACGAGTTTTTATCTCTTTTCCTAATAGCAACTTTGCTGGTGTTTCACCTGTAGAACAATGCTTTGTTGTTCTATAGTCAAACAAAAATGTATTTATAATTTCGTCAATATCCTCTCCCTCACGAAGATTTGACAAAAGGGTCTTTTTAAATGTCTTCACAAAATTCTCTACTTGGCCATTCGTCGCCGGATGACCGGGAGCCGTTAAAACATGTTTGATGTTATACGATTTTAAGAACACACGAAATTCATCAGCTGTAAACTGACGCCCGTTATCGCTTACCAGGGTATTTATTACACCAAACCTACAAAAAATTTCACGTAACTTTTCTATAACAAAGTTTGAGGTTATTTTTTTAGTTTTGAAAATTTCCACCCACTTAGAGTGTGAATCAATAATCAACAGAAAATGAAAATCTTTTATGGGACCCGCAAAATCAATGTGAAGGCGTGACCATGGTGAGTCAGTAGGAACCCAAGGTATTAAGTTTCCTTTTTCCGGACTGGGTTGGCTCAACTTGCAAGATATACAATTAGAAACTAATTTTTCAATGTCATGGTCAATTTTAGGCCACCACACATATGATCGAGCTAACGCTTTCGTTTTTACAACCCCGAAGTGTGAATAGTGTAATTGAGCCAAAACTCTTGAACGTAGCTTCTGCGGGATTATCACTCTATAACCCCATAAAACACATTCGTATTCTAAAGAAAGCTCATCTTTACGATTTACAAATGGGATAAACTCATTTTCTTTGAGTGAAGACAATTTTCCTATTTTAATAGCTTCCTTCAATTTTGATAAAACAGGGTCACGACTACTTTCCCTTGCAATATCTTTGAAATTTAAATTCAGCTTATTATTTTCACTAATATAATTAATAAAGCCGTAGTCTTCATAATTTTCTGAAATTTGTCGATGGGGGAAACGAGATAAATAATCTGCCACATTTTCAGTACCCTTAACAAAACGCATTGTGTAATTAAAACCAGAAAGAATAAAAGCCCACCTCTGAATACGTGCGGCTGCCATAACAGGAAGCCCTTTATTCTCACCAAAGATGGCTAAAAGGGGCTTATGATCTGTTTCCAAAATAAAACGAATGCCCAGTAAATACTGTCTTAGTTTCGTCACGCTAAACACAATAGCTAGTGCCTCTTTTTGAATAGTGCTATAATTTTTTTCCGTTTGAGTAAGAACACGTGAAACAAACGCAACGGGCTTTCTGGAGCCATCCGCACACAAATGAGATAATATTCCAGCCACAGCATTGTTACAGGCATCCGTAGTAAGAATTATTGGCAACATCGGGTTAAAATGAACTAATACAGTTTCTGATGTCACTTCTTTTTTTAACAATTCGAAAGATTTCTGACACTCATCGGTCCATTTAAATTTAACGTCTTTTTTTAAAAGACTATAAAGGGGTGCCATTTTATGAGCGAAATTATGTACGAACTTGGAATAATAGTTCAGCATTCCTACAAATGCTCTTACTTCTGTAACATTCTGAGGTACTGGTGCTTCTAAAACAGAAGA
Source organism: Phasia obesa (assembly GCA_949628195.1). Classification (NCBI taxonomy): domain Eukaryota; kingdom Metazoa; phylum Arthropoda; class Insecta; order Diptera; family Tachinidae; genus Phasia; species Phasia obesa. Next base: position 129,642,236 of record OX451216.1, read on the forward strand.
AACACGATTAGGATTCATCCTCAACCCCTGTCTATCAATGTCGAATCCTAAATACGAAACTTTGTCTTTAAAGAATTCACATTTACTGCAATTTAAACGAAGACCCACGTCATTAAGTTTTGTTAACACTAACTCTAAGGTTTTAACATGGTCCTCAAAATTTCGACCTGTGATGATAATATCATCTAAATAATTAACGACGTTTGGAATACCACGTAATATAGTCTCAACAGTCTTTTGGAAAATGGCTGCAGCGGGTTTTACCCCAAACGGCAAGCGTGTCATTTTAAATAGCCCCATATGTGTACTCCAGGTGCAGAGTAATTGTGATTGTTCATCAAGCAATAACTGATTATATGCGTTAGCAAGGTCTAATTTTGTGAACATTTCGCCACTTAATGAAGCAAATAGTTCGTTAATCAAGGGTAGAGGATACTTAACGTCTTCTAAATACTTGTTAATCGTCGACTTGTAATCTCCGCAAATTCGAATTTGGCCATTAGGTTTAATAATTGGTACCAAGGGTGTGCCCCACTTCGAATCATTTACTGGCACTAAGACCCCCTTTTCAACTAAATCTTTCAATTGGATTTCTATCTTTGATCGCCAAGCTAATGGTACTGGTCTCGGCTTGCAAAAAATTGGCTTTACATTTTCTATCAAGGACAATGACACCGTACCTTCCCTATATAAGCCTAATTCTTCCTTAAACACGTTGCTAAACTTTTTCTTTATATGTGCTACACACTCGCTAATATCGCTTATTGCATTAATGTTAGTTAGACCTACACCAAACATCGTCATAAAATCCCTGCCCAAAATGGGAGGACTACTTTCGTCTGTAATTACAAAACACAAACTTCTATTTTGATCGCCATAACTTACCATAGCTGAAAATTCTCCGATAACCTTTATACCTTTACCCCCGTATGCCCACAATTTAGCACTACATGGTTTAATAACATTTTTACTGAAAAATCTTTCTAACGTTTCTTCTGACATCAACGAGCAAGCTGCTCCTGTATCTACCACAAAATCAATCATTTTATTGTTAACATTAATTTTTAATGTAAATGGAGCTGCAGAATGTTTTCCGGTTACATTGTAAACAGAGAAATTTGTAGAATCATTACAATAATCTACATCTTCTAACTTACTACTCTTAACCTCATTATTGTCACATACTCTTACTTCATTAACTTTAATGTTGTTACAAACGCTAGCTAAATGGCCCACTTTTTGACATTTATAACAAACACTATTTTTGTATTTGCATTTATCGCTCACATGGTTCTTCCAACCGCAATGAATACATTTCTTTTTTATTTTTTTACTTCCGTTATTCACATTACCTTGCCTGTCACTTGCAGTCTCATATTTGTTGACCTTTTTAACTCCACCATACCTCTTTTTTGAGACATAGTTCACCTCCCCTCTTGTTTCCTGCTGAGCCACCAATTTAGCTTCCATCGTCAAAGCCTTCTTGAATGCAACTGCCAATGTTAAATCTTCCGCTTCCTCACACAACCGCTCAAAAATTCTTCCTTCCAAACCAGTCACAAATTTATTTAGGACAAACTGTTCTAACTGTGGCCCAAATTTACATTCCATTGCTAACTTCTTAAGGCGCGCGTACCACTCAGACACCGATTCCTCACCTTTCTTTTTAGCGTCAAAAAAAATTCTTCGCTCTCGAAATATTATAACTGGTGGGGAATAGTGCTGATCTAACATGTCGCACAATTCCTTATATTTCTTTTTAGCCGGCAATTCGGGGAAACACAATTCCCTTAGGAGACCATAAGCTTCCAGACCCACTGCCTTTAATAATGTTGAAACCTTCATACGTTCTTCTTCAACTGCTACTTCGACAAAATGGGAATCCAAAATCTCCTGCCAATCGCGCCATTTATCCACACCTGGTCGGAACTCTCTTACTCCAGTCGTTACTGCGGTTGCAATAAGGCTTTCGTTATGAGCTAGAGAAGTAGTCATCTTTACTTTTTATTTCTGCTCCACTACCAATAATTGACAATTTAATACAGAAAATCTGCTTGCATACAATATTTATTGTCGCAACAAAAACAACTAATACCAATTGTATAACTTTAAAAAAAATATAACTGTGTTTTTTTTTTAACACACGCTTTTGTTGTTATTATTCTTTTTTTCTTTTACTCCTCGTCGCCACTGCGATGTTTTGTCTTTGGTAGTTCAAAAAAGAGTGATTTATTTTTATTTGTTTGCTTAGTTTACATATTCCTTACTTACTAAATTTTACAATTCATTTTTAAGTAATAACATATTAGGGATGTTGGAACAGACACCTAGATGGCGCAATATCACAATTATGAAATAATAATTACTGAAATTATTTGAAAAAATACACGTTGTTTTTAGATCCACATGGACTTATACCACTTTCAAAAATAACATATTACAATAAATAAAAATAGGAGCAAATTTAAGTCCATATTTTTTTAGACAAACTGTACTGAAATTGGTTTTTATGTAAAAGGTAATATTTGAAATGAAGACATTTAAATATACGAAAAATCAAATTTATTATGAGTTCATTTCAGTTATATTAAAAATGTAAAAATGAAAATTACTTCGTTAAGATCTTTAAATAAAAAAATATATATTTACAGCCATATTTATAAAAAAATCAAAATATTCGTTTAAAAACCACTTTAGCTAATAAACATTTTAAGCTTTAAAAACTGTTTTAAAAAAGTTATATTTATAAACAGCATCAAGGTATATTTATCTTACTAGGTAGTGTCGTCCGCCCAGCTGATTTAGTAGTTCGACATGTCAAAAGTTGTATGTGTTCAGAAATTTTATAGTGTAGAAGTGAGAAAGCAATAAAACACACACACGCCATCTCAATTTTCTTATATGTTTTTTGACATTTCGAACTTCAAAGCAACAACAAAATGCCATGTTGTTTTTGTATTGTTGTATTTGTTGTAGGGATGCCACTACCTAGTAAAATAAATATACCTTGAACAGCATTTTAACTAAAAACCTTTTTATTTATTTTAAAGTTTGATACTGGCAATACAATAACGTTTTCTTGTCACTTAAATCCTAATGATGAAACACAACGATTATCAATTTATAAAGTATTCACATATAAAATATATTTTTATTCTGTTTAAGAATTTTTTTTTTCAAAATAAAATAAAAAAGGTAATGAATCATCTCAATAAATTAAAAATACAACAGTATTTGAATAACGAGTGTCAATTTATTTGTTTTGTTATTTTACACATCACTACGCTGTGTGTATTTGTACTTTCTGTGAAAATTAAAAATTAATAATAATAAAAAATGGAAATATGGACCAAAAAATTAATTCAAAACGCAAGCGGTCAGGAAATTGAAGAGATAAGAGGATAAGGTAAGTGCTTTTGTTGTAAATATTTTCTTTTAAGACGGCAAGCTAAGGTTTTTAAGCAATTGTTTCATGGATATTCCAGATGCTGCTAAAGGATCTCATAAAAAATTGAGTTAGGGAAATAGAAAATAAAAACACGGACAGCAACACCAACAACACAAAGAAAAAAGCTTGGTTGGAAGTCGTAGAAAGGTAAATTAGTATTTCTTTTTTCATGGGCCACAAATCAATTATTTGCCGTTTCGATGGCAAACATTTTTTAGTTTTAATAGTACATACATATGTGTTCCGGTGGTCAAAGGACTCTTGATCAGTTGAAGACACAATGGGCAGCAACAAAAATTACTGCAAGGAAGCAAGTCGCCGAACATCGGAAGGAGATGTTGAAAACTGGTGGAGGCTCACAACCGCAGGAAACACCTTTAAATGGTAGCGACATTGCTATATGGCTGCCAAATGAATTCGTGGTAGACACCAGAGAATGACAAAAGTATCATTTTTAGTACTTATTAAGTGTTTGAGGTCAAACATGTATAAATGTGTATAGCTACAGCTCAAACAATATACCAAAATATACCATACACACATACTCATATCAATTTCAACTTAAATAACTGCAAGTATAGGCAGAGAATAAGTGTTCGCATACTTGTTCATTATTTTTCGCAATACAACTAAGTATAAGTAAAAGTTGGATAAAGTATTAACTATACCCATACTTGTAAGTACAGAGTAGGAATAAGTACAAATACTTTAAGTATTTACATACTTAGAGTATGTAAATACTCTAAGTATACTTAGAGTATTTTATACTTAGAGTATTTTAAGTATAAGTATACTTAGAGTATTATAAGTACTTTTCCATACTTGTAAGTATTATATAGCTATTAGTATGGGTATGACAGATGACGTTATCTACATACAACCAGTTCTACTCATACATGCATTACTTATACATTTTTAATTTCGTTGTGTATAAATAAAGTTTGTTATTTCACTGCAAGTGAGTATGTGTAGATATTTTCTGTGTTATAAGTATAACAATAGGTCTTTATTTTAAAATTGTAAATTAAAGGGTGTCCCAATAAGTGATGTTATTTGATTTATGTTACCCTATCTTTGAAACTGTTATAGATAGAGTCTTGATATTTACACAGAGCGTGTATTATTATGTCCGCTATAAGAATTATAAAATTGGAAATGAAAGGGTGTCCATATAGTTAATGAAAGTTGATGTATGCCTTATCATTTGAGCCGTTTTAGATAGACAACTGAAATTTACACGTAATGTGTACTACAATGGTCGCTATTACAGCTATAAAAATATAAAATTGAATAGTGTCCCCATAAATGACGGATGTTGGTGAAAATAGCTTAACTTTTGAACAGTTATAAGGAGATACTTTGACATAATCTTTACTTCTTTTCCTGCTAAGTTTGCCGCATTTTTTTTTATATTTTATTTGTTTTATATATAGTTCTTACATTTCTAATTTAGAACTGGTACCCAACTATCTGTTTTGAAGTCGGTTTTTTTTTTGCAAGAATTATTTTTATTTCTAAGTTATTTTCCTTAAGTAATTTTAAAAATATAATTAATATAATTACAAATCTATGAACTTATCTAGATTTAAAATGAATTAAACGTGTTAAATTTTTATATTTATATAAGTAGTTTATTTTATGTATTTACTATAAAAAAGAAAATAAATGAGTTTAAAATTGAACAAATGGTTTAAAAATATTTTTGAATAAAAGTTTTTAGGATTATATTTTCTTTTCTCGCGGATGTTTCTTGTCCATATATATTGCATTCTGGAATTTCCATTAAAACTTCATCTAAGTTGTTTTCATCTCAATGAATATTTTAGGTTTAATAGTAAATAAGTACAATTAGAATGAGCTTTGCTTGTCCTATGTATAATATATACCAGGATCAGAATCGTTCTCATTAATCGCGAAATTGTGAAGAACAGCTAAAGCTATAATGACTATTTTTGCGTTTGAAAATTGAATCGTCAAACAGCGAAATCTTTGCTTCCACACACCAAAACATCGCTCTATTGGATTACGAGTTGCAATGTGTGCTACATTATATCTTACCTCATTTTCATTTTGAGGCCGTTGTAAAGGAGTGAATAAGTATTTCATTAGCTTATAACCTGGGTCACCAAGCAAACGGCCTCTAAATTCACAAATTTCGAATCGCTCTTTAAGCTTAGACTCATTAAATATGCGACAGTCGTGAGTACTGCCCCTCCATCGTTCTACTATATACAAAATTTTTAGTTTAGCATCGCAAACCACCTAAACAACAACAAAATATAAATTTCGATGATTTTACTTTTAATTTGTATTACCTGAACATTCAGGGAATAAAATCCTTGTCGATTGATATAATATTGCGCTAGATCTCCACCAGTTTTTTTTTATTTGAGTCTTATCAATAGCGCCAATTACTCCAGGGAAGTTTTTAATTTTTTTAAACTCTTTTGCGTTTTCAATCTCTTCCTCAACAGATTTTGGCATTTTTATAAAATCTTTGGAGTGTTTTGCAAGGGCACGAGCACCTTTAGCACAAATTCTGCTGACCGTTGGTTGGGTTAAACCATGAAGGTCAGCCGCGTCACTACGTATTATCTTATGGCTTTATCAAAGTTATTGTCAAACGAAATTCAACTTACTTCTCTCCGTCCCCAACAACGCAAAGCCACTAAAACTTGCAGTTCTGGGCATGTTCCGCACCCTCGGTCTACAGTTATATTCGTTTTCACCAAATTTATATTTTTTTTTACTGTTTGTTTATTAAACCGATATTTTTGTTTAAATTGATTATTCGAAAGAGAAAATAGATCGAATCTTTCCTTGTAAGTTTTTGGTTGACGGTAGCTTTATAGTTGGGAAGTAGTCTCTAATAAAAAGATCAAAACTTAAATCATTTTCTTAAGTTAAAATAGCTTTAAAAAAGGAATTTTAAGCTAAAATTATTTTATGAATATAATTTTATCAAATTTTGCTTAAAATTAGTTTGAAATACTTTTTAAATTTTTATGAATATGGCTGTTAAAATTTAGTTTTCTTTTACAGTTAGTATATTGAAGTTTTTATGGTGAATAGGTGATATATGTATAACAAACTTATATTATTATATTTCTCTCTTGTTTTGTTCCTTGAAGTTTTATAAGGTGGTAACATATTAATTTTGGGTCATCCTTTTTTCCAAATAAAAAAATTTTTGTTTAATTTTTCGTCTCGGCTTGTTCCTTTGCTTGATTTTTAATTTTATTGGAAGTTTAATAGTGTTATGATACCTTAGATACATATTTTAACAATCACAACAACTCTCATTTGATTTCCAAAAATCCAAATCTTAATACTCAGTATTATAGTGTGAAACGAGGCTAAGTAAAAACTGCAGCAGCGTGCACTGAAGTAATAATAATCACACTCAAAATATTATGTTAAATCAACTGAAATTAAAACAAATGAAATTTCTATTAAAAACCGGTCTACTCATTATTCATTTCAATCAAATGAAAAATTTCTTTATTTTTAAATGTTAAAATATCAACCGCACAAAACCAATAAAAATAACTGATTTTTCTCTTATTTTGACTGTCAAAAAATTAACAACACATTCCGTCAGAATAATTAATTTTTCCGTTGTTTTGGGTTTTTTAACTGTAAAAAAAATTAAGCCACAAATTCGGTAAAAAAATAACCGATTTTACAGTCGTTTGTGTTTTTTTAACTGTAAAAATTTTAACTACAAATTCCGTAAAAATAACTGATTTTTCCTTTGTTTTTACTACTTTATGTTAAAATAGTTCGTATTGTTTCAGTTTTTTATTTTTAATTAATTACACTAGAGAACAGTTTTTTGACCAAACGCATTTGACACCTAATCTATATGTAAAATTGTCCGCTGAATCCAAATATGAAGTCAGAATGGTCAAAAGTAGAACAGTTTTCGAGATATTGCAAAATAACCGTTTTTTGTGTTTTTAAAAAAGATGAAGGCACTTAAAATAAAATATTTTCAAAAATGTCCGTCGGTTCGGACATTTCTTTCTTTCCGATGAAAGACAATAAAATTACTAAAATAACCATCGGTTGTTTGTTAAGATCGGTCATGAAATGACAGAGTAATGGTGGAAAAAACTTCAGATTCATGAAAAATTTGTTAATTTTTAGCAATTTCGCCCTTTTCAATCATTTTTTTTTAAACCAAACAATTAAAAATTTGTATGTATTTTTACATAGCGTATTAGTATATTTAAGTGGAAATATTTTGCGTCCAACATGATCCAGATTGGTGCAGAAGTGACAAAGCTACAGAAGATTAAGTGAATTTAGCCACTTTTCGCTATTTTTAAATCAAGTGCCCAAAGGAAAAACAAACATTTTAAATATTAAAAAATCGTAATTTTGCGAAAAAAAAATTAAGAAAGCGTGAAATTTGATAACAAGAACGAAATGCGTAAGCAAAACGGGCATTTATTTGCAAGAACAATCCAAACAAGTTTTGCTATGCTTGTGGAGTGTACAGTTTTGCACAGCCGTCAAATTTTTCAAACCAATTGCAAAAAGCATTTCGGATGTATTTCAAAGTCAATACGGAAAACATATTGAAATCTTGGACCCCGAATACTTTGTGTAATTCATGCAAAACTCGTTTAACTATGTGGATGTCGGGTGCAGAGTGAGTATGCGTTTTTTAATTTTGTTCTTAGAAAATATGTCTTCAGAATCTTAAGCTAATTTACTATACTGTAGTCGGTATTTGCCATTTGATGTTCCCGCCATTTGGCATGAACCCAAAAACCACGAAATCGACTGTTATTTTTGCTTAGCCAATGTAAAGCAAAATGGACGTCATAAGTCTGTTGAATATGCAGATGTTAACTCCTTTATAAAACCAATTCCTCATATGCCTGAAGCTCAATATCCCCTTTGTCCAAAGCGGAAGCATGACTCCGATTCATATGATTCAAGTGACGACAGTGATTTAAATGAAAATAAAGAAACAGTAATGCCCCTCACACAAGCTGAACTCAATGACTGGGTTAGAGATTTGGAGTTACCGAAGAAAAAGGCAGAGTTGTTAGCATCAAGAATGAAAGAACGTGGCTTTGTGACACCTGACGTGAGAATTTCGCATTACAGGAGCCGACATGAAAGTTTTTCTAGTTACTTTTCGAAAAAAGATGGTATTTGCTATTGCCATGATATTAATGGCTTGTTCAGTCAATTCGGGGAGACACACAATCCAGACGATTGGCGGTTATTTATTGACAGCAGCAAGTTAAGCTTAAAAGCTGTTCTGTTACACAAAGGTAATAAAAAGCCTTCAGTTCCAGTGGCACATGCTGTAAAGGTAAAAGAATCTTATGAGTCCATATCTCAAATGCTCGATCTTGTAAATTATGAAGTCCATAACTGGAAAATCTGTGCCGATTTAAAAGTTGTTGCCATGGTGACTGGTTTGCAACAAGGGTACACAAAATATTGTTGTTTTTTGTGCAAATGGGATAGCCGAGCGCATCAGGAACACTATTCCCGAAAAGATTGGCCGGATAGAACAAATTTTACGCTTGGTCAAGACAATGTCAAATATAAAGCTCTCGTGAAAAAGGAAAACATTATTTTGCCACCGTTACATATAAAACTTGGCTTAATCAAAAATTTTGTAAAATCTTTGGTAAAAAGAGGAAACAGTGTCGCATTTAAATACCTGAAAACCGTTTTTCCCAACTTGTCAGATGCCAAAATTAAAGAAGGGATTTTTGTGGGACCACAAATTACAAAGCTACTCAAGGATTCAAAATTTGATTCGATTTTGTCTGAAGATGAGTTAAAGGCATGGAGATCATTTGGTTTGGCTGTATCAGGCTTTTTGGGCAATTTCAGGGATCCAAACTATGAAGACATCATTCGTGATTTGCTAAAAAACTATGAGAAAATTGGTACGGTTTTTAAATCGTTTTTTCATTGAAGAATTTTACTTAACACTCATTTTTATATCTTATTTAAAAAGGAGTTAATATGTCTTTAAAAATACACCTTCTGCATTCGCACTTAAATTTCTTCCCAAATAACCTCGGCGATGAAAGTGACGAACATGGTGAGCGTTTTCACCAACAAATACAAGAAATGGAACGTCGGTACCAAGGGGTGTATGATGAGGTGATGCTGGGCGACTATTGTTGGTTCCTTGTGCGAGAGGCAGAAAATAATTACAATAGGCAAAGCAATTCAACAGTTCTAAGTCATTTTTAATATTTATTATTAATAACGCAATTTATACCTACATGCATTTTTTTAATTTTATAAAAATCTAAAAATGGGATAATTCAATTAATCTTCTATAACTCTGTGATTTTTGCACCGATCTGATTCTTATTGGACCCGTAATATTTGTATTGAAATAAATTAATCTCGTAAGTGATGAAACTAAAGAAAAAGTTATTGTTTGGTTTAAAAAAAAGAAGTTGAAAACAGCAAAATTTCAAAAAATCATTAAAATTTTCGTGAAGTTCAAGCTTTGGTCAACTGTAAAACTCTAAATTCTTAATCAATTTTTGCAAGCGTTCCGTGATTGTTTTGATAATTTTATTGTCTTTCAACGGCAAAAAAGACTTTCAAAATCCGCCAAGCTGTTTTGAAGGTACGTTCACTATAGTGACATAACCTTTTTAGAAAACGCAAAAAACGGTTATTACGCAATATCTCGAAAACTGTTCTACTTTTGACCATTTTGATTTCATATTCGGATTCAGTGAGCAATTTTACATACAGATCAAGTGTCAGATTCATTTGGTCACGACTTTGTTGAAATTTTGTGAAGTAGTGTTATTTAATGAAGTTAAAAAAAAATGCTTTATTTCTTCGTCCAATGTATATGTATGTACATCTCGGGTGATATAAGCGATTCTTATTTAGTAAAGTTTCACAGAAAGCAAATATGTATATGTATACTAAAATAGGAATTTAGTTGTTGGAAAAATTAGGTACAAAATTACTAAGATCGCCAAAAGAAAAATTGAAATCCTTAATTAAGAGCGAAGCGCAAGACGTTCGACTTAAAGATATACATAATATGTACATATGTAACGAAGTGGCAGTTTTCACCTTTTTAATAGATTAAAATCTGTTGACCAGACACTTACTTTTTCTTAGAATCGAGAACGGTCTTACTTATAGCAACTGCAAGGAGCCTTATCCATGATGTTTTAAAAATGTTGGATGTTGGCCTACAAGAAATCAATTTTACGATCTCAGGAACACTTCATTATGCAAGATGGATGGCAGAAGCAATCTTTATACATACATACTCAAAAATACCCTCTTCACTAAGTGGCTGAATATTCCTCAACGAGAATTAAAAGTATGCACATACATATGTATATACATACATACATACATACATACATACATACATACATACATACATACATACATACATACATAATTATTTTATAAAAACAATTATAAAAAAAATCAAATAAAAAATTATTTTTTAAGGTAGTCAAATAAAAAGCATACTTTGTTATGCATTTTTTTTTTTTATTTTCTATTGAGTCTTTTTACGGTTTTCGGTTTTTTGATAGAAAACAAATTTAAAATTATATATTTTTACAAATAAAAAAATAACTAAAAATAACGACTGTAACGGAAAATCGGTATTTATAATCAGTTTACTTTTTAATGGATGTTATAGTCAGTCAATAATTTATTTGGTTTTCATTTTAAGTGTTTATTCATTTAAAAGTAACAATACGGATTAATTTTTATATAAACTACAATCAGTTACTGTAAAAATATTCTGAGTGCAATAATAACTGCAATAAGAAAGTTGTTTTAATTATAATTATTAGGAATGGACTTATTCCACTTTTAAGAGAAATATTTGTGCGTTAGCATTGTACAGCAAAACTGATTTTGTTTATTTTATGTCAAAATAGAACTCTATTGAAATTGTTTTTATACCAATGGAAAGAAGGTGCCTTTAAAATTACCGTTAACTTGGTTTTTTGAGAAAGTGGACTTATACCACTTTCAAAAAAAAAACAGCTTAAATTATGGTTACTCTGTCGAACGCTTTATTAAAATCGGTGTAAATAACGTCTGTTTGCTGGCCATTAACAAAGGATCTATTAATCAGGGTTGTAAAATTGAGAATATTCGAAATTCATGTTGAAAAGGTGTAAGAATTGAAAAAAATTTGATATATAAAAAATTGGTAGTACATTTTTCAAAAAGTTTTGGTATATAACTCAGTTTGGTTATTCCTATGTAATTGCTTGTATTAGATTTATCACCAGATTTAAATAAGGGAACTTTATAAGACTCTTTCCATTTTGTAGGAAAATATCCGTATTTTATTTATTTATTTATTCATTCAAATATAAAAGCTATCCAAGAGGCCATAATCAGCTATAACATACTACTCAAAAAAATAATCTGCATAATCAATAATATAATCTTAATGTACTAGATAGAGATAAAGTTAATAAGCAAATTATAAAAACTATAAGGTGAAGCAGTTCATCCATAATTTCATTTATTATTTCATTTATTATACAATAGTTTCTAGTTAAACTTTAACGGAATTCAATTAAATACAACTCTGCATACTAACTTAAAGAATATTTAAATTAACGGAAATATTTTGCATTGTTGCCACATTTCATTTGCTACTTCTGTTTACAACTGTGTTTAAAAATAGTATATAAGCAGCATAAATTTTATGAATAAAGTCACTTTGATTTCTGCCTTCAAACCGACAAGTATCTCTGTTTAGTACTAAGTTACCGGACGAGTAAAAAGTTTTTTTGAAGTTCTTAAAGAAAAGTATAGTTAAGTAAATCAGTGTGTTTTACTTGTTCATCAAATGAACAAACCCTATAATCTTAGAAATAAGATTATTTCAAAGGAAAGTTAAAATTGTAAATAACTATGTATGTATGTACATAACAATAAAAGACAGTAACAGTTTAGTTGCACAATGAAGGAGCTTTAACAAAGCCCAATAGAAGGCATTTTATAATAACGCCAATTTCATTCATAACCCTAAAAGTCTATACTGATGACAGCCACAGATAAAGTTTCTTCTTGTAACAGTTCTTAAAGATGTTGGCAATTTGTTGAAATCTCTAGAGAGATTTCTATTTCTCATAGATCTTCCGAATTCAAACAATTCGAGTAAGTATTCCGGCACCTGCAACTTAAAGGTCTTATAATAATGTAGCAAGTTTCGAATCTTAATAAAATCAACAAAAGATAAACTCAAAAATTTTACAACGTTTTGGGAAACATGCTGCTAAGGGAGAAGATATATTCTACTACTCTATTAAAAACAAGCTTCGTCTTTTTAAAAACTAAACCAAAAGTACCACTGTATACTTTTAAACTGTACATAATTATTGGCATAATTAAGCCATGAACAACCCGTTTTTTAACATGACAAGGTAAAAGTAAGTCCAAACTATAAAATTTTCTCAAACAATATGACTCTTAAAACTCAATTTAGAATCAATAACAAAGCCCAAGGAATTTAATTTTATCTACATATTCAAAGGAATTATCTTTCAAAACAATAGAGAGATTAGTGTTAGTACTATCACCAAAAATCATGGCCTTAGTCTTACTAGTATTAACTATAAGACCATTATCAGATATCCAACCACTTAATAATCCAACAGTAAAGTCAATCATGTTCTGAAAAAAATCTGTAAAATCTGAACAACCCTTAAATAACAGCTGTACATCATCAGCAAATGCAAATGGTTCACACATGCTACTAGCGACGATCGGAAATAAGGAACATTATGAAGGGCAAAGGTCCAAGGACTGAACCTTGAGGCACACCACTGCATACTGAAAGCAAACCAGAACTAGAACAACTAACAACATACTGCTTCCTATTAGCGAGATAAAAAATATCAATTTACATGCAGAACTAGAAAGACCATAGAATCTATGCAGCTTTGAAACTAACAAAGAGTGATTTACCCTATCAAAAGCCTTAGCCAAATCCAAAGAAAGCAAAACACAAAAATCTTTCCTAGATATTGTTCTCCTAATGTTATCTGTAAGACCAATCAACAGGGAAGTAGTGCTCCTATTGCACCTAAACCCGGATTGGCAATCATGTAAGAGTTTATTATTATTAATAAACATAACAGGTTTGATTTTATAATGTGCTCAACCATCTACGACAAAGTTGGTAATATGGATATCGACCTCAAATCGTTAATACTGTCAACTCTGCTATTCTTTTGAATGGGCACAATTTTACCAATTTTCCATAACAATGTGAAGCTTGAAGTAGTCAAAATAGTATTGACTAAAATCAATATGTATTTACTTACAACCGGCATTATCATCCTAATAAAGTCAAGCGCAAAACCATCATGACCCATAGCCTTAGATTTAATATTATTAAAAGCAGCAAACATCTCACAGAGATCAACAGTACGAAATGAAAAACCATTTTGAGTCATACAACCAAAATCAACATCAGTATTATCCTGAGATTGATTAAAAGAAAAAGCATTATTTAAATCATCAGGGTCAAAATTATGTAAATCTTCAACACTATGCCCAACTTCATTTCTATTCAGGAAAGCCCAAATTAAACTATGAGCCTTTCTTTTAAACTTCCGTATAACATTTTTTACTTTATTTCTATATTGGAAGAAAACCTTCCAATTCACACAAGTTCTATTGTACAAAAGTCTTATAGGCCAAACCTGATATTTAATCTCTGAAGCATTCATCCAGTCCTCACAATGTAATCTAAACCTCCGTCTTTTCAAGGGCACAGCAGTATGCAAAAACTGTAAATTATCATTTAATATTCTCAATTGCTCATCAACATTACTAGAGTATTGGTGCTATTATTTCGGCGATGACCTTTTGTAGATAAAACGGCTATTTGAAATACAACTTCGCCAATTTTATCTTCGATTGCAGCGATTCGTTCCTCACTTCTCGTAGAAACAGCAGTGACCATAGTTGATTCGTCAGAATGGTCATATATCAGCTATAAGAGACAGTTTGTCTACTGTTACATCACTAGCAGATAATATGGCTTTTGTTGTATTTGGAAGGCGCTGAATCCATAAGGTTTTAAGTACATCTTCTGAAACTTTTCCGCAAGCCAATGCACGCATTTCTCTTAAAAGAGCGGATGGCTTTTTATCAGCAATAGTAACGTTTTCTAACAGTCGACGAAGTCTTTTCTCTTCTGATTCCACAAACTCATTTAGCAATGCCAATTTTAAAGTTTCATACTTGTTTTCTCCCAGAAGGTCTTCAACGATATGACTCACATAGTTCAGGATGCTGCTTTCAATTGATCCAACCAGAGTATGATACTTTGTTGTATCTGATGTTATAGCAGAAGTAACGAATTGAGATTCCAATTGGCGAAACCATAATCCTGGATTTTGGGGACAAAAAAATAATTCTGAAGTTGACATCGTGTATTTAAAAATTTATAATTATCGCGGGTCACCAATGTTGTAGTATTTATTTTAAAATTAGAACTATAACTGAATATTTATTTTTCACAACTATGACATATAACAAAAATACAAAAAATGAATACTTGATTATTTTAAAACTTATTTCTAAAGTAGAAATATGTACAGGGGAAATATGTATAGTATCGCCGCAATATCATCTAGGCTACATTGAAGCAATATAGCTTCTAAAACTGCCTCACAGCCAACACTGGTACTTTAAGTGAAAGAAAAATTAGTGAGTGACGAGCAACACCAGGACACTGAAATTGGTTAGATTTAACCACTAACTCCGGCGACGAAACGAGGAAATAATCCAACAAAGAGGCTGAATTATGTATACCGTATATCAAAATGAGTAGGTAAGCAATTATGGACAACCGAGAGACCCACTCTAGTACAGGAATTTCTGACAAAGTTCGATTTAACCGGAACAAATAAATTGTTTTATAACAATTTAGTCACCCAAAATAGTAATGTTAGAGTACCTTTTATCCCTGCAACCGTAATAGATAGACTCTTGAAAACTCCCACATGCATTTTGTTGGTGGTTACATGTGCGACAGATGCCAAAAGCACTAATTCAAATATCACATCCAACAACTAAAAACACTTCTTCCTTACCTTTTCTGGTAGTATTTTGTATTTTTTTTAATATTGAAACATTTTTTTTTAATTATTACAATTTTATTTCTCAAATTTAAAAAATAAATAAATTTTTGACAGCTGCCATGCACAAAAAAAGTAAAGCGAAAATAATTAACTTCGCCGTGCTGCCACCTAGTAAAATAGATTCGCCTTGAGCAAGAGTGAGTAAATAACAGTCAATTGTTGGAGAGTTAACACCATAGATAACACATAGATAGTCAACTGAAACGTCAAAAACCTAAGTCTCTTGTCAAAAAATCTAAGTCTAAGAATGTATTGGTAGGCAAAATTGTATAAGTGTTGGTTTAAAATGAAAATTCCCCACAGCTTCTAAACTGCACATAGTTGTATAAAATATTTAGTAAAAACAGAATATTTTTTTACATTCAATTTTAGATGTTAAAATTAAATAATTCTTTTGCTTTTTAATAAAAATATGAATTTTGTATTTTTTAATATATTTATGTGCGAAAAACGTTAGATTGATTTTAAATATTTGTTATATTGATTTGAAAATTTTCATCCCCTAAAAGACCAAAAAATACAATACTGTTTAGAAATAAATTACACCAAACAAATGTCAACAAAATTAAATTTATTTTGTATTAAAAAATTTAAAACACAATAAATTCTTAAATAATTTTTTTTGCAAAAATTCAAAATTTTTTAAATATTTGGAAAGTGCAATGAAATATAGCGTAATAGTGTCTAAATGTGAATAAAAATTTTACTCCCCTAAGTGTGTTGAATTCACACCGTACCCGTATGTGTGAAGACTTTTGTAGCCACGTTTTTGACATTTGGAGAGTTGGCCATCTATGTATGTGTTATCTATGGTTAACACTGCAAGCAATACACGGTTGCCAGATTAGGGGATTTTCCCCTAGATTTGGGGATTTTTTTTCATTTGGGGGTTAACATTTCGTCGTTCCGAAGTTATCTTGACGTAACTCCAAAATATATTTTTTTGGGAAATTGAATTTAAAGTTTTCACAGCTTATAGAAAAAAATGAGTCGAAAAAAGGGGATCAATATTTTTGTGAGATATTATTTTAATTATCCTTTATCGAATAGTGGAAAAATATTTTAAGTCATAGAAAAATTTTTTGAAGTTTTAGACATTTTTAGTTCTAAAAAAATAATAACATAATGCCGTAAAAGCCACCTTTTGGGAAATATTTTTCAATAATGGCGCATACGTCAAAATAACGCCGATAGAAATTTTAATTTGTTTTTTTTTCCGAAATTATATTGACGTATATAATACATACAAAAGCAAAATTCATACAAATATTTGAAAATTAAGTAAAATGGCTAAAAATAAATTAAATAATCTAGTGGAATTCGAGGATTCGTATTTAATAGGTATTTATGAAAAATTATAAAGATGAATATAAAAAAGCAAAACTTGACTCTTCTTTTTAAATTTAGAATCTGATCCGTTCGACTCAGTACGAGATTCAGACTATAATCCTAACAATGATATTGAGGATCCCAATTCGATTTTTATTTCATCATCAGAACATAATTTTAACAATGACATGCTTCAACGCACAGGGAATCTCTCTAATGATAAGGTAATGTTTCTTTTTGTTATGTCTGTCAAATTATAATTTGAGTTACAAAATTTATAGTATTAAATCAAAACATCGTCTCGACAGTGCTTTCCTCATCTCTTAATTCAGAAAAACCAAAACCTTCTCGCAAAAGAAAAATTTGTGCCGACCAATGGAAACAAAATGAACGTAAAAAGAAAAGGCAGCACGGCGAAGAATATATAACATCAAATGGTATACCAAGGGAGGCAAAAACTATTAGGCCTCCCTGTAAGCCAGGATGCTTTAGATTGTTCAAACAATTTTTCCGAAAATTTGCGAATAAAAATACTTAAAACTTTTTGGTCATTAGATGATAGTCTGAAATGCTCACTTTATACTAAATTCGTCTCAGAGAGGTTAGTAAAAAGACGAAGAGCTAAAAGTGCTAGAAAAACAAACAGTTTTTCATACTACTTTGAAAAAGACAATTTAAAAATAAAAGTATGTAAAACATTTTTTTTTAAACTCAGCGTCCGATAAGCGAGTTTATTACCATTTTAAGTATCATTCGGTATACCCAAAAAATTGCGCCATGAAAAGCACGCAAAACATCGTTTAGCACAAGATGTAACTGAAAAAATTATTGATTTCATCATTAGTTTTCCTACAGTAGACTCCCATTATTGTCGGTCGACCACTTCAAAACTATACCTGGCAGAAGGACTAAGTGTCAGTAAAATGTACCGCTTATTCATAGAAAAATTTCCTGCCATAATAGAAATGTTACCTACAGATTTCAAAATTTATTCGAATCTTGTACAACAGTTAAGTTTTCAGAACGTTCCTTTTACTAAAATTAAAGCAATTAAATATAATAAATTCAATTTATTTTCTTTACTTTATAAAACATCTATAAAAGAAGATGAATTCCAATCATCAAGCTTAAAAAACAAAGCAGAAATAGAGTTCTATCAACATCAGAAAAAATGTTTGAAAGAGAACTCAGTACATGTACAAAATTAAATATATCTGAAGATAAAAAAATGATATTAAAAGCCTTTTCATGTATCTTCCTGATAATGATGTTAAAATTTATTCAAAACTATTTACGTAGGTTATTATATACATACATAATAAATACATAATTTCAGATTGCTTTTCAATTAATTTTCAATTATGTATTAATTTTGTGTATCCATACTTAAATTAATTTTAATTACAAGAATTACCCCCATTATTTGTAAAACATAATTTTGCTTTATAAAAAGTTTATGAAACAAAGTTTTTATGAATATCCGTTTTGTAAACTTTTAATAATAAAAATTTAATATTATATGAATTTTATTTGAACTATTTTCGAATTAATAAATTAACTATTTTAGGCTTAAGTTCTTAATTATAAAGAGATAAAGAAAAATGAGATACCAAAAAAATAGTTCAAATAAAATTCATATAATTTCACAGAGCGGGCACGGATTTGACATTGTTAACTTTAACACTATTGTGTTAATAATCAAAATATACATTTGTAAAATAAAAAATATCTAATTGTTGTTAATTGCTAACCAAAGGATAGATAATAGCAAGACAGATATATACCATTTTCAAATAAAAGAAAATATATAAAAGAGAATTAAAATTAAGGAAAATGTTTGCTTTTTAGTATAATACAAAAAAGAAATACAGTTTACAAGTGTAAAACAATTTCAAAAAAGCTCTATCTTCTATGAAGTATAATGTAAAATTAAAATTTCTCAGATTCTATTTCTTTGATAAGTTTGTTTAAATAGAAAATTATTAACAATTGAAACTACCGGGTAGATCGATACGAAGAGTACTGATGACGGACGTAGCTGTCTAGAAAATGCATTCTGCTTTGCTGGTATCTAATTTTTCTTTATCTCTTTATAATTAAGAACTTAAGCCTAAAATAATTAATTTATTAAAAATTTAATATTTTTATATTACCTGTTTTTTTTTTTTCTTCTGAAAAATTCTTAAAATATTTTTTTTATACATGTACGTCAAGATAACGCAACATTTTTGTATTTCAAAAACTTCATACATTTTTTGGCGTATATCCACAAAAGTGTCGCATACGTCCTTATAACATAATATTTTTTTGGCAAACTTGGATATACGGCAAAATAGCTTTTAAATATCTTAGAAAATACAGAAGATAAAGACTTGGAGATTAAACTCATCGATAGATATAATAATTTAATGTTAAATAATAATCGTAACTCATTTTTTGTGATTTTGTGATATACGTCAAGATAACTTCGGAACGACGATTTGTTAGGGGAAAAAATTGGAGTTTCAAAAAAATATTTAGGGTGTTTTTTGGGGGATTTTTTCTGTTTTACCATATGCTTAACTGGTCTATTGCTATTTTTTGCAACCAATAAATTAAAAATATGTAACAATCGACTTTCTGATAGATTCTTTTAAACTATTTAAAGAACGTATTAGAAATCAAATTTTTTTGTTATGCGTGTAGTATGTCATGAAAAAAAAAACTAAATTCGCATATAAGTAACGAATTCTAATTTTAAGAATACTCTTACAACAACAACAACACAAGAAACATCTCAGAAACGGAATGTAAACAGAAGGCCTTCTGCCTCCAAAAGCAGGAGTAAAGAGGCCTTCTAGAAGGTCTCTTTACTCCTTCTTTTTACCACTAGGTAGATTTCTTATTTATAAAACAAAAGGCCTTGTTCCTTCAAAAGAAAGAGTAAAGATGCCTTCTAGAAGGTCCTCATACTCCTTCTTTTTGCCACTGGGTATATTTGTATACACATACATATGTATGTTTATTTATAAAAAATACTTTAATATAATGAAAACTTAAACACCTAAAATTTTTGTCGCCCTTACTTTCCGAGTTATGGGCCTCTGAACTTTTCATTTTAAACTGTGATTGTGTACTACATTTTTGAACAAATTAGGTCAATATAGGTATCAATTTAAAGCTTTTGGAAATAACTATCAGGTGGTGCTAAAATTAAAAAGTAAATAAATTAACCCATTTCGAACCGTGTATTTTTGAGGCAAACGAATGCCGGTATTGATCATACCATAGCGGGGAAGAACCTTGCGTCCTGTTGAAGGCCGGCTATGCAGGAAAACTTTAGTAAGCAAAGCCGGTGTTGGTTATACCATAGAGAAGAAAACCTTTGCGCCCGGCTGAAGGCCGGCTATGCAGGAAACCTTTAGTAAGCGAAGCCGGTGTTGGTCATACCATAGAGGAGAAAATCCTTGCGCCCGGCCGAAGGCCGGCTATGCAGGAAACCTTTAGTAAGCGAAGCCGGTGTTGGTTATTCCAAAGAGGAGAAAATCCTTGCGAATAATATTTCCTAAAGCTTTAAAATGATATCCATATTAACCTAATTTGATCAAAGATGTAGTGTAAAATCATGGTCATATGAAAAGTTCAGAAGCCAATAACTCGAAAATAAGGGCGATCGCCAATTTATTCATTTTACATTTTTTTATTATTTTTCATTTCTCTATCACCTTGGAAAATTTTTTCTGATCGGAGCAGCTGCGCTAAGGTACATTTGTTCCGATTTTTTTTGTTAATCACTTAAAAAAGTCACCCGTTTTATTTTTAATTCCATTCTACTCATTAAGACAGGAAAGGATATCTAACGTGATGATCTGAGAATGACACTACGAGCATCCAAAAAACTGTGGCCACACACCAAACTTGTTGGCTACAGACCCACTTTAGCCTCTGTTTTGATTGCTCTTTGGTATCTGGTGTGTTATGATGGATCCATGTTTCGTCACACAACACGGCGCAACACTCGTTCGGATTGATCATGAATATCTCTAAAGACTCCTTTAATGTGGACACTCGGTTGCGCTTACGGTCGAGTTTGAGCAATCCCGGTATCCATCGCTTAGATATATTTTTTTTTAATATCGAAATATTCATGCAAAATATAATGTACTCGCTCGATTGAGAAGCCTACAGCCTCAGACAGAATGCGCACATTAACATCTCTAAATAGACTTCTCTATGTATAAGAGTCCATATTATATACATACATATACTTTATAGGGACGTCAAAATAGTTCGCCAAAGTTTAAATTGACTTTAACTTTATTTTTTTTTTTTTTTTTTTTTTAATAAAAATAGTGTTTATTTACAGTTTCTAAAATATACAGGTACAAAGGTATGAGATTTTACTAAAAGTATTACAACAATAGGAATCTAATAATTAAATTTACGAAACTATTAAAAAATAAATAGGAACATTATTAAGGAAAATTGCTCACAAAAAACCTTTACGATCTCTATGGAAATTATAAAGAAATTTGTATAGATAATCACTAAGTTAATTCATTCTTATCGAACGAATCTTAGTGATTACCTGGTAAATTTCTTATTGTTTCAAAATTAGACAATCTGCATTTTTCATTAAATGACAGTGTCAGTTCCCTTGCAAACGAGTTTATCATTTTATGTCCAAAGTTACTGTGCAGTAAATTTGTCGGATACCTACGGCGAAGACCATGGATTATTTTCAAGTTCTTATTTTGTATAATCTGAAGCTTCTTGGTATGAGTTTTGGCCGTTTTATGAAACCAAACTTGACAGCCGTAGGTCATAATTGGTCGAATACACATTTTATATAACAAAATTTTGTTTTTCATATTAAGCTTAGATCTCCTGTTAAGTATAGAAAATAATGCGCTGCCGCACTTTATGGCTTTTCAAAAGATGTGGCTAACATGTTGTTTGAATATTAATTTCTTATCTAGGACAACACCCAAGTACTTTATTTCGGATTTTACAGGTATAACATTACCGCGACAGAACATAGTTTGAGTAGGGATGCGTTTTGGAGATTTATTGAACGGAAAAATTATAGCTTGCGTTTTATTATCGTTAACTTTGATTTTCCATTTACTAAAATATTTCTGACTTAAATTTAAGCTCACTTGCATTTTCTTAACTAAAGCATTTGAAACTTTACCACTGCAAATAAAAGCACTATCGTCTGCGTAAAATGCGGCTTCTTGATTTCTACTAAGGGTGATGTCTGACGAATACAATGAATAAAGCGTAGGTGATAAGACAGAGCCCTGTGGTAATCCTGCCAGTATACCTTTTTCATTGGAAGACTTATTATCCACGTACACTACAAACGTACGATTGTCTAAAAAGCTTTGAATCATTTTTTGTAAATATAACGGAAAGTCATAGGAGTTAAGTTTAAACAATAGGCCATTGTGCCATATTGTGTCGAAAGCTTTTTCGATATCTAAAACTATAATACCTGTGCTCCTACGATTTCTTTTATTATTTTCAATAATGTTCACCACTCTTTTTAATTGATGAACAGTGGAGTGTTCTCTTCGGAAACCAAACTGTCGCTGATTGATGAGGTCTTTCAATTCAGAGAATTCAACGATTCGTTTATGGATAATTTTTTCAAAAACTTTATCCAATAAACTCAATATACTTATTGGCCTATAACTCGAGGGCAATTTCGGATCTTTTCCATTTTTAAGAATCGGTATTACTTTAGCCTTTTTAAATGCCAAAGGAAAGTACCCATTTCTTAAGCAGTAATTAAAAAGATTGCTTAATGTTTCAAAAAAGTATTCCGGCATATGTTTTAGAATAATACTATTAATACCATCTAAACCAGGGGCTTTATTATTTTTTAAAGAGAAGACTGTTGATTTTACTTCTTCGGAGTCTGTAAATTCGATGTCGTCACTATCAGTAAGAACTACATAGTTGAGTTGATTTGCATAAATTGAAACTACACTATCTAAAGGTGAAGTTTTGTTGGTCGTAATAGTATGATTATTACTAAAAACACGTGCAATGGCGTTTGCTTTTTCTTCACCAGTTCTCAAAACTTCATCATTTGTATTTAGATCCGAAATTGTAGAGTTCTTACCTTTCAAAGCTTTAGTAAGTTTCCAAAACTTTTTGCTCCCGGAAGGCAATTTCGAAATAAAATTGGACCACGCAACGTTTCTATCCCTACTTAAGTGAAAATCAATTAATCGATTCAACTGTTTTAAAATGCCATTCAAATGGGCTCTGTAGTTTGGATCTCTACTTCTTCGAAGTTTACGGTTATATCTGTTTCTCTGCGAAATAAGCATTTTGGAAGTATCTGAAATCTCTCTCTGCCAGGGATTTTTTTGGCCAACTGGAATCTTGTTGAATCTTGTCCTTAACGATGCCGATTAATCTATTTAATGAAATATCAAAGTTATTGTTATTCACTTCAATTTGTCCTATGTTGTGACACCTAATTTCATTCTCAACCCAATTTTGTATTGTCGGCCAATCTGCGCGATTATACAAAGGGACTGTAACTAACTGGTTTTGAGGCGAACCATAAATACAACAAGAAATTGGAACATGGTCTGACTGTAAAACGTTCGGGTGGGACTCTATGCGAGAAAAAGAAATGTTAGAGTTCGTTAACAAAATATCTACAGTGGAGGGTAGAACAGGAATTATGTTTTGTCCGAATCTAGTGTGAGAGTCTGGATGGAATATGTAGTAACTTGAACTAAGTTGGTGTCGGTAAAGTTCTCTACCAGCTGTGTTGTTTGTATTACAGTTCCAACTCACGTGTTGTGCATTGAGATCACCGAAAATAAAATAGTCACTAAATGAGTTAGTAAGAAGATCTAAGTCCGTTTTAAAATTTGAAGTATAAACAGGATTATAAGCGGAAATAAAACTTATGGGGCGTCCGCTTATTATAACTTCCACAGAGATATTTTCAATGGTCTTTGTTTTAATCTTAGGTCATAATTTATGACCTATACTACTTTTTACCGCTATAAGCACTCCTCCTCCATGTGTTTGACGGTCCTCTCTGTATATTTTGTAGCCTCCAAATTTGAGCTTATGGTACGGTTTTAGAAACGTTTCGTTTAGGAGCAGTATGTCGACTTTTTTGACGTGAAGCACTTGTTCGAGCTGTGAAGCTGCTGACTCAGTTGTTATGCCTTGAGCATTCCAGTGCATAACGAATACATTTTCGCTACCCATAATTTTATATTGCCTGCTTGAGCATCATGCCAAGCACTCTTAATTTGTCAAATTTATTTCGACATTTCTCTAAGGCATCCACAGCACTGAAGAATATATCCAACAATCTCTCGTTAGATATATCTTCCTCATCGGTGATGGCCCGGGATCTGTTTTTTGAAACATCGGAGTACAAAGTTCTTCTTTGGGTGGTGGGCTCACCTGTAACCGTTTGTTGCTGCCGATTTGAAATCTGAGGGAACTCGGCCTCGTCATACACATAATTATTTCTGGGTCTATTGAAATTAGGTCGGGTCCTGGAGGTTATCCGGAGACGCATTTCCAAATAATCTCTACGGCAAGGGCAATTAGGGTCATCAGACCTGTGATTCACATTTTTGAGGTTCTTCTTGATGCAGTTGTGACATTTATATACAATACTTGTTCCTTGCGAGCTTTTAGCCAAAGCGCACTCTGCCTGGTCGTGATTGCCAGCACAAATTGCACAGACACTGCCTCTATTACAATTTTTAGCTCCATGTCCATACATAGAGCACTTTGAACATTGAGTGGGTCCTTTCGTACCTTTCAGGGGCCTTCTCCAATGGACAGTAATATTACTGAAGTACTTTATTTTCATAACCTCACTTTTTAAGACTTCTTGCTTGTTGAACTCCACCAAGTATATAGCGTCTTCAACTGTAGTTTTTTTAGTCACAATTTCTTTTAGACTTACTGGTGTAATATTATGCATTTGGATGAATTCGGTCTTTAATAAATTCGGGTCCGTTCTTGGTAAACCAAACAATACCAACTTAAAGAACTTAGCGTCTTTAACCTCGTGCGTGTAAAAACTGTAATTCAGTTCACTCAGCTTTTTTATTGCAGCTTCGTAGAGGGCCAATGAACTGCTGATGACCTTTGTTCCAATTGACATCCTCTTGTACAGGTACTTCTCACCAAGTATTTCAAAACAAACTTTTGGAAAGCTATGACACGAGTCCACTACAATTGGTGGAATTTTTTCCTTTACGACTCTATATTCTTCTTCTTCATCTGATAGCAAATGAAACCTATTGCTATTTCCAGGATCAACCTTTTGCATCTTAAATTTTGGAGAATTACCAAAGAAACCTCTTTTCTGACTAGTCATAGTCCAAAATAATTAAAGAAAAATATAATTTTTTCAAAAAATCACCCACGAGCAAAAAAAACACGTTGTTTACAACTCAAGGCAATGATGCCAGATGAATTGACTTTAACTGAATTGTTTTACAACATAATTTTTTTAATTTACAGATAAAGCGGATACATCATGATGGTTTTCCAGTTGAGCACCACAAAGTTCAGACAAAAGACGGATATATATTGGCACTGCATCGAATACCATTTATACAGAAGTTGACAAATGGTAAGACTTATATTATACGTAAGCCTGTAGCATTTTTACTGGCAGGAATCTATGCCTCCTCAGATGCGTGGTTGTTAAACGGTCATGAAGACTCTTTACCATATTTGCTTTCACGCAAAGGTTTTGATGTTTGGTTGGGAAATAATCGCGGTAACATCTATTCTAGACAGAACATATTTTTCAATACGTCGGATCCAGAATTCTGGAACTTCAGCTGGCATGAAATGAGTGTTTATGACATGCCAGCAATGGTGGATTACATCCGAATATATACAGGAGAACAAAAAATGCATTTTATTGGCATATCGCAAGGCGGAACAATTTTTTTAGTTCTCAACTCGATCTTGCCCCAGTATAACAGTGCGTTCAAAACTTCCACATTACTAGCCCCAGTGGCCTACGTAAGTAATACCAAAGGAAGTTTAGCAAAAGTTTTTGGGCCCTTATTAGGAACACGAAACTACGTGTCAAAGGTGTTGGAAAGTGTAGAAATGGTTTCCACTAATAAGTATGTGAAAAAACTACTTTCGGTGGCTTGTTTAGAAAACGAAAAGCCTTTGGTGTGCGTAAGCCGTTTGTGGCCAGCTGCTGGCTATGACACACAACTTTTAAATAAGGTAAATAAACACAATTATGATAATAACCGAATATGTACTTTTATAAAAATCATTTTATATTTTTATAGACACTTATTCCAGACATAATGGCAAACTTTCCAGTTGGTGGTTCATTTAAGCAAATTATTCATTACTTTCAAGGATATATGTCAAAAAAATTTCGTCAGTATGATCATGGGCCAGAACAAAATTACCTCACCTACCGTCAAATAGACCCACCTGAATATAATTTGGAAAATGTTGTGGTACCACTCAGTATTTTTTATGCTGAAAATGATTATATTGTATCGGTTGCAGATATATGGAAATTATTAAGGCGTTTGAAAAACGTCACTACAATTTTTAAGCTGCCTCCAAAAAGATGGAATCATTTTGATTTTATATGCGGCTTAGGTGTAAGAACACTTATTTTTGATAAAATAGTAAATGCAACTAATTTTTATGAACATTATTCACAATAGCCGCACACGTTCACACATTTACATACATACTTATGTATGTACTTCCATACTTTTATTATTTAATTTTTTTATTATATCGCCAAACAAAATGTTATTATTAAGAAAAAAAGTTATTAAAAAAAGTAATACAAACAATTTTAAAACAATTAGGCCCATTGTTATAACTTGCCTTTAAAGTACGTTTTAATTAAATTTCACTTTTGCTCAAATGAGCGATATTGTGAACAACAACTATTTTTTGTTATTACAACTTCATTGTAAAATAAAATTAATATTTTTGAAAATATGGTAGTACAAGAAGAAACACCGACTACTTTTGACAAAATAAATTGGATTTTAAAAACGTTGTGGCAACATCATACCTTTAATTTATTTGTTTACTTTCAACAAACCACAAATTAATTATCTGTGCAACAAACAAACGAAAATATTTTATATACAACAAACGAGATCTGTTTTCCATTTTTATTTTTCAATGCCAAAGTAAATTAACATGAATTTATTTTTCTTCATAGATTAGAAAATACGGCCACTTTATAGATGACAAAACATGGCAACTTCAAACTCTGATATCAAATGTTAAAAGTTAAAGACAATATGGTCTTCCCTTTAGTTTATCAGTCGCTTCTAGCTTAAAGTATACTTATAATAACGAAAAACTACTTATCTCCCTGATAAAATCCTAACTTTAGCTCACAAAGTACACAGAGATGTAAATAGTGATTGATGAAAATAGCCACAATCAGACTTTCCTAAGTCGCAATTTACATAGGACAGAAACAGGGCAGACATTTTTTGAATTCTCTTTTGCTCTTGCTTAAACAATTTACATTGGACATAAACAAGACAGACAGATTTTTGCACATTTTATTTTCTGTGTTATATTCTTTACATGTTTGTGTGTTTCAAAATCTGAAAAAAGCGAAAAGCAGAAAAGAGAAACGAAAAAATGTCCAGTACACTAGTCATGAAATACACACTCTACCTCTTCAACCCCTTGCCTACAAATCTCGTCTGTCTGCCCATTTTTCTGTCTAATGTAAATTGCGACTAAGCTTGTCAAGAAAGAGATAAATATAGTACCAAATTTTTACGAATATCGGAAAAATAAACAAAACAAAAACTAAAAATTTTGAAAATTTTTCTTTAAGTCGCAATTTACATAGGACAGAAACAGGGCAGACATTTTTTGAATTCTCTTTTGCTCTTGCTTAAACAATTTACATTGGACATAAACAAGACAGACAGATTTTTGCACATTTTATTTTCTGTGTTATATTCTTTACATGTTTGTGTGTTTCAAAATCTGTGTGTTTAATATCTTTGTTGAGAATGTGTGAGAACCTAATGTGTGGAAATTCCATTTTCCGCACATGCACATTCTACTAGAAACTCATTAAAATGAGGCCGACTTGAGAAATATAAAGTGAAGCAACAAAGAAAAAAGCGAAAAGCAGAAAAGAGAAACGAAAAAATGTCCAGTACACTAGTCATGAAATATACACTCTACCTCTTCAACCCCTTGCCTACAAATCTCGTCTGTCTGCCCATTTTTCTGTCTAATGTAAATTGCGACTAAAGCGTGTTCGTTGTTTAAAACTTTGTACTTTAAAAGTTAACTTGTACATTAAAATATTAATTAAACAACAAAGTATAATTAAAACAAACAATCAAAACTCTTTGGTGGTGTGAAATATGTAAGCTTGAGAAATATATTTAATGAAAGTTACGCACATTTACAATAATAAGAAAATAATTAATAAGAAAATAGCACAAAAGAAAGCCAATGTTTACGAAATAACACAAAAGAAAACTAATCAACGTGTGAAAGAGACGGGTTGAATTAGTATTTTTTGCCGTCCTGTTTATACGCCGTTTCACCTCTTGGGTTCTCTTTGCTTTAGCTAATGGCAAGTTATAATAATGGACCTTACTCTTTTAGTTTTATAGACATACATAGGATAATAAATGTCTTTTAAGAAACTCTAGTCAAGTACATGTTTCCTTCCTCCGACATCAACAGGCTTTTACCTTAAAACACATTTTATACTACCACCCTTTAACTCTTTAATTTTGCTTCGAAAAATGTCTGCTGCGTGCTTTCTTATTTTTTTTAGCGATGACGAGTATACTCGACGAAAACAGAGTAAAACTTTTTTGCTGTATAATTTCACAAATTGTGACAAAAGAATCAAGCCTGTTGGTTGTCTGTTGGTTTTTATAGAAAATCTTAATTGTAAACATTGTAAACAAACACATATTATTTCATTGATGAAAAATATACATTACGAAGATGTAAATTTGCATTATAGAAATTAAAACAAAAAGTATATAAAACCAAATGAAATTCAAGAAATTTAATTTATGTATATGTATATAATTGAGTTTATTTTTTAAGCTCTTTATTAGCCTTGCTTCAAAAAAAATTATAGTTGTTTCATTGATTTATAATACGAATGCAATTTTTTTATCTTCATGACGAGTACACTCGACATTATGCAAAAAATTGTCGTTTCGCCATGACGAGTATACTGGAAATAAACGGTTAAAGGGTTAATAACCTTATATGGGGAATATCAATTACTCCTTTCCGCGTCCTATAGAACCAAACTCTAACTCGTAAACCCACGTTATTCTCAGAGTACCCTTTATATAATACTGCAGTTTTTGCAGATCCAAATGTATTGAAAATTACTAAATTTCAATACATAAGCGATTATAAAATCTATAAATTTATAATATAAAAAGATAAAACCCCCATATTGCACAAATAAAAGATATTTAACAACGGAATACAAATTATGAAAATTTCGCTAGCGGTTTTGTTACAGCCGATTTTAAGCAACCCCATTACAAGAGGTTTTCTAATCAAATTTTCCTGAACATCGAAACTGAGTCAAAAAAAAGGTCATTGATCGCATATTTTAAATTGCATCTTGTCTAAACAAGTACAAACTCAAAATAGTAACATATTTAAATTCGTGTAATATTTGCGATTTTTATATCTTAATTTTCTTTTGTTACCATGCAGCAAACGTTCCTCTGCTAGTCATATACAGTTGATTTTGATCATACGATATAGCTGATTTTGTATTTACTTTCATGTTTTCAGACTTAAAAGACATTGAGATACTATTAAAAGTGGTTTTACACGGCGTGTATTTGTCATATGACTTGTCACTTTTCCATGTGTAAATTCTAAACACGTCGTGTGAACCCATTCAAACATAACATGTGTATTTTCCATGTGTACAATACATATGACATTTTTCATTTAGAACGTGTTCTATTTTGATGTGACAAAGCATCTGACATCTAGTAATGCCAACTTGATATTTTGTTATTTTATGCTTTTTATAGTACCAAAAGCGCTAAAAATGTGGTAAAAGCACTAGGTTTGCATATTTGCATCAGCTGTGGCTGCAAATAAAAAACTGTGTGGCGGCAAAATTATATATTGTAGGTTATGTCACATGTAATTACACATGTACATTAGGGTGTCCCTTATTTTTGGACGTCATTTTTTTTTGCGCATACCCGCTAAAAAGTTTCTAAATAATCTAAGAAGCCACCAGAAAAAATTTTACATTGATACAAGAATGGTAAACCGTGGCGACTTGCGATCGTTTACATTGCTTTCAAAAAAATAAGCTTTCATATATATTTGTTTATCTAAAAAGGTGATTCTCCTTTTTGCTCAACTGTCAAATTAATGTATTGTTTGCGGTGGCAATTTTCAATTTCAATAGTGTGTTTTATAAAGTTCGGTGCCTTAACTAAAAAAATGTCCGTCGAATTACGAAGTGGAAAACAAAAAATTTTTCTCATCGGAATGCCTTGTCATCAAATTAATGGTGCTAAACTACCATCTAATAGACAAGTTCTCGCTGTGCTTTTTTACAATATGCGCGAAGTCAAGCTCGATCTTAGAGAAAGTGCAAATCTAGTAATTAGAGAATGTGTAATTTTTTGGGAGAAGGCAAGAATTCCTACAAAGGCAATTCCGAACTGTGTCAAGAAGCTTTTAGATAAATATACACTTTGGAAAAAGTTGCAAAAAAACTGTAAGAAAAGTCTCGATATTTATAGGACCCGTGAAAGTAATTTTGAAAGTGATCTTGATAACCTATTTGATATTGCTCATGCTGTTGCCCTTCAATTTATCAAAATAGAAGAGGATAAAGCATTTTTGAAGCTACAGAGAGAGCCGGGTAGACCGGGTTGCTTTGCTGGCATAGATAAAAACTTGGCAGACAAAGAGGAAAGATCTAGAAAAAGGTTATTACTCGAAGAAACAAGAAAATTAAGGCAACAAGAATTTTCGGAAGTTGCATCGACTTCTACATCATATGCTGAATGCAGACAAGTTTTAGACGTGGAAGAAATATTAAATTCTGATACCGAAGATTCACAATATTCCCACGACGACGAAATCCAGCCAGAGGCAAGCACAAGTTTGCAGAGCGACAGTTCAAAAAGAGGAAGAAAAAATCTGATAACACCAAAGGTAGTCGCAGTTTTAGACAGGTGCCAGCTAAGTATAAGAGATTCTGTCTATATTATTCAGGCTATCCTAGAGGCATTGGATCTGAAATGCGACGATTTTGCAATAAATAAATCTTCCATTCAGCGAATTCGTACACAAATGAGAAAATCACGTGCAGAAACTATAAAAAGTGACTTTAAGAACAACGTACCTGATATCATAACCGTCCATTGGAATGGCAAACTTTTACCCGGCTTAGACGTGAGAAGCTCCAAAGAGGAGAGGTTGCCAATTATAATTTCTTATAGCGACAAGGAACAACTTCTTGCAGTACCAAAATTGGAGAGTTCGTCTGGTAAACACCAAGAAACAGCTATTAGAACAGCTCTATATGACTGGAATCTCATTGACAAGGTGCAAATAATCTGTTGTGATACAACATCAACGAACATTGGCCGTTTTAATGGCGCTTGTGCTCTTTTGGAGAAAAGTTTGGGCAGAGACCTGGTGCTTTTCGCTTGTCGTCATCATATTTATGAGTTAGTGCTTAAAAGTGTATTTGAAGCCAAAATTAAGCAAAATGTTCGATCTCCAGAAATACCACTTTTTAAAAAAACTAGAGACAATTGGAAAAATATAGATTCGAATAAGATTGAACCATGCATCGATTTCGTTAGAAAGCACATTCCTGATGAACAAATTTTATCCATCTTAAGGTATTACAAAGCGGCATTGGAAAAAACTTTTATAAGAGAAGATTATCGTGAATTAGTAGAACTCTGCGTTGTGTTTTTGAATGGCGATCCAGAAAAGAAAATAAAAATCAAGCCCCCCGGAGCCTTACACCAAGCACGATGGATGGCCAGAGCCATTTATTCATTAAAAATATGTTTGCTCCAGTCCCAGATCAACATAGATGCAAATGATAAAAGTGCTCTGCAGGACATTTGCTTATTTGTTGCGATAATTTACGTAAAGCCATGGCTCGAGTGTACAGAAGCTGTAAAAGCACCTAATCAGGATTTGGGTTTTTTGAAAGCTGTCAAAGGCTATAATGAAATAGACGAAACAATTTCGAATGCTGCTCTAAGTAAGTTTTGTAAGCACTTATGGTATTTAAGTGAAGAGGCAGTCATTTTATCACTTTTTGATGACGAAGTGGATGACAAAACAAATATGGTTGTTAACTTAAACAGGGAGGAAATATCGGATTTTAACAAACGATATATTCCAAACAGCGATGAAATGTCAGGATCGTTGTTTGGTGAGTCAAATTTATTTTTTTTTTAATGTTATCTTTGTGTTAAATCATATTTTTTGAAAAATTAGTACTGAATGCTTTTATAACAACTTTTACTACAACCTTTCTTTATTTCAGCTAAAACACTTGATTGCTTTGTATCAGGTAAAAGCAAAGTATTTCTTGCAAGATTACAGATCGATGATAGTTTTCTTCGCACAAATGTGGCGTCTTGGATAAACAACGCTGCATTTCTGGAAGCCAAACGAAAAGTAAGTCTTTTACGAGTGGTAAACGATGCTGCTGAAAGAGCAGTCAAACTTGTGGAAGATTTTCACGGACTTATTACTGCTGATGAAGAGCAAAAACAGTTTTTGTTGCGCTGTGTTGAGGAACACAGAAACCTGTATCCAGACTGCAGAAAAAACACTTTAAAAAGAAGTTATCCCATATAATTTGGAATATTAAAATATTCTTAATAAAATATTCTTAATGCATCTTTTCATTTTTTCATTGTTCTCATTTACTGTATTATGTAAAACTTCTTGCCTTAGTCGCCACGGGTTACAATCATGATAGAAGAGTAAAATTTCATATTTAGGTATAATTTTCTATATATAAAAAAATTATAGGGTATGCGTTTCGAAATTCGAAAAAAAAATTTTTTTGTCTTATAAGGGACACCCTAATGTACATACGTTTGAAAGCAAAAATTAAAAAGTATGTAAAATGGTTATTTTGACAAACACATGAAATTACATATGGATTATCAAACTGACAGGTCATAACACAAATATACACCATTTTAAGCAATTTTCTTCAACACCTCCTTTGTTGCTGCCAACTGAATGGTTTTGCTTTTTTTTCTGCCTACTCCAGGATCTGCAGTCCGACCTATACCATCGTATAGGAAGTCAAGGGTCTAATCACCGCATTCGATATCGATATCGACCGCATAGTACTAAATACCCTGTGTAAATATCAAGTGTCTGCCTACAAGGTTTAGAAGAAAAAGTCAAATTCCGCAACTTTGAGACATTAAGGGACACCCCATTGTTGTTAAATTTATTTTCGTTTTTTGTTGTTACAGTAGATATTGTTAAATATAATATGTGTAAATTTTAAGTGTCAATATAAGGTTATATATGTAAA
This sequence comes from Phasia obesa, assembly GCA_949628195.1. Lineage (NCBI taxonomy): Eukaryota > Metazoa > Arthropoda > Insecta > Diptera > Tachinidae > Phasia > Phasia obesa. The sequence continues at coordinate 129,675,738 of OX451216.1, forward strand.
ATCGAGTCATTATCGAAACAACCTTTAATTTTTGGTTTTGTTATTTGTTCTAGGGGACAAATTTGTACATAATTTGCGTAGGCGTAAAGTGTCTATCCGTTCCGGTTCAAAAGTTAGGCTACAACTATTCGAAAATATTTTCCACTCTCGCAAAATCCTTTATTTTTATTTTGTATATTTTTGCCATAAATTTACACACTCTGTATATATTCGCATTTAAAAAATAAAAGTCATATTCGCGAAAACTGCATAACTATCGGAATACTCTTTATATTTTAGTAATTATTGTCATAGCTTTATATGAAAATAATAGGAGCCTACCTATTGCGGTAAAAAGACAATATACGTGAAAAATATGTCCCTGTCGGAACACAGTAATTCACCTCCTGTTTAAAATTTAATTTTATTCTTCCTACTGATTAAGAAATAAACACATATACGTGAAAAACGCGTCTCTTTCGGAACGCCCTAAAAGTTTTAGTAGTTGTTGCTATAGCGGCCACAGTTATACACCTTCTGTGAAAATTTTAAGAGTCTACCTATGACGGTTCCAGAGATAGAAGGCTCTGACAGACATTGTAGCGAAAACAATTGGGTTACTTTTTACCTCTGGGAAACATTTTATGTGAACAGAAAGAAAATATTGCTTATCTTAAGTAAGCGAATCCGGTGTTGGTTATAGCATATACAAGAAAATCCTTTAACAAAAAACTTTTTTTTTGTGTTTGCTTAATATTTTATAATATTTTTTAATTAATTTCAATTTAGTTAGAAAGTACTTTTAATTACTATTCCAGTGATACTCATATTATCTCATTAAAATTAATTTTACACATAATAGAATACGCATTTTTAAATTTTTATAATGTGGCCGTAAACTAAATTTATATATATATATATATATATATATATATATATATATATATATATATATATATATATGTGTGTATGTGTGTGTATGTGTATAAAAATATTATATTAAGAATATTTGCATATACATTTATTTTCAATTTGTATCTATAAGAATGTTTAATCGCTTAATAATAATAAAATACGTTTAGTTGACAATACAGTTTTTTGTTTATTTATTAATAATACAGAAAAGCATAAAAAAAACTTTCAAAAATAAATATTTTGAAAAAATTCAAATGTAAAAGAAAACAGGGTTTCGAAGCAACTTTCAAAAAGAATAAGAAAAAAAAAACTCGAGGTTTCTTGCAAGGTGTAAATACGGTCTAAGAATTGAAACACATATATTTGTTTTGTAGTCGGTTTTTTTTGCAAGAATTATTGTAATGTTTGCTCATATTACTAATAATAGGATCAGTACTTATTAAAAATCTATTGAAAATATCTTCATTGGACTTTTCACGACTGCTTTTCCGTGAAAAATGTTCTCTGTATGATTTAAAATCTTTATTACGATCTTCCTATGCTTCCTCCGATAACTGGTCAATAGATAACAGTGCATGAGTAATAATCTGCGGACCATGTATTAAAAATTTATGTAAAGTGGGAGACATGTTATACCATGGATATTTTTCAACAAAGTATTTTGCAGTAGATAAAGTGAATTTTCTAAATTTTTCAACATTAATCTGATCAACATTAACATTAATACGCACGATACAGCAACTAAAATAGCATGTAACTTTTTGATTAGTTCAACGTCGATTTTTGTAATTTCCGCAGAAACTGCGGGATTTTGAAAAAAAAACGTCTGGCTGTATTCCCGCCATTGGAGTTTCCAAATCCTTGTTTTGGTTTTTTTTTCACTTACATACATACATACATGATTAATGCAGTGAGTGTGTTGCTAAAGCCCTTTTCACACTATTATACTGAGTATTAAGACTTGTCAAATACTTGAATCCAATGAGAAAGTGTGATAGTGTGAAAGCAGTATGTTATCAAAATGTGAAATAATACGAAAAAAAAATTGACATCCCATAATACCAAACAATTTTTAGAAAATTTTCTAAACGATAACATTTTTCATTTTATCAGGGTTGTGTTTTTTTAAAGCAATGAACTAAGCTGATTGAGTCGCAGCCGATAGTTCGTCGCCGCCGATGAAATGTTTTCTTTGTCCTGCACCTGCCTTAAATTGCCATCAGTCTTAACGCCTACCTATGTACTTTGTCATGCCATGCCTAGAAATTGTTGAATGTACGTATTATTTTTTTTTTTGTTATTTTATCTTGTTTTTTATTTTTTTATTAACCGAAAACTTGAACGGCCAAACAAACTTAAGACCCGTCACCTCTGCCGTCCACATAAAATTGCTCAGCCTACGCCGTTCAATGTCTCGTCTCGGCTTGTTCCTTTGCTGATATTTTTCATTTTATTTGAAGTGTGATAGTGTGAAAACGAAATGTTATGTTACGTTAGATTTTTTGACAATCATACAATCTCATTGGATTTCTATCTTACAAAATCCAATGAAAATCTTAATACTCAGTATTATAGTGTGAAAGGGGCTTAAGCTATTGCGATGTTTTCTTTGATGTTGAAATAGAAAACAATTTTTTTCCTTCTTATCGCAAAAAACCCGCAAAATGTTTTTATATGATTTGAAGTAGACATATCATAGAAAATTTCAATTTTTTTTTTACCCAAGCTTCCCCAAACCGGATTTGAATTTCTACTTGAAAGTGAAAAATGATTGTTTTTTATACCAATTTTCCAAAAAATATTAAAAATATTTCTACAACAAAAATATTTAACTGAGATACATATTTGAGTTTCCAAATACCTGGGGTCTAATCACCGCATTCGATATGGAGTAAATTCTGTCGTAATTTTTCATTTTGGTTTCATTGCACTCGATATCGAATAAAAAGTATCGTAATTTGAGATGATAGCATTCGATATCCTGTAATAAAAAAATTTGATCGATCAAGTTTTCATTCGATACGTCTGTGCTAATCGTATGCATATAAATTTAATTCTTTAGCGCCAAAAAGTTAGTATATTTTGCTTTACAAGTTTATTTAACACAAAAATAATTATTTTTATAAAAAAAATTTCCATAGATGTAATATGCAAAAAATTATAAATTTTAAATTTGACAAAATATAAATATATGTAAACCATACGAAAGAGGAATTGGAAAAATTAATAAAATCATGGAAAAACTCAGATTAAATTTCCTGTATAACATGGCTTTCAATTTTCGACACTGTGCTTTGTCCAATTCGTTCCAAGTAATTATTAACCACACTATACAGTGGCAAGCTAGAGTCAAATGTGAAATTGTGGGCATTGCGATGTCCTTTAGCAGGTGTGAATGCGTTCATGGCCACAAAAGAGTTGTCACAAATACGACAAATAAATGGCCTTTGCCCTGAGTGTCTGATTTTATGAGCTTCCAAACTATGCTGAAACATCTTGTTGCACACGTCGCATTGGGTGGCTTCAATTGTGTTGGTTAAGATTTTGCTGGAAAGATCACACTGTGGTATGGACGCAGTCGTTCTTGATGAATTGAGTAACTTTACGACTGTGAATTTTTCATCCAAATATTATATTAATACATTTAAATATTTTTTTTTCATAAATGTTTTAAACCGTATTTTTATTTGTTAATTTGTTGACAAAATGAAAACATATGTTTATTAATCTATTACAATTTGATAAAATTTACGATGCGCTACATGTCGAATGACATAATTTGCTTACTCGACTCGTATCGAAATGTTATTCGATACGATACTTTACTCGATATCGAATGCGGTGATTAGACCCCTGAAGTTGAAGGTTCCATTGAAAAAATATTACGTTTATGCTAGGAAAATACAAAAATTTAATTTAAAAAAAAATATTTTTTTAGTTTTTACCACTGTTTTCAAAAACTTAAAATAACTCCAACTTTGACAACGCACAACTCGAAAACTAGATATCATAGAAAAATTAAAAAGATAATTAGTGATGCATAATTTTGTTTACTATAACCTGAAATAGATTATTTTTTAAAAATATAAATTTTCAATTAAGAGCCATTATTGGGAATTTCAACCCAACGTGCGTCGGCAGAATAAGGAACAATAATTTGTTTACTTTTTTCTGTGTGGATAAAACGTACGATGTGCATTTTCCGACTAAAAATAAATTTCTGTTTGTCGTCAATGTTGTTTAAATGCTTATAGCACAGCAAATAAGATTTGCACGCTGGATCAACAGATGGCGTTCTTTAAAAGTCAAACTTTCCTACTAAAAACAACATTTGATGCCAGACATCGTCAAAGAGGACCCAAGTGTTGAAACGGCTAATAAACAGGACGGCAAAAAATACGAATTCTATCCGTCTCTTTCTCAAATTGATTAGTTTTCTTTTGTGTTATTTCGTAAACATTGGTTTTATTTTGTGCTATGTAGCACGAATAAATAACTTTACTCTTCCATGTCCAGTACAAGACTGTCCTTCTTTATAATAATAATATTTATTAAATCCAAAAAGTCATTTTACATTGTTTCTTAAACTACATTTCTTATTCTATATTTCTTAGCGTACTAAAAGCGTGTTTACATTGCGTGTACAAGTCATATGGAATGTCAGAATTTCCATATGTAAAACTATACACATAGTGTAAACCTCTTGAAACATAACATATATATGTTATTTACCTATGTGCAGTAACATGTGTTAGTTTTTTATTTAAAGCACGCTCTATTTGATGTGTATATGACAACAGCTGTTTTCATTGATGTTCACTTTTATTTTCAAAAATTCCGCTTATTCATTTTTATCACGAACTTAAGCAGTTTTAAATTAACCAATATCTTTATTCTAAATTTTGTTAGTAATTTCATGTTCGCAGATCCATATCTATACCTCATAGCTGATATTAATAATAAAGTTATGTAATCTAATATATCTAATATATTGTCGCTGGCGGCGACGGTCGTTCGAAAAAGGGCGAATTTAACAACCAAATAAAAAGAGCCAAGTTTCTAATTAATTGGTTTAGGTGTTTATTTCTATTTAAAAAATATTACAATTAACAAATGGAAATATACATATAAGAACAAATGTACTTACCGCAGTGCTTTCCTTTAACGAACTAATTTTACTTGTTAAATAATTTAAAGTTGAGCCAAAAATTCTTTATGTATTAAATACATCAAAAAATAACGGGCCAACTTAACGAAACAAAAGCACTGCAGAATAATATCGTTACATATAAAACTAACTGATCATTTACAATCATACATATGTATGTATAAACAAATAGGAAAAACGGGAATAAAAATACATAATATGAATATACATAAATGATCAAGAGACAAAATAACAAGACATTTAGGCAACTCACAGACTGACAAATCAAAATAAATAAATTCAAAAAAAATAATAAATGTTTCCAGTTTTATGAGCCATTAAGCGACATCCCCACCCCCGTGGATCGACCACGATTCACTTCTCCAAATCAAGGACTGCAAGTTTGGAAACAGGACTTATCAGGACACCAGTGCTAGTACGGACATCAGCACGACGTATAATATCATCTTTACCCTTGTATACCTCTTCCACTCGACCTCGTCTCCAATCTTTTCGGGACACTGCAGGATCACAAATGATAACCAAGTCACCAACGGCAATGGGCTTTGTGCGTTGACACCATTTGGAGCGTCTGGTCAACGTGGGCAAATATTCTCGGATCCAGCGATTCCAAAAATGATCGCGTAGTTGGCGAGAGATGCACCACTGCTTTCTCAATAAAATAGGCTCTTCCGCTGGCGCTCCGGCAGGAGTTTGGGTTGTATTTGGGCAACCAAGTAGGAAATGATTAGGTGTTAGTGGTTCCTCATCTTCGTGGCTCAACGGCAAGTGTGTTAAGGGACGAGAGTTCACAATATATTCTGCTTCAATTAGGAAGCTTTGAAGCGTGTGTTCACGAGGGGCAGACTCTTTCAATGTTGACTGTAGCATACGTTTGACGCACTGTACCATTCGTTCCCATACACCACCTTCTGCAGGATTATGTGGACAATTGAACTGCCAGTCGATACTTTTCGATGATAGTTCATCTTCAATACGGGCCACATCAAATACCTCACTGAACCTCTTAGCGACTTGGTCAGCACCAACAAAATTTTTACCATTGTCGCTTCTGAGCCTTGTAGGTACGCCACGTCGATTTATAAAATTACGTATGGCAAGGATGCACGCATCTGTGGACAGGTCGAGAGCAACTTCTAAGTGGATGGCTCTTACGGTTAGGCAGGTAAGTAGAGCTACCCATCTCTTTTCATGGCGTCGACCAATGGTTACAGTTAGCGGCCCGAAGTAATCCAACCCAGTATAGGTAAAGGGCCTAATATATGGCGTAAGTCTGTCTTCTGGCAAAGAACCCATAAGTGGTGGCACCGGCAATGTACGACGAAATCTGCAAATAAAACATTTAGAAACACACTTATGTAAAGTTTTTCTTAAGCGTGGAATCCAGAACGATCTTCTTATTTCACATATCGTGGCTTCGAAATTCTGATGTTTCATCTTCTCGTGTACATGGGCCACAAACAACTCAGTGACTGGATGATGTGACGGCAATATACTCAGACGTCTTATTTCCAAGGGCAACCAACTAGCTGCGTCTACACGGCCATTAACTCGCAGTAGTAAATTTTCATCCAAGTATGGAACCAACGCATATAATTCACTACTTTTCGGCAAATTTTCTTCAGATTTTATAATTTCAATTTCGGCATTAAATTTTTCTTTCTGGGCTTGGCGACAAAGATAAATTTCCGCAGTTTTTAGTTCAGCAGCAGTCAAACTATTTCTTTCATCTTGGCTTACTTTCCTTTGGCATCGACTTATAAAACGTAACATCCAGGCAACCGTTCGTTTTAGCTTCAAATAAGAAGAAAATCTACTAAAATCAATAATAGGAGGAATATTAATTAATAGAGCAAATTTTGGACGTAGCTCCTCAGTATCAAGGCTAGCTGGGCTTATATTCACAGCTTTGGGCCATTCATCTTCACCACCATAAAGAAAATTAGGCCACAGAACCAGCTGGATTCATTCGAAAGGTCGACCTGAGACTTCATCCTAGTGGTTTCATCAGCAACATTAATATTGGTGGGCAGCCATCTCCAATCTGCTGGGCTAGTGGAATCCAGAATTTCTGTGATTCGATGGGCAACAAAAGGCTTGTATCTATGACTTTCTGAGCCTATCCAATTAATCACAGTAGAGGAATCGCTCCAACAAATAAACCGAGAAGCCTTCATGGAATGCTCCTTCAAAATCGTATCCAATAATCGAGTACCCAAAACAGCAGCCTGAAGTTCGAGCCTTGGAATACTCATCGTTTTTAGAGGGGCACATCTAGTTTTTGCAGCTACGAAGGATACTTCAACTTTTCCATCAGGATTTATGGACCTCCAGTATGACGCGGCAACAAATGCATCCTCACTAGCGTCGACAAAAACATGTAGCTCCAGACGGATAGGAATACCATTTCCAAAATAACATCGAGGCACTTTCACATTAACAACATTTGTTAGCTCTTGGCGCCAAATATTCCACATGTCATATAAGTCATTGGGCAAAGGGTCATCCCATCGGACATCGTACCTCCATACCTCACGCATCAACAGTTTAGCCGTAATCATAAAGTTGCTCAATAGACCTAGTGGATCGAAAATAGACATTACCACACTAAGCAACTCTCGTTTTGTAGGAGCCTTCAAACCATTTATGACATCAGCATTCACGTTGTGGAACCTCAACTCAAACCTGAAAGTATCATCTTTAGGTTGCCAGTACATACCTAGGACTTTTTCTGACTGCAGCTCGTTGATATCGCTGGAAAAGTTCACCGGCTTCTCCATAGCACCTTTAAGAGCGACAATTACCTCAGACGAATTGGATGAAAAATTTCTTAGCTCGAATCCAGCTGACTTATGGATGTCACGAACTTGTTGGGCAACTTCAATAGCTCTTTCAGGTGTTGGAAAACTGTCGACGAAATCATCCACATAATGATGATCCAAGATAGACTTCACCGCACGTGGGTATTTTTCCCGATAGCTTAGGGCGTTGGTTTCTTTGACATAATGGGCTACGCAGGGCGAACAAGCAGCGCCAAATGTCATCAGAACCATCTCATAAGTATCTGGAGGCTTTCTGTCATCATCGCGCCAAAGGAAGCGTTGGGAACATCTGTCTTCAGGAGCCACAAGGACCTGGTGAAACATCTCTTTAATGTCGCCGCAAACTGCAACAGCTCCAACTCGAAAATTGAATAAAATAGACGGCAGAGGCTTATATTGCTGAGGACCCTTTAAGAGCATGGAATTCAACGAAACGCCTTCAACAGTTGCAGCAGTATCAAAAACTAGCCGAAGCTTCCCAGGCTTGTTGGGGTTGACCACTCCAAAGTGAGGAAGATACCAAGTGCTAGGGCAAACACCAGAAGCTTCATTAGGCAACAATTTCCTTACATACCCTTTTGACACGTAATCGTTCATGATGGACTTGTAGGCCTCACCAAATTGCGGAATTCTCTTCATTTTCCTCTCAATACCATTGAGTCTATTTAGAGCCATGGAGTAACTGTCTGGCAGGACTACATCATCAGAGCGCCACAAGAGCCGTGTTTGAAATCTTCCTTCAACTTTCACAGTAGTATTTGACGAGCTCGAGCAACCTCCTTCGATTCTATGACCGGTAAGACCTTGACTCCAAAATTTCAAAATAATTTGCCACCAAGTCGTAAATTAGAGTTTGACGGCTTAGCCCTCATCGGACCAAAAACGACCCAACCCAATGGTGTGTTGGCAGCATAGGGACCACTTTCTTCCAAAGGCACAATTTCATCAGGAAGATCAAGATGGCAGTGATCTAATCCTATCAGGACTTTAGGGGCCACACCATTGTATAATTTATTTAATTGGTAAACCAGGATGAGCGCTTAAATCCATATTGAAACTCTGAGCCGGCAATTTCAAATTCGAGACACCATAAACATTTTTTAAAGCATATTTTCTTTGCTTACCAATCCCACTTACTTGCAGATCAACCACAGATGCCATTTCGCCAGATTCCTTTCCAGCGTACCAGTGCAAGTTCAATTTACTTTGATGCCCCCGGAGGCCCAGTTGCCTCACCAAGGAGCTGTCCACCATAGTAACCGAAGAACCTTCATCCAACAACGCGTAAGTTTCAACCTTGTTACTAGGACCATAAAGTACAATAGGCACAACTCGGAACAGGAGTACGCTCTTATCTGCAGGACGGGATACACAGCTCAAGACAGACGCACTTCCATTTGATGAACCACTTGGGGCTTCTGACTCTCTTGGCCCAGAATATTTTTCGCGATTATTATTAATTTTTACATCATGTAGTAATTTGTTATGTTTTCGCAGGCAACCATCAATGGGACACTCTTATCGTTTACGGCAACTCCTACTAGGATGCCCCGACCCAAGACACGAAAAACATAACCTCAATTTCTTCACATTAGACCATCTGTCAGGCACACTCAATGAACTAAATTTTTTACACTCAAATAATTTCTGATTACCCTGGCACATAGGGCATTCTTGTTTATGTCGACCATCAACGGCGTGGAGGACAACTTTTCTTTTCGGTTCACTATAATTTCGATTACTACTCACCCCTTGAATAGTTTGCACCAAATCAGCAACATCTTTGAGCCACCTGTTAAAATCCAAAACCGTTGGATATGGCTTAATTGTTGAGGAATAACGGGCCCATTCCATTCGTTTACTCAAGGGAAGCTTACCAACCAATTCATCCATTAACAGCAAATGGCACAAGTCGATCAATAGCACTCTCACTAATGGGCTGAATTTCTTTCACTTGTTGGAGCTGACATCGGATAAGCATTTCTGGACGACCATATCGAAAACGCAACTGCTCCATCACCACATTGACGTTATCCGGATGTATGAGCAACGATTTAACACTCTCCCTTGCGTCACCCTTTAATGCCTTTTGGAGCCGAACACAATTTTCAAAATTATTGTAATTATAAACAGCAGTCGAATTACTAAAGGCTGTTGAAAAAATGGGCCAATCCTCAGGTGTACCACTAAATTCCGGCAGGTCATATATTTTTCTGTGCACTGCCATCGAACCGCCATTTTGAGACACAAAATTATTTGGCGGTAACATTTGTGTTAAAGGCGATCGGCTTGCACAAAAACCGGTACTATTTGCATTGCAGATAACACACGAAAATGGCGTACGGCGATCAGTGCAGTCAACGTTAGCTGAGACAGAATTTTCGACGTTGGCTTCACTAGTACCCGTCACAGCTGGCCCCATATTGGATGGTTGGGGCACGGCTGAGGATGGCGTCGAATTGGCATTAAGGGCAATGGACATAACTTTCTGAACAGTCAGCATCTGGACCTGGAGTGTATTAATTTGGCTTTGCAAGTCTTTCAAATTGATACCGAAATTGGGCTGGGGCATTGGAAGCTGTTGGCTAGGTTGAACCGTAGCTGAGGGCATGTTGGACGCGGCAGTGGAAGTGGTGGCTACGCTACCCAAGATTCCAGCGCAGGTGGAACTCGTAGACATTGCGACAGCGGCAGGGGCAGATAATATTTTATCACTTATTTGAGCAGTACTTACGATTGTCTTGGTTACTCCTGAGGTAGATGGAACTACTGGTATAGGCATTGCTGTTCCGGCGGCAGAGGAACTGGTAGACAGCAAAGGAGCTCCAGCGGCAGTGGGAGCCAATTGCTGTGACGGCAGATATGTTCCGGCAGATGGAGAACCACTATTATTTTATCCTTGAACTAATTTTACTTGTTAAATAATTTAAAGTTGAGCCAAAAATTCTTTATGTATTAAATACATCAAAAAATAACGGGCCAACTTAACGAAACAAAAGCACTGCAGAATAATATCGTTACATATAAATCTAACTGATCATTTACAATCATACATATGTATAAACAAATAGGAAAAAACGGGAATAAAAATACATAATATGAATATACATAAATGATCAAGAGACAAAATAACAAGACATTTAGGCAACTCACAGACTGACAAATCAAAATAAATAAATTCAAACAAAATAATAAATGTTTCCAGTTTTATGAGCCATTAAGCGACATATATTATATACATATATATTTGCAAGTTTGTTAAATTGTATGTCAATCACGGCTAAATCGAATTTAATGATATTTAAAACATAAACAGATCTTTGTTTTTTGTGGGTCCAATGGGATATATATATCTGTTTTCAAAACTAGGGCTAGGAGGATATAAGGGACATTTTTATACGAATGACTCAATTTTAATATGTTTGGTGCTGAATTAAATAAAAAATTTATGTTTTATTTTAATATAGTTTATTTGATTGATTTTAATAATTTGATTTTTTAATAATTTTTTGATTTTAATAATTTGTATTTAATTATTTTTATTCAAGCTTTAGGTCGTTAATTATTTTTATTCTCGATATTTCGCTACTCCTTTGTGTAGCATCATCAGGAAAAATTAAAAAATTAACGTTATGAAAATTACAATTAAAAAAGTATTGAAAAAATTTACTTCAAAGTAACATATTTCAAAAAAATTTTTTGTCATAAACTTATCAAAAAATTTTTAAACAAGTACAAACAATAATTAAATTATTTCTTATTTACTAAATGTCTGTAAATTTGAGCTACATTATCTGTGTCTGCCTTAAAATTAATTCTCTGTGTGTTTGGTGTATTAATAATTTGTAACATTTCTAATATGTAACGACGTTTATAATTGTTTTCTGAATTTAGTACTGAAACATTATCAAAATTGGGATAGTGATTTAATTCAGCACAATGAGAAGATAATCCTGTTTTTTGCGAATTAATATTCCTATATTTTTGGTCTTATTTATGTCCAGCAATTCTAGTTTTTAGTTTATTTTTCATTGTGCCTACATATACTTTATTACAATTTTCATTTCCGCTACAAGGTATTTTATATACTACATTTGACAAATCTAGTTTTTGGATGCTATCTTTAGTTTTACTGAATAATCTGTTTAATGTGTTATGCGTTTTTAATGCCATTCTATACTTAGTATTATCAAAGATTTTTGATTTTTCTAAACGTTCGGATATTACAGGTACATAAATTAAAGACTTATAAATTTTTGGTTCTATAATATCTCTTGTATTTTGATAAATTCTTCTTCTTCTATATTGACTTATTAATCTATTTGTTAGCTTTATAGGAAAATTATTATCATTTAATATATTTCTAATTTTATTCATATTATTTTTGTGGAATTTTTTATTGCTTATCGTTAGAACTCTATCTATCAAATTTTTAGCTGTGTTAACTATGATATGTTTACTATGTTTTGAGTAATAATTAATTATTCTTCCAGAAGACGTTGGTTTTTGATACCAATCTATTAATAAGTCATTACCACTCCTAATGAGTAAAGTATCTAAATATGGAAGATTCGAATCAGTCTCTATCTCAACTGTAAATTTAATGTTAGGATTAAACTCATTAAATGTCGTTAGTAAACTGTCAATGGCTCTATCGGATATTATACAGAACAAATCATCTACATATTTTGTCAGTATTATCGGTTTAACAATTAATTATTCAATACTTATGTCTAGTAATTTATCCATAACAATATCTGCTACAATGGGAGAAGCTGGAGATCCCATCGGTAGTCCTTTTTGTTGTTTATAAATTTTACTATTATATTGAAAATATCTGCTATCTGCTATCAATACAAAATGTTAAGATACGTAAAAACAAACTCTTTTCTATACTTGTGTGTCTTTCTATAATATTCCATTTTTCTTCTATCGTACTAATTGCTAAGTCAACAGGTATACTTGGAAATAATGACACTACATCTAATGAAATCAATTTCTCATCATCTTTTATTTTTTGATTTTTTATTTTATCTTTAAAATCTAAAGAGTTCTTTATATTATATTTTGGATGTTCCGTAATCTTTTTTAAAATATTTGTAATATATTTGCATAATTCATAAGAAGGAGTATTTACACAAGAACAAATTGGTCTTGTGTAATAGAGATAAATATGTTTTAGATAAGGTAAAAGAAGCTGAAAAATTTTTAAAAAGGAATAAAGATATACTTATATTAAAAGCAGATAAAGATAACGCTTCAGTAGCTATATATAAACAGGATTATAACATACGTATTGATAATATTTTAGAAGATAGCACAAATTATCAACTATTAAATAAAGACCCCACGAATAAGTTACAAAAAATAAATGACAATTTTGTTGAAGAACTCTTTAGATTAAAAATTATTACAACTTTAGACAGAATTAAATTAAAAACAAATATTTCTAATGCACCTAGGTTATATGGACTACCCAAAATTCATAAAGACGGATTTCCTTGAAATACATGTGTGAGAACGAATTGGCGAATAGTATCACGATTGAAAATGCTGCCGAAAAACTGATAACAGCAGATTTATACAGACTTGAAAACTTAAAAAATTATGCAATTTGTTTTATCAATAGTCAAAGCAATGCTGTAGCAAATACCAAGGGTTGGAAAGAGATTGTTAATAACCATAGTCATTTATTAGTAAAACTATATTTAAATAAATAGGTTAGTTTTAATTTTTATACTATTGGTTATAATATAAAAGTTTTTTATTTAATTATAAAAAATTTAAATATGGCTTGATATCAACTCATTAAAGTCATTACCGAATTCGATATTAAATGTTTTTTAGAGTGTTAAAATTATATTCTCCTTGATCTTAATTTCTTTTGCTTTTTAGGTTTGTTTATATTTTCACTACCCCCCGTCACCATTAGTCATTAAACCCGGTCTCCATTAGACATTAACATGTCTTAACAAAATCCAAACTTCATATAAAAAACATTATTAAAGATAATAATGAGCACGTTCACAACACGTAACTGTTGAGCTCAACTGCTACGAAACTGTTGCCAACTGTTGACCTCAACAGTTACGTTTTAGAAAAGGCTTGAGAAATACACTGCAAAATAAAGAGTTGATAAATGTAAACAATTGAAAAAAATAAAAGAGGAACAAAAGAAATGATTTAAATTAATGAATGAAAAAATTTGTTGTCATTCATTTGAATTTTTTTTCAATCATTTAAGTTTTAAAACTTTTATTATTTTTATTTCCTGAGATGCTACCCAATGGTGTAGCCAAATATTGAGAAAATAAAAATTATTAAAACATTTTTTATAAAAAGACCTAGTGCTTATTAAAAAATAGAATTCAAAAATATAAAAAAGGTCAAAAACTACAATAATTATTTAAAATATTTTATGATACAAAAAATACCCAACTGTTGAGTTGAGCGCAACTAGTCAACAACCCGTTTCTAAGACATACTCAAACGTTGACAACAGTTACGTCTTATGAACGTGCCCAATAATATTTATTTATTTATTTGTTAATTTGTAATATTACATTATTTACATTTAACTTTTTATAAAAAGAATTTAGGAATTGTATTCCTTTTCTACTTTGTAGATGATTATTAATACTTAATATGTTATTTGCAAATCAAATATGAAAAAGGAAGGACAATTTTCAAAACCTATTTAAAGCTTTTTTTGACTAAATCTAAGGATTGGTTAAAGGGTAAAAAAATTAGGCTTGAATTACATCATTGACATGTGTAAACTGTGATTGATGACATCTTTGCGTGAAGTTTCTTGTAAATTCGCGGATTTTAAAATGATCAAGTTCTATGTTGACAAGTGTGTTTAAGCCTCGGGTGGAGTAGTTCCAGGATAATTTCATTATTAGCTTTAAAAGCTTATTTTGTGCTATCTACAATTTTTTAACATGACAGGCTGCTGTTGAAGACCAAACGGGTGAGCAGTAAAATATTATTGGTTGGAATATTGCTTTGAAAACCATTAACTTGTTTTGAACATTGAGATCCGAGTTTCTATTTATGAGACGTTATAGCATTGTTATAACCCTATTTATTTTGTCTATTACATTTGGAATATGATTTTTGAATTTTAATTTAGGATCCAACAAGACACCTAAATATTTAACATTAGTTTCCCAAGGAATTTCGTGGTTCATAAAACGAAGTGAAGTTTGAGGCACATAGCAAGATTTTTTCCTTCGAGTGAAGAACATTGCTTGAGTTTTGTTTGGATTTACGCAGATGTTCCATTTTGAGAAATAGTTGTGCAATTCGGTAAGAGCATCTGTGAGATTTTCTATAATATCCGATGCATATACTTTTGAACTTAGTATTGAAGTATCATCAGCGAAAATTGAAATTTCACATTCAGGGTGTTTTGGGATATCAGACGTAAAAACATTATATAAAATTGGTGAGAGGCACGAACCTTGCGGGCAACCAACTGTTACAGATATTTCGTCCGAGTACGAAGCACCCAAAAAAACCTTATAGGTTCTTTCAGATAGAAAGCTTTGAATAATTTTTATAATTTCAAGCGGAAAATTTTTGAGGTACAATTTATAAATGAGTCCGTTATGCCAAACCGAGTCAAAAGCTGCTTTTATGTCCAAAAGGACCATCCCAGTTGATTTTTCTTCTATAAAGTATGAATGTACCAAATTTCTTATTTTTATGAGCGGCTGCGAAGTATTGTGTTCTCGTTTAAACCCAAACTGTTGAGGAGGAATTATATTGTTTGTGTCGATGAAGCTGGTGAGCCTTTCTTTTATAATTTTTTCTAGAAGTTTACCGATGGAATTTAGAAGGCTAATTGGTCTATAAGAACTGGGACATTCAGGCGGTTTTTTTTGTTTTAAAATTGGTATAGTTTTGGCTTTTTTCCATACTAAAGGGAAGTAGCTAAATTTTAAGCAAGAGTTAAATATTGTAGTGAGAAATAGAACAGCTTTCTTAGGTAAGCTCTTTAAGCATTTATTATTTATTTCATCTAATCCAGGGGATTTTTTGTTCTTAAGTTTCTGTATTAGTGTCGAGGTTGTGTTGAAATCTATTAGAGACGAACTTGGTGCAATTCCATGTCCATGTTTCTTATATTATTAGCAACTTCGTTTGCTTCGACAACTGTTAGAGCATCACTTAAATTTTGTGCGCTGCTGTAGTTTTCTTTAAAGGTGTTAGCCAGGATTTTAATTTTATCTTGTTGTTCGAAGTAAATTTTATCATTTTGCTTCAAGAATGGAATACCATTATATTTCTTTTTAAGAATCTTAGAAATTTTCCAAAAAGAAAGATCTGATTTGTCAAGCGAAGATAACATATTGTACCATGATCTGTTTTTAAATAGGCTTATTTCCAAAGATATTTTGTTGTTAAGCAATTTCATCATTTGAAAGTCACTAATATCTCGGTATCGTTTCCAGTTTCTCCTCTATATATTTCTATGTTGTATAAGGATTTTTATATTTTGAGGAAAGACCTTATTTACTGATGTACGCCGACATTCTGTACACTATCATTTATGGCAGTTTTTATGACATCATTAAAAGTATTTATCATGAGGTCGATTTCGTCGTTATTAGTTATTTCTTGGAGATCTGGACATAGCGGGAGATTTCTCCAGATACTGTGTGCGTATCCCAATTTGTTTTGTTAAATTTGTAAAAGAGATTATCGCTGTTTATATATTGCATATTAACGGTGCTGTACCCCCGGGGGTTCCAAATGTCACTGCAGGAACATGGCAAATGCTTTGACGCGGTCCACTCGGGGAAAATAGGGGCACCAGACGCTAGGGTTCCTAGAGCCTAAATCTGGAAGAAAAGGTCTGTGTGTGAAAACATACGGGTTCTCTTCGAGGCCCGACCAGTGCCCAAAGGACTGGTACCACGAGAATCGGTGGCCCCACAGAGAGCCTATCCTCTCTGTGACCGGTTATTGGTGAGGTCCCCTTCGGGGGTACACGTGGTGGCTGTGGTTTAAGATCGATTAAGTAGGTAAGGTGCAAGGTCGATCAAGTGTGCTGTTGCACTCTCAACTGACGGAGTTTGATTAGTTTCCAAACCCCTGAGCAAGAGGTTATAATATGGATCTAGGCTTGCCTTGGAAAGGCTTGCCATATTATATAAATTGCTACTCATTGTGACTATATCACACACAAAAAGCGATTGGTGGCAATCGTAAAGTGTTGTTATACTACACAATGGGGGCGCTAGTCTACGCCTAAGTTTCACTCGGTGGTAAGACCACCGTGAGGTTAGGCCGAGTATGGCAGGTATTTACGTTAATCTTGTTCCACAAATTAACGGTGCTGTAAATTGGTAGATAATCTGATGACAGGTCATTTATAACGCTTATGGTATAAAAATGTTGCGGAATGTTAGAAAGAAAAAAGTCTAACGTAGACGGTTGTCACCTGGGATCTGCGGGAAGATACGTGCTTTCTGAAGGGAACAATATTTGCATAGTGTCTGATCTAAGACCCAATAATATAAAAAAACATTATTTATGTTGATAGCAAATGAAGACGGGGTTTAACATATCATGTAAGTCAAAAACATTAAAAAAAAACATTATTAATACTTTTTTAAAGCATGTTAATGACTAATAAGGACGGGGGTTTAAGAAAATACACAAAAAAGTGACAGAAAAAATTTGTAAAATTAAAATTATTTTATTTCTTTTATCTAAAATAGTGTTTGTTTTATTTTAATTTTTTGTTTACGACTTTTTATACAAACAAAATTCCTGTAGTTGTTGTGCTTACGATATCACCCAAAGTAATTAATTAGACTTGGGTAGTTCACGAACGAACTAGTTCTATAAATTGAACTAAATGAACTAGTTAAAACTTGTATGTCTACCCAGTTCAATTTTTTAACTATGGCTTTGTATTTGAACTATTAAACAATTGTTTCCTTTTTTTGACAACAATGTAGAACTGCCATACAATTTAATAACCATTTTATGAATTTATTATTTTTGAAAATTATTAATAATATAACTATAATAAGATGAATGAAAAGTAGTTCAGAGCACAAATCATAGTTCAAAAGAAATAATTCTTGCAAAAAAAACCGACTACAAAACAAATATATGTGCATCAATTCTAAACTAAAAATTTAAAAGGAAGTAATCTGTAAGAAATAGTACTCAAATCAAATACTTTTATACTTGTTGCTCTAACGGACATAGTAATATACGTTCTGTACATTCAAATGTCTATCCGTAACGGTTAAGCAGATAAAGCCATATACGACAAATTACCTCAGATATGAGGACACCCTTTATTTTTTTGACACTTATTATTACTGACACAGTAATAAAAAGTAACGGTTCCAAAGATATGGGCATATACCTTAAACAATATCACCTAGGGGACACCCTTTAATGTGCAATTTTAAATTAAACACTTATTTTAAAGGACAGATTCTTTGTAAATTTCAAATGTCTGTCTAAAACGGTTCAAAAGTTTGGCCATATGCATCAATTTACATCAACAATTGAGACACCCTTTAAACTTTTAAATATTTATAAATGTTATTATACGGGGCATAGTAGTGGAGATTCTGTCTAATTTTCAAGTGTTTGTCTATAACGGTTCAAAAGATAGGGCTAGATAGGTAAAATTATATCAATTATTCTGATACCCTTTAGTTTCCAAATTTAAATTATATACTTGATGTTATAAAGGACTTAGAATTACAGGTTCTATGTAAATTTTAACCGTATCTGTTATGATTCAAAAGTTTTGCAATATACATCAAATCACATTAACTATTGGGACACCCTTTTACTTCTAATTATAAATATTTCATTTCTGATTATAAATATTGGACATTTTGTCCAATTTTCAAGTGATTGTCTACAATGGTTCATATATTTAAATTGACCTCCCATATGGGGACACCCTTTAATTTTTAAATTTATTTTTTTTATTAATTTCTGTTATTGGCAGCTATAGTAATAAGCAGTTTTTTTAAATTTTACAAGGGTGCCATTTACGGTTCATAATACGTAAAAACACGTATGTTGTATGGAGACACCCTTTAATTTTCAAAATTCTGCACTTTTTTAAAATGGGACCAATCTGTAAGCATTTCCTTTCTAATAAAGAAAAAATTTTTAAAATCGGTTCAGAAATGACTGAGTTCTGCGGGCACAAACATAAAAAAAGCAACATTCAGACGAATTGATAACCTCCTTCTTTTTTTGAAGTCGGTTAAAAAGAGCGTTTGAACTAACAGATTGAATTACTAAGTAGTTCATAACACAAATCATTGTTCAAAAGAAAAAAGAGCGAGTGAACTAAAAGATTGAGATCTCCAAGTACATGCAAGTCTACATGGTACAATAAACATATGAATTCGCAGTGGCAAGTCTGCAACTAGTACAACCATGGTAGAATAAACGAGGTAGAGTTGGTTTTACAAAACAAAAATCGCATGTATTTTGTTGGTAGATTTTTGAATTGTAGATGTCAAAAACAGCCGATAAATTAAATTAAACAATTGTTCTAAAATACATTTCAAATAAGTTTTATTGTTTATAAAGGCACCCATACACGTCGTTTTAACCGTACGGTTAAAACTGTACAGGTGAAACTGTCGGTTTGTGGCCAAAAACCATCCTTCTTGCACGTATAAAAAATATCTGTTGCTTCTTGATTTTAATAGTCGGTTTTGAGACGTGTTCGTTTAAAACTGCTCGTGTGTTAAAAAGGACGGTTTTTGTGAATTTTACTGTCAAATATGTATTTTTTTGTTTTTTTTTTATGGAATAAATTGGAATAGTTTACCATTTGAGTTGCACCTTTGTTGTTATTGTTGCCGTCATGATGCCACCAAGTAAAATAAATACGTCTTGAACTGAAGTAAAGAACATGTAGTGTGTGGATATGGTCACCGTTCGTGTTTGCCCGTAGAGTTTTAACCGTGCATTTAAAACTGATAAATACGATCGACGTGTATGGGCGCCTTAAGTATAGGAAGGGGGGTAAAAATTTAAGAAATATTTATTTCTGTTGTACTGGAATAGTTAACATAGTTCAGTAAATAGATTACATAAATAGATAGCCAACTCTCCCAATGTCAAAAAGTGGCTATCAATGTCTTCACACTTACGGGTATGGTGCGAATTCATTGATTAGGGAATGAATATTTTCAATACAGAATAAAAAATAATTAAAATTAGTTTTCAATTCAACGTTAAAATACAAGAACCAAAGAAATAAGTAAGAGTAAATATACTTCGAGCTCGAGGTCAAAATGTAGTTTAAAACTAATTCTACACTACATTTTGACCTCGAGCTCGAAGAATATTTACTCTTGCTTGTAACCCAAAAGGGTCGAATAAATAACTGATATACATATTTAACAAAAGAAATATTTAATTTTTGAACATCTAAAACTACATATGTGCAGTTTAGGTAGTGTGGGGAAATATTTTTAAAAACCAATACGTATACAAACTTGTCTAAAAATACATTCCTAGACTTAGGTTTTTTAGCAAAAGACCTGGGTTTTTGACATTTCAGTTAGCTATCTATGTGTAATCTATGATGTTAACATATTTCAATGATGCCAGATCCAAATAAAAAAGTCCCACTTATAATAAAGCCCAAAGAAAAGCAGAATGTAGAAAAAACAAAGGAAGAATTAAACAATAAAGTTGATCCTGTGAATCTAAAAATATCAAATGTAGAAAATAGAACTTTAGTAATTCAAACTGAAAATGATGAGGAAAGAATAAAAATAAAATCAGCAATTGAAAAGGAAATGAGTGAAGGCTATGAAATAAAAGTTCCACACCCTTTTGAAATGAAAATTGACATAACGGACATGACTTTTAAATATAATGATAACGAATTGGTGGATAAAATAAAGAAACAAAACAATATTTTACGTGAAAGTGAACTGAATGTTATAAAAATGTATGAATTTAAAAGAAATAATAGAACAGTTTATAATGCTAAATTAAAAATAGATAATGAATCGTATCAGGAAATAATGAAAGAAAAAAGAATTAATATTGGTTGGGAAAAATGCAGGGTATTCGATGGAACAGAGGTTATGCAATGTTTCAAATGTCAGGGATTCAACCACAAATCAAGCGATTGTAAAAATACAGAAATTTGCTTAAAATGCCATGGAGCCCATAGAACAAATGATTGTAATAATGAGAGAATGAATAAATGTATAAACTGTATACGTGTAAATCAAATATTAAATCTTGGACTTGATGAGAATCACTTTACAATGTTTAAACAATGTCCTGTGTATCAAAATAAGTTGAATAACAAGAAGAAACAAATGTGTTACGGTTTGCTTGACCTGACGTTATCACCGACTAGCTATCAGTCCCAGGAGGTTCCAACCCTTCCGTCAGGTTTGAAACAGATAACACAAAAACAAAGAGAATTAACACGAACAAAAACAGAAAATTTAAACTCATCACACACTATACCATAGACAAAGTTTAGAGACGGATGTTTGTCTCTTTATAGCCCACCCCACCATGTCGTAAATTACTTCCTCTCCAAGCTACGTTTTACGACCCAATTCCCGCCGACCAAACTTCACCACTTACCAGACCATCATTGCCATCACCCTATAGAAATTATTCCATTATTTTAAAATTTATGTATTTTCAAACACAAAAGAACATTTTTTTATTCGTTCAACACTTAAACTAATACATGCAAAATAAGGAAAACTTTTTATCTTAAAACTATTGTTTATTTTAAATATATTATTTTTCCTATTTCTTACATTAACACTTAAATTTAGATCTGTTTTTATTTTAACTATATGTGTAGCTCTATCTCTTTAAATTTTTATATATTTTACTTCCTGACTTTTTTTTTCAGCAATAGCTAGTTTTTTTTTTTTTTTTTTTTTTACAGCTCAAACTATCTTCTTTTTTCTTTCCTATACAAGGATTTACAGACCTAATTCTCTATACACTTAAAGGAGCTCCCTGAAGTTAAAATTGTTTGCCTGACATTAACAGACGAAATAGGTATTCTTTGCTGACTCTATTCGCGCCTAATTTGAGCAGTAATTTTATCGTTACTTTCAAAGATATAACTACACGAAATTTAATTTGCTTTGTTTTCGGACTTAAAAGTTAAACACATACTATCACACTCACAAGATGGACACAATTATTTAACGTTTTCACAATTAACTTAACACTAAATTAATTATGTACGTTCTAACCAAAATTTTTTTTTTTTGTATTTTTTTTATAATCCCTTTTTTTTATAATAAATATGTTTCGATTTATTTTTTTATCAAACACAGAAGATTTTTCTATTCTTCTGCCACCAAGAAAAAAAAGGTTATTTTTTTTTTTTAAAGAAATCCTTCTTACAGGAGCTAGATGCTCGTTTGGTGTAATTATAAAATTTTGTAAATTTTACCCTCACTTTGGTGCACTTTATTTTTGCGATTTAAAGGAAATATAATACTTCTGCTCAACCATTCTTCCTTGGCTTTGAATTGGTAGAAATAAAAACTTTAAACTTTTACCTGGCTATTCCTCTCGACTCGGTTTAGCATACCCAAAATCCACAATTGAATCACAATTTGGAGGCACTGTATGTTAGGAAATAGCCACTATAACAAAGATTTAAAAAAAAAATGTCTAATCAGGACTTGATTGTTTCTCCTGCATATTAATAAACTTACGTATTTTTTTCAATATCTTCACAAAAAAATAACAATTTAAAATAATTCCGAGCCACAGTATCCACTTCCACAGTTTCCACTTTTGTAAAAAGGACAACTTTAATTTTAATAATTGATTTATAATATGATTCAAGTGCACTTCACAACTTTAACTTTCACAATGTCCCCATTAGCTCTTTTCACCTCCTTAAATACGATCGCGAATCTATATACTTTAATTATGTCTCCTGCCTATGACACCCTATTTACTGGTTTATAAGAGTTTTCTTATTTTCACTTTCTCCCGTCGCTTTTCTCTTTTGCCCAAAATACTCAATAGTTTGCCCGCCAAGGCTCTCTTCATCCTCAATATTTGCAAATTTTCCCGCCAAGGTCATTTACTTTCTTACCGCGCATACGTATATACTTTCCCCTAACAAATAGCTATATTTTACAAATACTTAATTTTTACTAACAAAATGATTTTAAATTTGGCGGATTAGTTAAATAAATACAGAAAATGACTACATTAAATAAATTCTTTCCTTTATCCTTCATCCATTGTCCACAAATCCATAAAATTCTCACATCAACTGCTCAACTGGTATTAGAGTTTCATAATTTTAGCACGTATCTTTTTTATTCTTCTTTTATTTAAAAATAATGTTTAAAAAAAATACTACGGTTACACATGAATGAAATACAGCCCTGTGTTCTTTTTAATGACATGCATGCGTTGCCAATTACCAAAAAAAACTTAACGAATGTCAGCCATCACATTTTACTTACACATGCAAACAGCCACATTCTTCTATCAGCAGCGCAAGTGAGTAGACAAATTCTTTTGTGTTAATAATTCATTTCATTTCTTTTCAGAAAAAATGCTTGGGATAAAGTTTTGGTAATGTTGTATCGTTTCTTTACAATCCATTACTCATTTATTAATATTAATTTTCTATATTTTCAGGGAAATTCTAACAAAAAAAATCAATAAATTATGCGAACTAACAAAAGAACAAAACATGTACATATATGAAAATTTGCAAAAATAATGGTACAAAACCAAACGCATAAAAACTAACCAAAAAAAAACAAACGCAAGAACAACAAAACTGAAAAGAACTAATTACAAAAACAACATATCCCTACCAATAAGAAAAAAAAACCCTAAAGAAAAACTAAACCAAATGAAAACAAACAAAATATAAAACTGAACATATAAAACATGGGACTCGGGCCAGAGCTCCTCCCTTTAGCTCATTTTATTAGTGAGGGATTTGAGGTTTTTAGATATGTAGATTTGCCTCTTCCCGACACTTCATCCTAAGGAAATTTCACGCAAAATTTTTTTTTCTTAATGTTGTTGGTTTTGTAAAATAAACCACCCGCAACAAAACTCCGTGGTCGCTGGCAAAAAGGCAGAGAGAACGGTGTGCGGGGTGTTTTAATCTTTTGTGCATTTAATTTACAAAGCCAAACGTGGGGAACTCCCACACCCTGAACAAGAGTCTCATCAAATGTTAGCCGGGCAATCAACTTGCTAGATTTTGGATGGTTTACGGGAAGTATTTGTGTGCATCTTACAGTCGATAAGAATTTTACTTTGTTGTCACTTTCTTGTTTGTTTACAGTGAGGCCATTAGGATAGGGGTGTTTTAATCTTTCCCTCCACTGAACTTACACAATGTCTACTACAAAGAAGAATGATTAGGCTAGACTTATATGTATATCACAGGTAAGCTTATTGCACATTAAAAAAAAATTATCACCGAGAAAAAAATATAGTCATTAGACACAAATTAGTTACATTTTGAGCTGTTAATAGAAATAAGACATTACGACAGATATTCAGACTTTGTTTTCTTAACCTAATATTGCACATATTATCAGTATTTTAACTGAAGTTCATACTATCATCATGAAGTGAAAATTTAGGACAAAACAAACAAACATCATGCCATAACTCCTGTCTTAACCCTAATATTGCACTATAACCGATTATTTTTTTCTCATTGAAAGGTTGTCTTTCTAATGGCAAATATTAAATTTTAATATCTTTTACGTGGTATATACCAATGGACCTTCCTCTTAGGTCTTCAAGCTCATACATATTGTTACCTATGGGCCTAACTATGCGACACTTTATAAATTTCTTGCAAAACTTTGCATTTATGTTTTTTCCAAAATCACTAAGAATCATGTTCCTACGAAAAACTTCTTGACCTGGTGCAAGTTTTATTTTCCGGGCTCCCCTATTATAACGCTCTGCACTTTTTTCATATGCCTCATGCATATTTCTTCTAATTTTATCCCTTAAAAGTTCTAGCTTCTCATAATTGGCTAGGTTTTCAATTTCATGGTCAGACAGTGACATTAATTTTCGGGCCAGCCTATAATCAGCCCCATTCGAAAACATGTGAAAGCCAAATAAAGCAAAAAAGGGAGTAAAACCGGTAGCAGAATGTACTGAATTTCTCAGAGCGCATTCAATTTCAGATAAATATAGATCCCAATCCCTGTGATCCTCGTTCAAATATGCTCTGATTGCTGCTAAAACCGATTGATTTACCCTCTCGGAAGCGTTTGACTGCGGAGAATGTACAGCTGTTTTCATATGTTTTATGCCAAATGTTTCCAACAAGTTTACAAAGCCTTTGGCAACGAATTGTGAACCATTATCGCTATGGATTATTTCAGGAACCCCAAATTTATAAAATATTTCTTGAGTTAAGAATTTTATCACGTTAGCAGTTGTTGCCTCTCTCATGGCTTTTAAAAAGGTAAACTTAGTGAAATGATCCATCACGATAAACACATAGCTGTTACCACATTTCGATCTAGGGTATTTCCCTAGGATATCAATATATAGCTTTTGGAACGGTCTCTCTGTAATTACCTCCTGACCAATTTCAGGCACTAAATTTTTATTTGAAGGTTTGGTTTCTTTGCATATTTGACAATTTTTAACGTATTCTCTAATCTGAATCGTCATTTTGGGCCAATAAAAGAAACGTTTTACTCTCTCAATGGTTTTTGCCATCCCACCATGAGCACAAGTACTCGACGAATGCAATTTCTCTATTATGGCGTGAGTCAAACTTGGCGGAATCCACAGTTTCCATTGGATTTGCTGGTCTGTATCTTGTTCATAGCTGGTACGTTTGAATACTTTTCCATCTACCACCTTGATATCCGGTAGCTTGTCTTTATTTTCTTCAACCTGTTTTATTAGCGTTAAGTACTCATCCGATTCAAATTCAGTTGTTTCGAAATCTAACAAATCTTCTACCTGTATTTCATCTATATATTGAGGAGCGCGTGATAACATGTCAGCTACCACATTCTCAGACCCTTTCCTGTGTTCGATTTCAAAGTCGAACGCTTGTAACTGTAAAGACCACCTTGCTAGTCTTCCACTTAAGTCTTTGAGATTCATCAGCCATTTTAGGCTAGCATGATCTGTAATAATAGAAAACGGCATCATCTCAATGTAAGGCCTAAATTTTCGTACAGCCATTACAGCTGCTAGGCATTCTTTTTCTGTAACCGTATAATTTTTTTGACAGGGATTTAACTTTTGCGAATAAAACGCAATCGGATGCTCTTCATTTTTATCATTTAACTGGTACAGAACTGCTCCGATTCCATAGTCGGAGGCATCACATTGGATGTAGAAACGCTTGATAAAATCAGCATGGCGCAAAACTGGGGCTGAAGTCAAGGCTTTTTTAAGTTTTTCAAAAGCTTCTGTAGCTTCAGGTGTTAAACAAAACTTTTTTGACTTTTTAAGGGTATCTGTCAGAGGCGCTGATATAGTTGCAAAATCTTTAATAAAGCGTCTATACCACCCCGCTGTGCCAAGAAAACTCCTCACCTCCCTAGCAGTTTTTGGTATTTTTATATTTCTAATGGCCATAACTTTATCTGGATCAGTTTTCAGGTTACCACCTCCTATAATAAAGCCTAAATATTTCAATTCTTGAAAGCAAAATTGTGACTTGCCTAAACCTATAGTTAAATTCGCGTTTTTTAAACACTTTGCTACCTCACTCAAAAGTTTTAGATGTTCCTCAAAGGTGCTAGATATTACCAGCAAATCATCTAAGTAGATGAAAACATTATCTCGCAAATTGTTCGGTATGACTTTGTCCATTAGACGACAAAGTCTTTGTGCCGCATTGCATAAACCGAACGGCATTACTCGGAACTGATACAATGGTCTGCCAGCTACAGTGAATGCAGTGTAAGCTTTACTTTCACTATCTAACTCAATTTGCCAGAAGGCATACTTTAAATCGACGCTACTAATAAAATGAGTTTCGTCTATTCGACTTAAAATTCCGTCAATATTTTGGAGCGGATAAGCATCCTTCACTGTTAATTTGTTTAACTTTCGGGCATCTAGGCAAAAGCGATTCTTTCCAGGCTTTCTTACAATGGTCGTGCGGTTTGACCACGGACTATCACTTAACTCAATAACATTTAAAGCTAACATGTTGTCGATTTCCTTATAAGTGATTTCCTGAACTGCAGGAGAAATTGGGTAGTACCTGTCTTTTATAGGCTCTGCACCATCTATTAATTTAATAGTGTGTTTTTCTAGATGAGTAATACCTAAACCTTTTTCCTCGAATGTATCGAATTCCTTTATGACCTTATCTAACATTTCTCTTTGTTCCTTATTTAACTCATGAGGTCGCAATTTATAAGCATTATCCTCTGTTAAAAAATCTTTCCTTACTTTCTCCATATCTAACTCTTCTACTCCTATGATATCAGGGGCCAACTTAAATAACTTCCAAAAATCTATTCCTAAATAAAGAGATTGTTCCAAGTCAGGACAAAGATACAGCAGCAAATTATTTTCCTGATCTTTGTACTTAATGGATACATTTACTTTTCCTAATATTCGATGATATTGACCACTGGCTGTTTTCACATTGGTCAATAAGGGTTGAATATTAAGATCTACATCCTGTATAAATTCCCTACAACCTTTTCCTAAAATGCTAACAGATGCTCCTGTGTCTAAAAGTCCTTTCATTTCTATACCCTCTACTACTACGTCTGCGAAACATCTATTGTCTAAACTATCTTGGCTTACCCTATTTAATGCATCAATAACCAGCCTTCTCGCTTTGCGACGTGCTTTAAATTTTTCTCTAACTTTTCGAATACGATTAGAAATTGTTTTATCATTCCCGAAAATACGAGCCCTTACCGTTTCATAATTCTGTCGTCGCACTTCTCTGGATACATAATGTCTAATCTGTGGCATGTTATCTACATGAACAGAAATCTTATTATTTATACTATTTAGTTCTTTGCAGGGGTCAACCCTTCTGACGAGCGTTGGTCCCCCTTCGTTCCCACGCTCTTCGATTGGTTTCCCGAATTACAATTCGGACATCGTGGTGTTATCACATTCGGTTTTCCACATCTATAGCAAAATATTGATCTCTCCTGTACTAAACATTCCATAAATACATGGCCTTGCTGCCTACAGTTCCAACAAGTAATTGGCTGTTTAGATTTTGCATTTATTTTTAAAGCATCTACTTGCTCATATGCATTAGTAGTCACCTCTTTAATAAATGCTTCTTCACCTTCCAGATACACTTCATTCACATGCCTCGTTGGACGCAACATGGGTTGAGCATTTCGAAATTCACGTCTTGGAAAATTTCTTTCAGCCTCATTGCACTCGACTCTCAACTGTTCCACTGACGATACAGATATTGGGTACACGATCCTACCAATGCTTTCCTTAATATTGCGTTTAATTATTTTAATAAGATCATACTCCGGTATAGGTTGTACTAATTTTGACCTTAATTGGCACATCGCATGAAAATATGCATCTATGGTTTCACCAGTTTGTTGTTTTCTCTCAACTAAATCGGTCATTACTTCAAAGTTTGAGCGAGAGGTTTGATACTGGCTTAATAAAGCGTGGCGTAACCCTGGCCAATCAACGATCCCATGGGTTCGTATGTACAGCCAATACCACTCCCTTGCTGTTCCTGCCAGTAGCAAATGGAAGTCTCGCAGTACTTCACACCAAGGAATTTGATAATGCCTTTGTAAGTGTTCCAGTCGAAAGACAAAATCGTCTATACTTAAGTGAGATGTATTTCCATCAAACACTACGCCTAGTTTATCAACTCGTATTCGTGTCTGATCATTAACATGCATATTTGTGCTGGCCTCATAAGTCCTAGGACAAGGTATTGTCAAATTTCCTATATTTGAAGCGGAATTGCTATCAGAACTATTATCGGATACTACTCCTGTATTTAACCGCCCACTTGTTTGAGATGTACTAGCGCTACTAGAAGAATTTTGTATATTTTGAGTGGCCACCAAAACGTTTTGATTTTGTGCAGTAATGGCTGAAAGATTCGCTACGCATGCTGTCAGATCCGCTATGCTCTTCCTAATATCAGACATTTCATTCTGAACCATCTGCTTGACCTTATCTTCTAACGACTTTTGAACCACTAAAGCCTCGTCGGCCACCATCTCCCTGACTTCAGGCGCTATCTCTCCCCCTTGTGCGATTTCACCTATCCTGTTAGAGTTCATATTTGCAGGTTGACTTCCTGTCCTAATACTGTTTGACAAGTCTATAAATTGATTTCTATTTGGTTCAGTAGGCTGTGACATTATTCTATTTTGCGTAATAGTTTTCCTAACCTTTGGAAGCGTATGTGGAATGGACCTGTTTAAGTCAAAGCTGATATTCAAATTTCTTTTCCTATTCACCTTCTGTGATCGAGTTTCAACATTCATAATCTTAAAATTAGAATTTATAAAAATAATTGCCTAATCCTTTAATTTATTTTATTTTTTTTTTACAGTATCTAAAACTCGTTGACTATGCACCAAAAGACACAGTTTAGAACTCAGGATTTTATATAATGAAAATAATAACGAAAAATGTAAATAAATATTGAAAAAAAAAAATAGAACAATAAATGATTAAATCAATAAGTTAAATGAATAAGTACTAAATAAGAAGATAAATAAATAAATAAATAAATAAGTCATGCAAACAAAAAGTAAATAAGCAAATAATTAAGTATACAACCAAAACCAAAAATAAATGTATAGATTTTTACTTTGTTAATTGTATAGATTAATTAAATAAATGAATAAATTATGCAAACAAAAAGTAAATAATTAATAAATAAGTAACTAATTAAGTATACACTAAAACCAAAAATAAATATATAGATTTTTAATTTATTAATTGCATAAATTAATAAAAAAAATAAAAAAGTATAAAAATTTTATAAATAAGAAAGGTTAATTAAATTAAATATAAAAATAAGTAAAATTAGCAAACACTACAAAACAATAATAATATTCCAAAACCAGAACTAAAAAAAATATGAAATATAAATTAAATAAGATTTGTTAATAAAGTATATAAAAAAAATGATATATTAAACTTGTATTTAATTATTTTAGGTTTGGCAATGATGGACGGACGTGACAGTCGTTGCGGTACATATGTAAATAATTTTTAACTTTTGTCTCGTGGTATAAATTCATACTATTCTAATCCTATTGTTTATCGCCTGTGGTTTATCGTACTTCATTCCAACGTTTACTTAGAATGAGATTACGACAACTTGTAATAAATCAAATACTACTCTTCTAAGACCAGAATTTGTCATAAGAGGATATTTGACTTTATCACTTTCACAACGACGAATTATTATCACTTAATAACACTTTTATTAAACGAATAACAACGGAACGGACACAGTACATTTAAAAACAGGACAACATTCTGTCAAGATACTGTACATCTTTTCCGTAAGTATTTGCTAAGAAATTTATGTACAAAACCATTTCCTTTTATACGATTTTGAATTATTTGTAAATATCAGAAGCTATAAAAAGAAATGTTTATGTACTATAAAAATCTATTTGGTCTATTGTTTAATTTAGTGGTCTATTGCTACATGCCTAGTTGGAATACATGTCTCACATCACACATCGCGAGATACGTTTTAAAAACGTTTCTTGTGGTTTTTCATTTGTTTGGGCGCCATTTATGTTACGGTTTGCTTGACCTGACGTTATCACCGACTAGCTATCAGTCCCAGGAGGTTCCAACCCTTCCGTCAGGTTTGAAACAGATAACACAAAAACAAAGAGAATTAACACGAACAAAAACAGAAAATTTAAACTCATCACACACTATACCATAGACAAAGTTTAGAGACGGATGTTTGTCTCTTTATAGCCCACCCCACCATGTCGTAAATTACTTCCTCTCCAAGCTACGTTTTACGACCCAATTCCCGCCGACCAAACTTCACCACTTACCAGACCATCATTGCCATCACCCTATAGAAATTATTCCATTATTTTAAAATTTATGTATTTTCAAACACAAAAGAACATTTTTTTATTCGTTCAACACTTAAACTAATACATGCAAAATAAGGAAAACTTTTTATCTTAAAACTATTGTTTATTTTAAATATATTATTTTTCCTATTTCTTACATTAACACTTAAATTTAGATCTGTTTTTATTTTAACTATATGTGTAGCTCTATCTCTTTAAATTTTTATATATTTTACTTCCTGACTTTTTTTTTTCAGCAATAGCTAGTTTTTTTTTTTTTTTTTTTTTTTACAGCTCAAACTATCTTCTTTTTTCTTTCCTATACAAGGATTTACAGACCTAATTCTCTATACACTTAAAGGAGCTCCCTGAAGTTAAAATTGTTTGCCTGACATTAACAGACGAAATAGGTATTCTTTGCTGACTCTATTCGCGCCTAATTTGAGCAGTAATTTTATCGTTACTTTCAAAGATATAACTACACGAAATTTAATTTGCTTTGTTTTCGGACTTAAAAGTTAAACACATACTATCACACTCACAAGATGGACACAATTATTTAACGTTTTCACAATTAACTTAACACTAAATTAATTATGTACGTTCTAACCAAAATTTTTTTTTTTTTGTATTTTTTTTATAATCCCTTTTTTTTTATAATAAATATGTTTCGATTTATTTTTTTATCAAACACAGAAGATTTTTCTATTCTTCTGCCACCAAGAAAAAAAAGGTTATTTTTTTTTTTTAAAGAAATCCTTCTTACAGGAGCTAGATGCTCGTTTGGTGTAATTATAAAATTTTGTAAATTTTACCCTCACTTTGGTGCACTTTATTTTTGCGATTTAAAGGAAATATAATACTTCTGCTCAACCATTCTTCCTTGGCTTTGAATTGGTAGAAATAAAAACTTTAAACTTTTACCTGGCTATTCCTCTCGACTCGGTTTAGCATACCCAAAATCCACAATTGAATCACAATTTGGAGGCACTGTATGTTAGGAAATAGCCACTATAACAAAGATTTAAAAAAAAATGTCTAATCAGGACTTGATTGTTTCTCCTGCATATTAATAAACTTACGTATTTTTTTCAATATCTTCACAAAAAAATAACAATTTAAAATAATTCCGAGCCACAGTATCCACTTCCACAGTTTCCACTTTTGTAAAAAGGACAACTTTAATTTTAATAATTGATTTATAATATGATTCAAGTGCACTTCACAACTTTAACTTTCACAATGTCCCCATTAGCTCTTTTCACCTCCTTAAATACGATCGCGAATCTATATACTTTAATTATGTCTCCTGCCTATGACACCCTATTTACTGGTTTATAAGAGTTTTCTTATTTTCACTTTCTCCCGTCGCTTTTCTCTTTTGCCCAAAATACTCAATAGTTTGCCCGCCAAGGCTCTCTTCATCCTCAATATTTGCAAATTTTCCCGCCAAGGTCATTTACTTTCTTACCGCGCATACGTATATACTTTCCCCTAACAAATAGCTATATTTTACAAATACTTAATTTTTACTAACAAAATGATTTTAAATTTGGCGGATTAGTTAAATAAATACAGAAAATGACTACATTAAATAAATTCTTTCCTTTATCCTTCATCCATTGTCCACAAATCCATAAAATTCTCACATCAACTGCTCAACTGGTATTAGAGTTTCATAATTTTAGCACGTATCTTTTTTATTCTTCTTTTATTTAAAAATAATGTTTAAAAAAAATACTACGGTTACACATGAATGAAATACAGCCCTGTGTTCTTTTTAATGACATGCATGCGTTGCCAATTACCAAAAAAAAACTTAACGAATGTCAGCCATCACATTTTACTTACACATGCAAACAGCCACATTCTTCTATCAGCAGCGCAAGTGAGTAGACAAATTCTTTTGTGTTAATAATTCATTTCTTTTCAGAAAAAATGCTTGGGATAAAGTTTTGGTAATGTTGTATCGTTTCTTTACAATCCATTACTCATTTATTAATATTTATTTTCTATATTTTCAGGGAAATTCTAACAAAAAAAATCAATAAATTATGCGAACTAACAAAAGAACAAAACATGTACATATATGAAAATTTGCAAAAATAATGGTACAAAACCAAACGCATAAAAACTAACCAAAAAAAAACAAACGCAAGAACAACAAAACTGAAAAGAACTAATTACAAAAACAACATATCCCTACCAATAAGAAAAAAAAACCCTAAAGAAAAACTAAACCAAATGAAAACAAACAAAATATAAAACTGAACATATAAAACATGGGACTCGGGCCAGAGCTCCTCCCTTTAGCTCATTTTATTAGTGAGGGATTTGAGGTTTTTAGATATGTAGATTTGCCTCTTCCCGACACTTCATCCTAAGGAAATTTCACGCAAAATTTTTTTTTCTTAATGTTGTTGGTTTTGTAAAATAAACCACCCGCAACAAATGGGATTCAATTTCTAACAACTAAAGAAATGGCGTGGAATATACACTAATGCTCAAGGTTTATTAAATAACTTCAATCAATTGGAAATTGTTGCCCTAAATGAACAACCAGAATTTATAATATTATCAGAAACTCATATTACACATGATATTGAAGAAACTGAAACATCGTTAAATGGATACGAACAAATAATTATCTTGTCAAATTCTAAAAGGACTGGCGGAGTCAGCATTTATTATAAAAAACAGTTTAAAATAAAAAAAATGTTTGAAAAAGTCAAGGATTTTAAATATTGGATAAATGCTTGTATGTTAAGTTACAGTAATACACATTTTATAGTAATGGCGGTTTACAGATCACCAAATTGCAGTGAAGTAGAATTCTGTGAAGTTTTTGAAGAAGTTATAGAGGAAATAAGTGAAAATAATAGTAACATAATAATTGCGGGAGATTTCAATATCGATTGGTCGAAAGATGGAGTATATAAAACCAGAATTAAAAACATGTTAAACGATAATTATTTGAAACAAAAGGTTAACGAATATACTAGAATAACGGAAAGGTCAAAAACATTAATCGATTATGTAATATCAAATATAGAAAATATATCAGTAAAAGTTAATAATGCAAATAAAATATCAGACCATGAGTCAATTGACATTATTTTTGAATGTAAACGTGAAAACCCCAAAAACTCTGAATCAAAAGAAATAGAATATTTTAAATATAATAAGTGGTTGTATAGAGATGAAATAAGATCAATAACAGGCGTTAATGAGAACATTAACATAAACTGTACTGTTAATCATTTTGACAATTCTATAGAGAGTGCAATTAAAAAATTTACAATAAAAAAGACTATAAAAAAACAAGATAAAAACAAATGGTTTAACAGTGAACTTAGACAACTAAAACAGGATAAAATTATAAAACACCAACTTGCTAAAACCGAAAATACGCATGCAGCATGGAATGAATATAAAAATATAAGAAACGTTTATAAAAACAAAATAACATATGAAAAAGATAAATATATCAATAATCAAATAAGTAACACCAAAGACCAAAAACAAATGTGGAAAAGAATAAAAGACTTAGTCCTTAAAAAAGAGCAACCTGTGATAAAATCTGTGATATTTAATCAAATAGAATATAAGGAAAATTATACAATAGCTAATCAGTTTAACAATTATTTTATTGACAGTATTAAAACAATTAGAGATAGTATAGAAAATGTGCAATATATAAACCGAGTACCTGTGATAAGTAAAATTTTTAAATTCCGTGCAATAAATTTACAAGAACTAAAAATAATATGTAAAAATATGAAAAATAAGCCTGATTTTAATAAAGTAACTATAAAGATAATTCTTGATAATTGGGACATAATAGGAAAAACCTTGCTGAAAATAATTAACAAATCTATGGAAACTGGAATCTTTCCAAGCAACTGGAAAGAATCTATGGTGACACCAATTGAAAAAGTAAGAAAAACGCAAAAATGTGAAGAATATCGACCAATAAATACATTAAAAACATGCGAAAAAATAATTGAAAAGGTAGTAAAAGAGCAATTAGAAGAATATATGAAAAATAACAACTTATTCTCAAAGTATCAGTCAGGTTTTCGTAAAAAATATTCATGTGAAACTGCTGTAAATTATGTGATAAACAGATGGAAAAAAATAGAACAGAATAATAAGATAATTGCAATATTTTTAGACTTCAAAAGACCATTTGAAACAATAGATAGAAATATTCTTCTTAGTAAGCTTTATATGTATGGCATACAAGGTAATGAAAGAGAATGGTTTGAATCTTACCTAAGCGAAAGGACACAAACAACCAAAGTAAATAATATAAAATCAACGTCAATTGGAAGCGAATATGGAGTTCCCCAAGGATCTGTCTTAGGAGCACTGTTATTTATTATATATATTAATGAACTACCGAATATTTTAAACAAATGTGAAATTGTTCTATATGCAGACGACACGTTAATTTTTACTGAAGCCGAAACAGAACAAATATGTCAACAAAATTTAACACAGGATATGATAAATGTAGAAAAATGGTTAAAAATGAATAAACTTAAATTAAATGAAAGCAAAACTAAAATAATGGAAATAAATATGAATAGTAATATTATAATAACAATTAATAATAAAGAAATAGAAAAAGTGAAACAGATCAAATACCTCGGTTTTATTATAGACAACATATTAAAATTTAAAGAACACATAGACTATATATGTAAAAAGATTGGCAAAAAAATTGGATTTTTTAAAAGATTAAGAAATAAAGTAAATATAATAACTGCAATAAACATTTATAATATAATGATTAAACCACATTTTGAATTTGGTTCAACAATAATTTATACATGCTGCACAACTCAACAAATAACAAGATTACAAAAACTTCAAAATAAATCAATGCGCTCAATTTTAAAATGTAACCGTTATGCACCTTTAGATTATATGTTAAATTATTTAAAATGGTTAAATATTCAACAAAGGCTAGAGTTGAACACGCTAATTTTTATCCACAAAATGAAAAGAGGAAATGCACAGCACTATCTATGTGACCAATTAAGTTATGTTGGAGAAGTACAACCGTACAGTCTTAGAAATGGGCCAGATTTTAGATTACAAAGAGCAAGAACCAACGCAATACAAAAAACACTTTTTTACAAAGGCTTAAATTTATTTAACTCATTACCAATTTTTATTAAAAATGAAGAAAATTTTGTATTATTTAAAAGAAATGTTATAAAGTTTATAAGAAACCACAATATGTAATTCTTTTGAAATGTATGATAAACTATAAAGTATTTCAAATACTACTAAATAAATAAATAATAATAATAATTATCTTTAAATCTAATATTATCTTAATTTTAATGATTTTTTATTTTTTTATTTTTCAAAAGAAGATTGAATTGGATTATACTGTCTAGTTGAAAATCTTAATTCAATAAAACTCTAATACAAGTGTATCAACTCTGTAATGTTTAACTTAAATACTAGTTCCCTTAACTGGGGTTCGCTATTGATGTAATCGATGTATAATAAATGTATGTGAACACAGCTTAATTTACATTTTCTTTTAATTTACTGAAAAATGATCCATACAAATTGTACAAATTTGCTCTTAAAATAATGCGTCACTTTTTGGTCCTTTCAGCCTAAAGCCAACTTAAGGTTGAGTAATTTCCACACATTTTGTCATTTTCCAATTAAGCCAATAATAAGCTTCAAAATACGATGTAAAAATGCATGAACAAAAAAATAATATATTTAATTAATACTGAAAATAGTGCAAAATTATAAATTAATTGAACAATGCAAAAAATCCATACGTGCTGTTTATAGCCTCAAGTTTACAGCTTCAAGTTGGCATAGTCAAAAAGCGTCAAAGAAAATCAAAAAGAGCTAAGTTGGCATTACCTCAAGCCATGCCCAAGAATTTGTTTGTTGTTGGAATTTAGAATTTTTCACAACAAAAAATAAACAAACGTAAACAAAGTTTGACAACTACAATTAAAAACAAACGAAGGAAAAAAAATGTCAGCTGTTCAACTAACCTTACCTTGTTTATTCAATAGATAACACATAGATAGTCAACTGAAACGTCAAAAACCTAAGTCTCTTGTCAAAAAACCTAAGTCTAAGAATGTATTGGTAGGCAAAATTGTATAAGTGTTGGTTTAAAAAAAAATTCCCAACAGCACCTAAACTGCACACAGTTATATAACATATTTTGTAAAAACAGAATATTTTTTTACATTCAATTTTAGATGTTAAAATTAAATAATTATTTTGCCTTTTAATAAAAATATGAATTTTTTATTTTTCTAATATATTTATGTGCGAAAAAAGTTAGATTGAATGCTAATATTAAATATTTATTATATTGATTTGAAAATTTTCATTCCCTAAAAGACAAAAAAATACAATACTGTGTAAAAATAAATTTCACCAAACAAATGTCAACAAAATTAAATTTATTTTGTATTAAAACAAGTAAAAGTGCTATATTCGGCCGTGCCGAATCTTCTATACCCTTCACCACGGTGATTTTATTTATACAGACATGTACAGCATTATCCATATTGTTGACTCTTTATTTAAATAAAGTCGTATAAGAAAAAATCATTATTCATGAGTTAAAGAAATAGAAGACAAATGAAAACAAATTCCGTTTGCTACAATTGTCGCCGTGTTGTCAGCTACTTAATGATATTGAAGCCGACGCTACATCGTAAACTCTGACATTGTTGTAGAAATACTTATTTTGCTTTTATAAAATTAAATAACTTTTTCAAAAACTTTTAAAAATCTCCTCCAAAACTTTTTGTTTGTATATGAATTTGTAATTTACAATAATAATGTAATTTGTGACATTTTCTTTTGTTGAATAAAATAGAAATTAGCCTAAGTTGACGACATCCACAACGGTGGTCGTGTAGCCATGTAGCTATACTGGCTTCAAAAAAAAAAACGTTTACCTATAAACGTGTGTATTTTATTTTTGGCAGTTTTTACCCGGTATCCTGATGATGTCTATGTGTTTAATGCACCTAGGTTTTAAACAAAGATCTCATCTATTTTAAATCAATCGCATTTAAAAAAAATAAAAAATCAAACGCATTTAAAAAAATATGTTACTCTATATACACACATACATACATATGTGTTTTCTTAATATTAAATATATGTTATGTTACAGTCATGATTTTCATTTTCAAAGAAATATTGAAATTTTTGTTTTAATTTTTCGAAAATTGTGTGTAAAAATTTTTTGTAAAAATATTTTTTTAAAAATTTTTTGTAAAATTTTATTCGAAAATTTTTTGGAAAATTTTTTAAAAAAATTTTTTTTTTAATATTTTTCTGTAAAATATCTTTTTGAAAATGCTTTGTAAATTTTTTTGTAAATATTTTGAAAAAAATTTTTTAAAAAATTTTTTTTTAAAAATTTTTTTAAAAAATTTTTTTTTAAAAATTTTTTTTTAAAAATTTGGTTGAAATTTTTTTGTTAAATTTTGGACCTTTCTCCAATATATTGAGTTAGAATGGTCAGACTAAAGCAAAAAGAAATCTTACAAAAAAAAAAAAATTTCATCATATTGACACATGGGGGGCCCTTTTAACTGCTCCTATTTGTCAGTAGGTACCCTGTGGGTCCATTGGCTACCTCTATGCGTATTGCTTTCTATTAAGGTCTCTAATACAAATCAAAGCAGAAAAACCCTACCAATCTAAAAACAAACAAAAATCGCCCCTCGCAGGGGGTTATTGATCCCCCGAGATCTGTATGCACTCCTTGCGATCTACCTGTCACATTCTAATATTTATTTGACAA
The DNA here is from genome assembly GCA_949628195.1 of Phasia obesa. Lineage (NCBI taxonomy): Eukaryota > Metazoa > Arthropoda > Insecta > Diptera > Tachinidae > Phasia > Phasia obesa. Next base: position 129,714,510 of record OX451216.1, read on the forward strand.
AAAAGGCAAAACAGAATCATTAAAGCCGAAAAAAATTAAAAAAAAACGTAAAAAAAATATAGGTGGGCGTGGTTTTTGGCCCGTAGCCTCCAAAGGAATGATCCGATGTTGCTGAATTGCAATACCAAAATTTTCGAAACTATGCCTGACAGATTGGTGTGCTTAAATTTTTTGTATCTCTTCTGGTGCCTTGGCAAATGACATTACCACACTAACACGGACAGACGGACAGACGGACAGACGGACATCGCTCAATCAACTTCTCTATATATAAGGATCCAGAATATATATACTTTATGGGGTCGGAAATGAATATTGTAGAAATTACACACGGAATGACAAACTTATATATACCCTTTCCACCTGTGGTGAAGGGTATAAAAATATGTTACTCTATATACACACATACATACATATGTATATTCTTAATATTAAATATATGTTATGTTACAGTCATGATTTTCATTTTCAAAGAAATATTGAAATTTTTGTTTTAATTTTTCGAAAATTGTGTGTAAAAATTTTTTGTAAAAATATTTTTTTAAAAATTTTTTGTAAAATTTTATTCGAAAATTTTTTGGAAAATTTTTTAAAAAAATTTTTTTTCTAATATTTTTCTGTAAAATATCTTTTTGAAAATGCTTTGTAAATTTTTTTGTAAATATTTTTGAAAAAAATTTTTTTAAAAAATTTTTTTTTAAAAATTTTTTTAAAAATTTTTTTTTAAAAATTTGATTGAAATTTTTTTGTTAAATTTTGGACCTTTCTCCAATATATTGAGTTAGAATGGTCAGACTAAATCAAAAAGAAATCTTACAAAAAAAAAAAAAAATTTCATCATATTGACACATGGGGGGCCCTTTTAACTGCTCCTATTTGTCAGTAGGTACCCTGTGGGTCCATTGGCTACCTCTATGCGTATTGCTTTCTATTAAGGTCTCTAATACAAATCAAAGCAGAAAAACCCTACCAATCTAAAAACAAACAAAAATCGCCCCTCGCAGGGGGTTATTGATCCCCCGAGATCTGTATGCACTCCTTGCGATCTACCTGTCACATTCTAATATTTATTTGACAAAAAAAGGCAAAACAGAATCATTAAAGCCGAAAAAAATTAAAAAAAAACGTAAAAAAAACGTAAAAAAAATATAGGTGGGCGTGGTTTTTGGCCCGTAGCCTCCAAAGGAATGATCCGATGTTGCTGAATTGCAATACCAAAATTTTCGAAACTATGCCTGACAGATTGGTGTGCTTAAATTTTTTGTATCTCTTCTGGTGCCTTGGCAAATGACATTACCACACTAACACGGACAGACGGACAGACGGACAGACGGACAGACGGACATCGCTCAATCAACTTCTCTATATATAAGGATCCAGAATATATATACTTTATGGGGTCGGAAATGAATATTGTAGAAATTACACACGGAATGACAAACTTATATATACCCTTTCCACCTGTGGTGAAGGGTATAAAAATATGTTACTCTATATACACACATACATACATATGTATATTCTTAATATTAAATATATGTTATGTTACAGTCATGATTTTCATTTTCAAAGAAATATTGAAATTTTTGTTTTAATTTTTCGAAAATTGTGTGTAAAAATTTTTTGTAAAAATATTTTTTTAAAAATTTTTTGTAAAATTTTATTCGAAAATTTTTTGGAAAATTTTTTAAAAAAATTTTTTTTCTAATATTTTTCTGTAAAATATCTTTTTGAAAATGCTTTGTAAATTTTTTTGTAAATATTTTGAAAAAAATTTTTTTAAAAAATTTTTTTTTAAAAATTTTTTTTTAAAAATTTGATTAAAATTTTTTTGTTAAATTTTGGACCTTTCTCCAATATATTGAGTTAGAATGGTCAGACTAAAGCAAAAAGAAATCTTACAAAAAAAAAATTTCATCATATTGACACATGGGGGGCCCTTTTAACTGCTCCTATTTGTCAGTAGGTACCCTGTGGGTCCATTGGCTACCTCTATGCGTATTGCTTTCTATTAAGGTCTCTAATACAAATCAAAGCAGAAAAACCCTACCAATCTAAAAACAAACAAAAATCGCCCCTCGCAGGGGGTTATTGATCCCCCGAGATCTGTATGCACTCCTTGCGATCTACCTGTCACATTCTAATATTTATTTGACAAAAAAAGGCAAAACAGAATCATTAAAGCCGAAAAAAATTAAAAAAAAAACGTAAAAAAAACGTAAAAAAAATATAGGTGGGCGTGGTTTTTGGCCCGTAGCCTCCAAAGGAATGATCCGATGTTGCTGAATTGCAATACCAAAATTTTCGAAACTATGCCTGACAGATTGGTGTGCTTAAATTTTTTGTATCTCTTCTGGTGCCTTGGCAAATGACATTACCACACTAACACGGACAGACGGACAGACGGACAGACGGACAGACGGACATCGCTCAATCAACTTCTCTATATATAAGGATCCAGAATATATATACTTTATGGGGTCGGAAATGAATATTGTAGAAATTACACACGGAATGACAAACTTATATATACCCTTTCCACCTGTGGTGAAGGGTATAAAAATTAGAATACAATAAATTGTTAAATAATTTTTAGTGCAAAAATTCAAAATTGTTTAAATATTTGGAAAGTGCAATGGAATATCGCGTAATAGTGCCTAAATGTGAATAAAAATTTTACTCCCCTAAGTGTGTTGAATTCACACCATACCCGTTTGTGTGAAGACATTTGTAGCCACGTTTTTGACATTTGAAGAGTTAGCCATCTATGTGTTATCTATGGTTTATTCTACCATGAGTACAGCACAAGGCGAATTCATACCAGGTGAAGTCGATAGCCCAGCTGATTGTTTTTTGCTCTCGTTTTTTTGCTCATGTCTTGTCAAAAATATATTGTTTCATATCTGCTAATCTAATGTCAAACTTGTTGTTTTGTTGTAGTTGTTGTCCTACTGCTCACACCTGGTATGAATTCGCCTTGGTACAGCATTAGAACAACAACAGACATTTTGTTTGTGTAAAAATATTTCTAGGTGTCAAAAGCAACTTTGGAGTCAGAGATGGCAAAGTGGGTACACTTGCACTTTTTTTTAATAAAAGCTTAATATCAATTGTGCTAAATAAAAAAAATATAATACAATGATCTGTTTATGTTTAGATCAATCTGAATTAAAACAAGAATTCATAAAAAGTTTGTTTGGTGCAACTTAAACCAGAAAAGCAAAATTTCAAAATTTCGTTTAACATCCATGATAAAACAAAGGAAAGTTAAAAATATATATACACCTAATTCTGTTTTTACACGGTTGATTGGTTGCAGAAAAATCCTTGTAAAAAAAAACCGTGTAAGACATTGTTCATATACAAAAATAGGTAATTGGTTCCTTGTCTCTAAAACCTATTAAAATTAGAGAAAAACGAGATTTTTTTTAAGAACAAGAAATCATGTTTATTTTTACAAATATATATGTTAATTTGCACCGTTTATTTGCATCTTCAGTGTATGATGAAGACTTAACAGATAGTCTCGTTCAGTGTTGGGATTTGTGGTACAATTTTACCAAATTTAGTACAATCGACAGATCAGTGGTACACTTCATCCTTTTTTGGTACATTTTCGTATAAAATTTATTAAATAAATTTTTTCATTAAAGTCTAGTATTCTGGTCATTTTACTTCAATAATAAACATTTCTAATTTCATAGTTTTCCAACCCTGCCTAGAATTAACTGTATTGCAACATTCTTAATTTATTATCTGGATTTTTATTGTTTACTTTCATAACCCTTTTACGTTTAAGTGTTAGGTAATTTAGTTGCAGGGCCTGCTTAACTACAGCTCAACTATAACGTTTAAACGATTTTGCATGGCCTCTAATCAGTTTCGGGCAGTATTCAGCTTATATATTTTTCATTCTTTCATAATGTCTTTTTTAGTAATTAGCTGACTCTTTAATTCTTCTTTCAAATGACTTGTGGCTTCCTCTCTCGGATTAAGATCCGGTGGCATTGGTGGGTTTCAAACATTTTTTGGAAATTGTAGAGTATTCAGCTCCTAATTTTGCAGGCTTTTTGGATATGAAATCGTAACTATTTTGGCAAAATTCTTTTTAGTGAATTAACATAAAAAAAATTCAAGGAAAGGTATTTGAACCCTAGAATAAAAGTTTTGATTTGTTCTATTTTAATGTCAAACTATTGTATGTTCACATATTTTATTTGTTTTTCACTCAATGCCAAATGTTGGTACAATGGATGCTGCTTTGGTACAATTTCATCATTGAGGCGGTACAATTTAAACATGGTCAGATCCCAATACTCGCCTCGTTCCAGAAATCAACGATTGCCTAATTGAATTTTTTTTTTACTGTGACTTCGCTTAAACCGAACATTTTGCCAAGAAATCTTGAGTCTTCTCCATTTCGAAGGCGATTTAAAATTTCAATTTTGTTTTCTAAAGAAATGGCTTTACGTTGGAAGTTTTTATTTGTAATTTTCAACGTATTCTTTTAGAGATGCATTGGTAGTTCACAAAATATTAACACATTTCAATGTGAAAAATTTTTGGTTTTAAAATTCAGCTAATTAGGCCTACAGTTTCCAACGTAATTAACACAATTTAATTACAATTTTACCTAACGTTTCGTCGATTGTTCGTCGACTTTCTCAAGGACTGTGTCTATAATTTTTATTTCAGTAAATTTTGGAATACAAAAACATTGTTTTTATTACAATTAGAAAGAGAAAAATTATTGCAGTATTACTTACAAATAAATGTTGTTAAGTTACATTAAATTACAATTAACATATAAAGAATTTGACAAACATTTAAACAAATAAACGACTCAATGAACACATCTTAACTAATAGCAACTCTATAACTTGCATTAATGTTATCAGTGTCATCTTTAAAGACGTGCAGTAGTATATCTGAAAGTATTGCAGATATATCATAAACATAACAGATACTACTGATATCAAAGAGCGAATGAGTGTAACTGTTATGGTATGCTTTTGCTTGTGCGCACTCAAACTCTTGATACAAACATAAACAGTTCTTTATTGTTTTGATTAGAGTAACAGTTTTATCTGTTTCTTATTCTCAAATATCTGTTGTACCATGAGTATTTTAAAGCAATTTGTGGTGTTACAGTTATTTTTGAAGATTATGTGTTTTATATGATGAAGGTAAAACGAACATATGGTACTTCAACTTCGTGGGTAATAACCAAAATTGGATTTAATTTTTAACCGACTTCAAAAAAGAAGGAGGTTATCTATTCGTCTGAATGTTGCTTTTTTTTATGTATGTAACCGCAGAACTCTGCCATTTCTGAACCGATTTTAAAATTTTTTGCTTTATTTGAAAGGTTATGCTTCAAGGTTGGTCCCATTTTAAAAACAGTTCATTATATTAAAAATTAAAGGGTGTCCCCATACAACATACATGTTTTTTACGTGTATTAAGAACCGTAAAGGGCAGCAAATTAAAATTTTAAAAAACTGCGTGCCTCTATAGCTCCCAACAGCAGAAATTAATAAAAAAAATAAATTTAAAATTTAAAGGGTGTCCCCATAGGTGACATAATATGACCTATTTGGGTCTATCTTTTGAACCGTTATAGACGAAACCTTGAAAATTTGACAGAATGTCGACTACTATGACCGTTATAATAAAATGTAAAAATATTCAAAATTTTAAATTAAAGGGTGCTCCAATAGTTCATTTAATTTGATGTATATGGCCATACTTTTGAACAGTTGTACACAGACCGCTGAAATTTACAAAGAACCTGTAGTGCTAAGTCAGCTATAACAAAAAGTATAAAATTTGAATTTTGAACTAAAAGGGTGTACCAATAGTTAATGTAATTGTATGTGTGTGGCCAAACTTTTGAACTGTTAGAGACAGACAGCTGAAATTTACAAGGAACCTGTATTGCAAAGTCCACTATAGCAAGTATATATTTTGAATTTAGAAATTAAAGGGTGTCCCCATAAATTATGTAATTTGATCTATATGGCCCTATCTTTTGAACCATTAAACACAAAAACTTGGAAATTAGGCAGACTGTCCACTACTATCTCTGGTATGATAACAAGTATAAATATTTGGAATTATAATGTAAAGGGTGTCCCAATAGTTCATGTAGTTTGATATATATGGTTAAACTTTTTAACCGTTATAGACAGATAGTTGAAATTTACAAACAATTTTTGTGGCCAAGTCGCGTATAACAACAGGTCTTTAATTTAACATTGTAAATTAAAGGGTGTCGGAAGATGAAAACTTTAGAGTTTATATACATACATACATGTATCAATACAAAATGAATTTGACTTGGTCAGTATGATAGACATAAACAAAAGCTGAATGTCATAAAACAAAAATTTGAACAATGAACTACAAAAAGCCAAGGCGAATTCATAACAGGTAAACTCGAGAGCTCAGCTGACTATTTGTTGTCACCATCTTACAGTGTCAAAATGTACTAACATTTTTTATTTTGACAGCCAAAAATGATTTATACAACAACAAAATGTACGTATTTTTATTACAGAGTTGTACTCTTTTTTCGCCGCGAGTCTACCTTGTTTATTGTGCCATGCAAAAAGCGCTCAGTAACTGAGCTAAAAGAGCTCAGTGCAAAGAGCGTTTCATCTAGTTCAATTGAGCGAATAGTTCAATTGAACTAGTTCGTTCGCGAACTACACAACTCTATAACGGTGACGGATCTTGTGTTCAAGAAGAAGTCAATAAGGAAAATATTTTTATCGAGTTTTAATATACATATGTAAGTATGTATTTACATATGAATAAAGATTATCTTTTAAACCCGGAAATTAATTACCCTCAAAAATAGAAAGCAGCTTTAAAATGACTTCAAATCCCGCAACAATTCCCGATATTATATGTTACACTTATAAAAGTGAGAACAAATTTGTCTTTAAATGGGACATACATAATGTAAATTGCGTTGGCTGTGAATTCAGCGATGTGTTTAATTCTTCAGTTTTTGTATTTGAATATTGTCGTGGGTTTAAAAAAAATGGAACATTGAGCCTACTAGAGTTTGATGGCTCTCGTTTCACTAAATGTAGAATTACGTTAAAGTCTCAAAATTCATGGGAGGAAAAATATTTATGGAATATTAAGGCTGTATTATTTTTGCTGGACGAGGAAGAAAATGCTTATGAATTTGCAACTTTATATTTGAATCAAAAAAAAATAACCCACGACACGATGATTTTATCTTCTAAGAGTCTAAAGGACTACGACAAATTGTCAAATCTTGCTAGTCGAAACAATTTAACAATACTGTGTGAAATTTATAACACAAATGTCCAAAATAGCATTTCGAAACGTCCACAACCTCCATTTCAATGTGGTCATGAGCTCTTCGAAAATAAAAAGTATTGGGACGTAATGTTTGTTGTGGATGGACATGAAATACATGCACATAAAAGCGTATTAGCAAGTCGTAGCAATGTCTTTGCCGCAATGTTTGAACATGAAATGGAAGAGACTAAAACAAATAAAGTAACAATAACCGATATTGATACTGAAGTATTTAAGGAAGTCTTACGTTATATCTATACTGACGAAGTATTAAATTTAAAAAAAATGGCCTCTGAGCTCTTAGCTGCAAGCGAGAAATACGATTTGCAAAATCTGAAATACATGTGTGAGAACGAATTGGCGAATAGTATCACGATTGAAAATGCTGCCGAAAAACTGATAACAGCAGATTTATACAGACTTGAAAACTTAAAAAATTATACAATTTGTTTTATCAATAGTCAAAGCAATGCTATAGCAAATACCAAGGGTTGGAAAGAGATTGTCAATAACCATAGTCATTTATTAGTAAAACTATATTTAAATAAATAGGTTAGTTTTAAGTTTTATACTATTGGTTATAATATAAAAGTTTTTTTATTTAATTATAAAAAATTTAAATATGGCTTGATATCAACTCATTAAAGTCATTACCGAATTCGATATTAAATGTTTTTTAGAGTGTTAAAATTATATTCTCCTTGATCTTAATTTCTTTTGCTTTTTAGGTTTGTTTATATTTTCACTACCCCCCGTCACCATTAGTCATTAAACCCGGTCTCCATTAGACATTAACATGTCTTAACAAAATCCAAACTTCATATAAAAAACATTATTAAAGATAATAATGAGCACGTTCACAACACGTAACTGTTGAGCTCAACTGCTACGAAACTGTTGCCAACTGTTGACCTCAACAGATACGTTTTAGAAAAGGCTTGAGAAATACACTGCAAAATAAAGAGTTGAAGAATGTAAACAATTGAAAAAAATAAAAGAGGAACAAAAGAAATGATTTAAATTAATGAATGAAAAAATTTGTTGTCATTCATTTGAATTTTTTTTCAATCATTTAAGTTTTAAAACTTTTATTATTTTTATTTCCGAAATATTGAGAAAATAAAAATTATTAAAACATTTTTTATAAAAAGACCTAGTGCTTATTAAAAAATAGAATTCAAAAATATAAAAAAGGTCAAAAACTACAATAATTATTTAAAATATTTTATGATACAAAAAATACCCAACTGTTGAGTTGAGCGCAACTAGTCAACAACCCGTTTCTAAGACATACTCAAACGTTGACAACAGTTACGTCTTATGAACGTGCCCAATAATATTTATTTATTTATTTGTTAATTTGTAATATTACATTATTTACATTTAACTTTTTATAAAAAGAATTTAGGAATTGTATTCCTTTTCTACTTTGTAGATGATTATTAATACTTAATATGTTATTTGCAAATCAAATATGAAAAAGGAAGGACAATTTTCAAAACCTATTTAAAGCTTTTTTTGACTAAATCTAAGGATTGGTTAAAGGGTACAAAAATTAGGCTTGAATTACATCATTGACATGTGTAAACTGTGATTGATGACATCTTTGCGTGAAGTTTCTTGTAAATTCGCGGATTTTAAAATGATCAAGTTCTATGTTGACAAGTGTGTTTAAGCCTCGGGTGGAGTAGTTCCAGGGTAATTTCATTATTAGCTTTAAAAGCTTATTTTGTGCTATCTACAATTTTTTAACATGACAGGCTGCTGTTGAAGACCAAACGGCTGAGCAGTAAAATATTATTGGTTGGAATATTGCTTTGAAAACCATTAACTTGTTTTGAACATTGAGATCCGAGTTTCTATTTATGAGACGTTATAGCATTGTTATAACCCTATTTATTTTGTCTATTACATTTGGAATATGATTTTTGAATTTTAATTTAGGATCCAACAAGATACCTAAATATTTAACATTAGTTTCCCAAGGAATTTCGTGGTTCATAAAACGAAGTGAAGTTTGAGGCACATAGCAAGATTTTTTCCTTCGAGTGAAGAACATTGCTTGAGTTTTGTTTGGATTTACGCAGATGTTCCATTTTGAGAAATAGTTGTGCAATTCGGTAAGAGCATCTGTGAGATTTTCTATAATATCCGATGCATATACGTTTGAACTTAGTATTGAAGTATCATCAGCGAAAATTGAAATTTCACATTCAGGGTGATTTGGGATATCAGACGTAAAAACATTATATAAAATTGGTGAGAGGCACGAACCTTGCGGGCAACCAACTGTTACAGATATTTCGTCCGAGTACGAAGCACCCAAAAAAACCTTATAGGTTCTTTCAGATAGAAAGCTTTGAATAATTTTTATAATTTCAAGCGGAAAATTTTTGAGGTACAATTTATAAATGAGTCCGTTATGCTAAACCGAGTCAAAAGCTGCTTTTATGTCCAAAAGGACCATCCCAGTTGATTTTCCTTCTATAAAGTATGAATGTACCAAATTTCTTATTTTTTTGAGAGGCTGCGAAGTATTGTGTTCTCGTTTAAACCCAAACTGTTGAGGAGGAATTATATTGTTTGTGTCGATGAAGCTGGTGAGCTTTTCTTTTATAATTTTCTAGAAGTTTACCGATGGAATTTAGAAGGCTAATTGGTCTATAAGAACATTCAGGCGGTTTTTTTGGTTTTAAAATTGGTATAGTTTTGGCTTTTTTCCTTCTATAAAGTATTAATGTACCAAATTTCTTATTTTTATGAGAGGCTGCGAAGTATTGTGTTCTCGTTTAAACCCAAACTGTTGAGGAGGAATTATATTGTTTGTGTCGATGAAGCTGGTGAGCTTTTCTTTTATAATTTTCTAGAAGTTTACCGATGGAATTTAGAAGGCTAATTGGTCTATAAGAACATTCAGGCGGTTTTTTTTTTGGTTTTAAAATTGGTATAGTTTTGGCTTTTTTCCATACTAAAGGGAAGTAGCTAAATTTTAAGCAAGAGTGAAATATTGTAGTGAGAAATAGAACAGCTTTCTTAGGTAAGCTCTTTAAGCATTTATTATTTATTTCATCTAATCCAGGGGATTTTTTGTTCTTAAGTTTCTATATTAGTGACGAGGTTGTGTTGAAATCTATTAGAGACGAACTTGGTGCAATTATGTCCATGTTTCTTATATTATTAGCAACTTCGTTTGCTTCGACAACTGTTAGAGCATCACTTAAGTTTTGTGCGCTGCTGTAGTTTTCTTTAAAGGTGTTAGCCAGGATTTTAATTTTATCTTGTTGTTCGTAGTAAATTTTATCATTTTGCTTCAAGAATGGAATACCATTATATATCTTTTTAAGAATCTTAGAAATTTTTCAAAAAGAAGGATCTGATTTGTCAAGCGAAGATAACATATTGTACCATGATCTGTTTTTAAATAGGCTTATTTCCAATGATATTTTGTTGTTAAGCAATTTCATCATTTGAAAGTCACTAAAATCTCGGTATCGTTTCCAGTTTCTCCTCTATATATTTCTATGTTGTTTAAGGATTTTTATATTTTGAGGAAAGACCTTATTTACTGATGTACGCCGACATTCTGGTACACTATCATTTATGACAGTTTTTATGACATCATTAAAAGTATTTATCATGAGGTCGATTTCGTCATTATTAGTTATTTCTTGGAGATCTGGACATAGCGGGAGATTTCTCGCTGTTTATATATTGCATATTAACGGTGCTGTACCCCGGTTCCAAATGTCACTGCAGGAATATTGCAAATGCTTTCACGCGGTCCACTCGGGGAAAATAGGGGCACCAGACGCTAGGGCTCCTAGAGCCTAAATCTGGAAGAAAAGGTCTGTGTGTGAAAATATACGGGTTCTCTTCGAGGCCCGACCAGTGCCCAAAGGACTGGTACCACGAGAATCGGTGGCCCCAATGAGAGCCTATCCTCTCTGTGACCGGTTATTGGTGAGGTCCCCTTCGGTGGTACACGTGGTGGCTGTGGTTTAAGATCGATTAAGTAGGTAAGGTGCAAGGTCGATCAAGTGTGCTGTTGCACCCTCAACTGACGGAGTTTGGATAGTTTCCAAGCCCCTAAGCAAGAGGTTATTTTTTTTTTTGGTTTCTCTCCAAAAAAATTGGTAAATGGCAAAGGTACGAAACCAAAGCGCCAGGGTATGATTGCCTTAGCTTCCTCCAAAATCTGCAGAGCGACCTATACCTTCGTATAGGAAGTGAGACTTCAAATTCAGCTAGGTAAAATTAATAAGAGCTTAATGGTGCTCCTCCAGTGAAAATCTTGAGTTTATTGGTACTCCTCCAGTTAAAAATTGAGTTTAATGGTGCTCCTCCAGTTAACAGTTGAGTTTTTTAAAATGGTGCTCCACCAATGTCCGACTTATTGAAATTAAAATTTATAGGTTATAAACGATAACCAAACGATTACACGTGGCTGATTAAACAACCACCAATAACAGTACCGTAGTACAGCTATTCGAGGACGCCAATCAGCCAGTGTAAGAACGAGACGCAAACCACTCGAAGGCCGAGCAACAAGGACGGCCTGATTGACCTTAAACGATAATGACAATGACGCACGAACGTGTTTCTCAATCCAAAGCTACTTTATAGACCGTTCAGGCTGCCACGAAATTAAGTCATTTCGTGATTTCGGCCGAAATCAACTTGAAATTACGTAATTTCGCATACATTTTACCATTGCCGAAATTAACTCATTCTACTTAATTTCGTCGAAATTAACTTGAAATTACGATAGACAACGCTGGTTTTGCATAAAAAGCTACACTTTTTGCAACCATGACCATATTTACAACCTTGAATGTGCGCTTTTGTCAGAAAAAATTTAAAAGCCAAATGAAATAATGGAAATATAAACATAGTTGTACATTAATTTTGTTGTAGTGCTGTTTTTAATATTCGTGTATATTTTAAATTGATACGAAAGTGTTGTGCGAAAGCTTTTTTCTAAAGAATTAAATTATACAAATGTAACTAAACGTGATCAGCTGTTTGCGAAATCAACTCAAATGTCAAAAAGCCCAGTATGAACACCTTAGATTTCGTTCGTAATTTCAGCTCGAAATTACCTAATTTCGTGGCAGCCTGAATGGGCTATTACGACTCTCACAAGTGCAATTAAAAATATGCTAGTAACAGCTGACTACATTTCGTTTATGAACAAACAAAGAATAAGAACACAACAAATCAAAAACAAAATATGGAAAACACAAAGCAAGAAACTTAGCACACTGAAAGAAAAAGCTTTTAAACAATTTGGTTTTATTTTTAATGACCATTGGTTAGAAAATAAAACCACTTATAATATACCAGTAGAATGCCAATGGATGCTTTCTTTAGGCAAAAAATTTGCACTACCTACGGACAAACGTAATTTTTCCCCAATAGACGTCATTGCAGGCGTTGAACAATGTATACAGGCGATTGATGAAAAGGATAATAAAGTAAAGGACTTAGTAAGGACTAAATTAGCTAATAATATAACATCGTTCAAAAGAAAAATTAATAATACTGAAAAAGAAAAATTTATACTAAAGGTTTATAGCGTAACAAGGCAATATCTAAAAAGACACAATGACATGGTAATTATACAAGCTGACAAAGGAAATAAAACTGTGGCGATGTATAAAAGTAAATATGAGAAGAAGATGGAAACAGATTTGTAAGAACAGACCCTACAGCCAAATTGCAAAAAATCTACAATAATATTGTATCGGATCTTGGCAAAAATGGTATCATTGACCATTGGCAAAAAAGAAAATTATTATGCTCTGCACTCGCTGCACCAAGGATATATGGATTACCGAAAATCCACAAAACTAGGATTCCACTTAGACCTATTGTATCCTCGACACAAGTGCCATGTTACCATTTGTCTAAATATGTTGGAGAAATTTTGAAACATTTAATTTCGGAATAATATAACATAAATAATGCAGTTGAATTAAAAAGAAAAATTCAAGGCATAAAAATTGGGAAGAAAGATAAATTAGTATCATTCGATGTAATCTCTTTGTTCACCAACATTCCAGTACACAATGCCATCAAAAATATTATGAAATAATTCTTACACAAAAAAACCGACTACAAAACAAATACATATATGTGCATCAATTCTAAACTAAATATTTAAAAGGAAGTAATCTGTAAGAAATAGTACTCAATTCAAATACTTCTATACTTGTTGCTCTAACTGACAAGTAATATACGTTCTGTACATTCAAATGTCTATCCATAACGACAAATTACGTCAGATATGACGACACCCTTTATTTTTTTACAGTTATTATTACTGACACAGTAATAAAAAGTAACGGTTCCAAAGATATGGCCATATAGCTTAAACAATATCACCTAGGGAACACCCTTTAATGTACAATTTTAAATTAAACACTTATTTTAAAGGACAGATTCTTTGTTAATTTCAAATGTCTGTCTAAAACACTTCAAAAGTTTGGCCATATGCATCAATTTACATCAAATATTGAGACACCCTTTAAATTTTTAAATATTTATAAATGTTATTATACGGGACATAGAAGTGGAGATTGTGTCTATTTTTCAAGAGTTTGTCTATAACTGTTCAAAAGATAGGGCTAGATAGGTTAAATTATATCAATTATGGGGACACCCTTTAGTTTCCAAATTTAAATTATATACTTGATGTTATAAAGGACTTAGATATACAGGTTCTTTGTAAATTTCAACCGTCTCTCTGTTACGGTTCAAAAGTTTGGCAATATACATTAAATTACATTAACTATTGGGACACCCTTTAACTTGTAATTATAAATATTTAATTTCTGATTATAAATATTGGACATTCTGTCCAATTTTCAAGTGATTGTCTACAATGGTTCAAATGGTTCATATATTTAAATTGACGTCACATATGGGGACACCCTTTAATTTTTAAGTTTATTTTTTTATTAATTTCTGTTATTGGCACCTATAGTGATATGCAGTTTTTTAAAATTTTAAATGGGTGCCCTTTACGGTTCATAATACACGTAAAGAACACGTATGTTGTATGGGGACACCCTTTAATTTTCAAAATTCTGAACTTCTTTTAAAATGGGACCGATATGTAAGCATTTCCTTTTGAATAAAGAAAAAATTTTTAAAATCGGTTCAGAAGTGACTGAGTTCTGCGGGCACAAACATAAAAAAGCAACATTCAGACGAATTGATAACCTCCTTCTTTTTTTGAAGTCGGTTAAAAATGGGACATAATCAAGAAGGTCACAACAATAACAAAATCAAAATTTTCAGAAATTCCACAGTTTTGTCTTAACGACAATAATTATTTCATTTATAAAGATAGAGTTTATAACCAAATTTTTGGGATGCCTATGGGTAACCCTCTTTCCCCAACTATAGCTGATGTGGTCCTTGACAGTTTACTAGACGAGGCTATTATAGAACTTAAAAACAAAAATATAGAAATAAAATACATAGCTAAATATGTAGATGACATCCTAGCTGTTTATTACAGCTAGGATGTCATGTCTGATGATAAAGATGAAATCTTAAAAACATTCAATAGCCATCATCCAAAATTAAAATTCACCATGGAGATTGAAAAGGAAAACACTATCACATATTTAGATGCAAAATTAATACGATCTTCAGACAGCATAACATTTGATTGGTATTGCAAGGAGATATCGTCTGGCAGGTTAATGAATTATAATGCGACGCAACCTATTAACCGGATTTTAAATACAGCAAAAAAATTTATAGAGAGGGTTTTAGAAATCAGCGATGACAATTTTTATAATAATAACATACAAAAAATTTATAAAATACTATCTAACAACAGTTTCCCTAAAAATCTTATAAAAACGTTAATAGAAACAGTAAAACAACGAATTAAAACTAAAAAGACGGATGACAGTATAGAAAACGATAATATACATAGGAGCACCAAAGAGAATTCTATCAACAAGAATAGCTGAACATAAAATGGACATATTAAAAAGAAAGGAGACAACTGCATTGGCTCAACACATAAAAAACCCTGGTCACATAGCTGACTTTGACAAAGTTAAAATACTAGATAAGGAGAAAGTGGAGAAAAAGAGATATACTAAAGAAAGCTTGCACATCCAAAAGAACATAATAAATACCATGAAAGAGGAGTCCTCTAATATAAATAATGTAGTAAAAATAATGTAGTAAATAATAATATTTCTAAGTCATTCAACTTAATTAATACAATAAAAAGTCAAGTTTACCTTAAACATAAAGAAACGAAAACTAATCAATAAAAATTACATCCAATTTTGGTTATTACCCACGAAGTTGAAGTACCATATGTTCATTTTACCTTCATCATATAAAACACATAATCTTCAAAAATAACTGTAACACCACAAATTGCTTTAAAATACTCATGGTACAACAGATATTTGAGAATAAGAAACAGATAAAACTGTTACTCTAATCAAAACAATAAAGAACTGTTTATGTTTGTATCAAGAGTTTGAGTGCGCACAAGCAAAAGCATACCATATCAGTTACACTCATTCGCTCTTTGATATCAGTAGTATCTGTTATGTTTATGATATATCTGTTTCTGCAATACTTTCAGATATACTACTGCACGTCTTTAAAGATGACACTGATAACATTAATGCAAGTTATAGAGTTGCTATTAGTTAAGATGTGTTCATTGTTAACAGTCGTTTATTTGTTTAAATGATTGTCAAATTCTTTATATGTTAATTGTAATTTAATGTAACTTAACAACATTTATTTGTAAGTAATACTGCAATAATTTTTCTCTTTCTAATTGTAATAAAAACAATGTTTTTGTATTCCAAAATTTACTGAAATAAAAATTATAGACACAGTCCTTGAGAAAGTCGACAAACAATCGACGAAACGTTAGGTAAAATTGTAATTAAATTGTTTTAATTACGTTGGAAACTGTAGGCCTAATTAGCTGAATTTTAAAACCAAAAATTTTTCACATTGAAATGTGTTAATATTTTGTGAACTACCAATGCATCTCTAAAAGAATACGTCGAAAATTACAAATAAAAACCTCCAACGTAAAGCCATTTCTTTAGAAAACAAAATTGAAATTTTAAATCGCCTTCGAAATGGAGAAGACTCAAGATTTCTTGGCAAAATGTTCGGTTTAAGCGAAGTCACAGTAAAAAAAAAAAAAAAATCAATTAGGCAATCGTTGATTTCTGGAACGAGGCGAGTTTTGGGATCTGACCATGTTTAAATTGTACCGCCTCAATGATGAAATTGTACCAAAGCAGCATCCATTGTACCAACATTTGGCATTGAGTGAAAAACAAATAAAATATATGAACATACAATAGTTTGACATTAAAATAGGACAAATCAAAACTTTTATTCTAGGGTTCAAATACCTTTCCTTGAATTTTTTTTTATGTTAATTCACTAAAAAGAATATTGCCAAAATAGTTACGATTTCATATCCAAAAAGCCTGCAAAATTAGGAGCTGAATACTCTACAATTTCCAAAAAATGTTTGAAACCCACCAATGTCACCGGATCTTAATCCGAGAGAGGAAGCCACAAGTCATTTGAAAGAAGAATTAAAGAGTCAGCTAATTACTAAAAAAGACATTATGAAAGAATGAAAAATATATAAGCTGAATACTGCCCGAAACTGATTAGAGGCGATGCAAAATCGTTTAAACGTTATAGTTGAGCTGTAGTTAAGCAGGCCCTGCAACTAAATTACCTAACACTTATACGTAAAAGGGTTATGAAAGTAAACAATAAAAATCCAGATAATAAATTAAGAATGTTGCAATACAGTTAGTTCTAGGCAGGGTTGGAAAACTATGAAATTAGAAATGTTTATTATTGAAGTAAAATGACCAGAATACTAGACTTTAATGAAAAAATTTATTTAATAAATTTTATACGAAAATGTGCCAAAAAAGGATGAAGTGTACCACTGATCTGTCGATTGTACTAAATTTGGTAAAATTGTACCACAAATCCCAACACTGAACGAGACTATCTGTTAAGTCTTCATCATCCACTGAAGATGCAAATAAACGGTGCAAATTAACATAATATTTGTAAAAATAAACATGATTTCTTGTTCTTAAAAACATCTCGTTTTTCTCTAATTTTAATAGGTTTTAGAGACAAGGAACCAATTACCTATTTTTGTATATGAACAATGTCTTACACGGTTTTTTTTTACAAGGATTTTTCTGCAACCAATCAACCGTGTAAAAACAGAATTAGGTGTATATATATTTGTAACTTTCCTTTGTTTTATCATGGATGTTAAACGAAATTTTGAAATTTTGCTTTTCTGGTTTAAGTTGCACCAAACAAAATTTTTATGAATTCTTGTTTTAATTCAGATTGATCTAAACATAAACAGATCATTGTATTATATTTTTTTTATTTAGCACAATTGATATTAAGCTTTTATTAAAAAAAAAGTGCAAGTGTACCCACTTTGCCATCTCTGACTCCAAAGTTGCTTTTGACACCTAGAAATATTTTTACACAAACAAAATGTCTGTTGTTGTTCTAATCACAAATCAGACCAGATAAGACACGAAAATTGGAGTGTTGCCAAATCACAGCTTTCGTTGGAAAGGGATAGCAAGAGTTAATGATTTTCCTATATTACTCTCTCTTTCTGGTTATAGCTGCAATTTGACATTTTATTGTTTACAAAATAATTTGTGAAATTGCTGGAAAATTTAAATTTCTGTGAAAAATTATGTTTTAAAATAATTTGTGCCTAAAATAACATTTAAAGAAAAACCATCCGCAGGCGGCCAAATAAAAATATATAAAAGGAAGCAAACAACAGGAAAAAATGTAAGTATAACAAAGGTTTTCTATTGAAATAAATTAGTTTATAATTAAATTATTTTGCTATTTCAGGAGTCGCCGATGCATAATGGGCTGCCCAAAAGGGGAAAAACTTCATCAGTTTCCGAAAAATCCGACCAAGTAAGTATTTACATGGTTAAATTTTATATGCAAATTATGCCTCTGAGGAGAAAATCCTTGCGCCCGGTCGAAGGCTGTCTATGCAGAAAAACTTTAGTAAGCGAAGCTGGTGTTGGTGTTCGATTTGAGGGTTTTATTTGTTGTTATATTTAACCGACTTCAAGAAAGAAGGACGTTATCTATTCGTTTGAATGTTGCTTTTTTTATGTATGTAACCACATAACTCAGCCATTTCTAAACCGATTTTTAAATTTTTTTCTTTATTTGAAAGGTTATGCTTTCAGGTTGGTCCCATTTTAAAAACAGTTCATTATATTAAAAATTAAAGGGTGTCCACATACAACATACATAATTTTTAAGTGGATTAAGAACCGTAAAGGGCACCAAATTAAAATTTTAACAAATTGCGTGTCGCTAAAGCTCCCAACAGCAGAAATTAATAAAAAAAATAAATTTAAAATTTAAAGGGTGTCCCCATAGGTAACGTAATTTGAACTATTTGGGCCTATCTTTGGAACCGTTATAGACAAAACCTTGAAAATTTAACAGAATGTCGATTACTATGACCGTTATAATAAAATGTATAAAAATTAAAAATTTTAAATTAAAGGGTGCTCCAATAGTTCATTTAATTTGATGTATATGGCCATACTTTTGAACAATTGTACACAGAGCGCTGAAATTTACAAAGAACCTGTATTGCTAAGTCCGCTATATCAAAAAGTATAAAATTTGTATTTGGAAATAAAAGGGTGTCCCAATAATTAATGTAATTCTATGTATGTGGCCAAACTTTTGAACTGTTATAGACAGACAGCTGAAATTTACAAGGAGCCTGTATTGCAAAGTCCACTATAGCAAATATACAATTTGAATTTAGAAATGAAAGGGTGTCCCCATAAAATTATGTAATTTCTATATGGCCCTATATTTTGAACCGTTAAACACAAACACTTGAAAATTAGGCAGAATATCCACTACTTTCTCTTGTATGATAACAAGTATAAATATTTGGAATTATAATGTAAAGGGTGTCCCAATAGTTCATATAATTTGATATATATGGTTAAACTTTTTAACCGTTATAGACAGATAGTTGAAATTTACAATGATTCTTTGTGACCTAGTCCTCTATAACAACAGTCTTTAATTTAAAATTGTAAATTAAAGGGTGTCCGAATAGGTGATGTTATTTGATCTATGTGCCCCTATCTTTGAAACCTTTATAGACAGCGGCTTGAATGGTGTCTCTATAAAAGACGGATGCTGGTGAAAATAGCTTAAATTTTGAACAGTAATAGGTATATGCTTGACATTAACATAGTCTTTACTTTTTTCCGCTAACTTTGGCGCATCTATTATTTGGTTTAAATGTAATTCTTACAGATTACTTCTTACATTTTTAGTTTATAACCCTTCTATCTGTTTTGAAGTCGGTTTTTTTTTGCAAGAATTATTATAATTTATATGTAACTTTTATTTTTCTAATTGCAGTTTTCTAATAGCGTAGACAGACGACAGAGTTAATGTACATTATCAGTCTTAATTCAAATTAACTTGTGTATTAACATGACATGATGTGTTTTCCTGAATACTATCACATCTGAACAAACAAGTAAATCGGCAGTAGCAGGTATCCATATCAACAACAAACTCTTACATTTAAATTTATTACATTTAAAATTTGTTAAAATTTCTTTACACTTTTTTTCTGTTAGACAATTAAAATTAAATTGTTTGTTTGTTTGTTTTTATACTTAAAACCTTTATTTCTTACACAGTTTCGAAATACTTGTTAAACAACAAATAATTACAAATAGCAAAACTAATCACAAAAAATATATATTTGTTTTTAATCATCTTTAACACATTGTAAAATTTTACAAATTATACATATACGAGTATATACTCCCATTGATATTGTTTTATTCAAATGAAAATATTATGTAATCAATTGTTAGTTTTGTTTTTAAATTTTGTATAATAATTGAGCATTTAAGAGTTAAATCTAAATAATGAAAACATTAAATATATTATATTTAGTTTGTATGTTTTAACGATACTTGAAATTAAATGAATTAAAATAACTATTTAAATAAGAACAAAAAATTTATTTATTATCGAACTACCTTACAACTAAAATTATAAGATAATATAAAAAAGAGCTTTAGCAACATCGGCCGTTAGCTCTGCATTTTATAAATACAAAAACAAGAAATATGTATAAAGAACTTATAAATATTTTGAGTCAGGCGAAAATATATAAATTTATGTATCTATAAGAATGACTTTATATAAAAAACAAACTTTAACAAATAAATATTCAAACCGAAAATAAATTCTTTTATTTAAATTCAAATAAAGTAAAAATGTTTTTTTTTTTTTTTTACTTGAATATATTTAATAATTATGATTAAGATTTTAACTTGGGCTTCATAGGCGTAGTATTTTCAAGTGGTGCAACATAACAACCCATTGGAGTGATTGAAACGTCAACCGATCCATTTACCATTTATTGCTTGCAATTCGTTTTCGTTTTTGGCTTTTTCAGAAAACAACGTATCGTTTTCATTTCATAGCTTGCGTACAATGTGATAATAATAGCGGCACAATTTACCTTCAATGAAAATGCAATTTATTAGAGGTATGTATTTATATCCCAGGGTATTGAAATTGTGTTGCTTAACTTAATTTTTATCGAGAAATACGCATTTATATCATAAGGCAATCTCGGCTGATTAATAAGAGCAATGAATGATAAAAGCATGTGGATCATTGCTTGGCTCACGTATATATTAAAACTTTCCACCGAATCCATTAACTGAATAGAGCAATTGTTAAATCGATACGAATGCATCCAAATTCACTAGATAAATATATTTATTTATATACATATTTGTAAAATATATACATGTATATATTATCTATTAAGGTTCCACCATAATATTCAAAAACATTTCTTTGCAACTTTGTACATGAAGCTAACGTGCACTTCGCCGGACAACCATTCATGTAATGTATATAAGCATCTACATATATTGCACAATTCTTACGAAGTCCCATACATATTTAAAGTTGTTTATCATAAGACCTCTAATAATTTAGCCAGGACTTCTTCATTTCCAACAGCATTTGTGTTAAATTTGTTCCTGAATTCTGTTGAATTAAGACTTCTTGAACAAATACCACTAGGAAAATTTTGATTGCCAATTTTTGTAACAACCTTATGCACATGTTGTATTTTCTTAGCTTTTAATAGCACTTTGGAACCACCGCAACATATTTTTATAAATTTTAAGTTCTTTACTTCAAAGAAATTTATATACTTTTAACTTTTTTTACAAAAATATAATTTTTGCTACAGTTCAATTTAAATTTTTTTGTTTACTTCATCGATAACATATGTTTGAAATGGCTATGTATAGCTGTTTCCGTTAACTCATTGCGATGAATATTATTGGTTATTTTTTTATTCACTCTATCGAAAGCTGTTAGTACGTATGATAATGTACTTTTTTAAACGTCACAAGTGGGTGATCTGGTTAGTAATCTGTGGTTCTAATGCTGTACCAAGGCGAATTCATACCAGGTGTGAGCAGTAGGACAACAACTACAACAAAACAACAAGTTTGACATTAGATTAGTAGATATGAAACAATATATTTTTGACAAGACATGAGCAAAAAAACGAGAGCAAAAAACAATCAGCTGGGCTATCGACTTCACCTGGTATGAATTCGCCTTGTGCTGTACTCATGGTAGAAGAAACCATAGATAACACATAGATGGCTAACTCTTCAAATGTCAAAAACGTGGCTACAAATGTCTTCACACAAACGGGTATGGTGTGAATTCAACACACTTAGGGGAGTCAAATTTTTATTCACATTTAGGCACTATTACGCAATATTCCATTGCACTTTCCAAATATTTAAACAATTTTGAATTTTTGCACTAAAAATTATTTAACAATTTATTGTATTCTAATTTTTTTTAATACAAAATAAATTTAATTTTGTTGACATTTGTTTGGTGAAATTTATTTTTACACAGTATTGTATTTTTTTGTCTTTTAGGGAATGAAAATTTTCAAATCAATATAATAAATATTTAATATTTGCATTCAATCTAACTTTTTTCGCACATAAATATATTAGAAAAATAAATAAATTCATATTTTTATTAAAAGGCAAAATAATTATTTAATTTTAACATCTAAAATTGAATGTAAAAAAATATTCTGTTTTTACAAAATATGTTATATAACTGTGTGCAGTTTAGGTGCTGTGGGGAATTTTTTTTTAAACCAACACTTATACAATTTTGCCTACCAATACATTCTTAGACTTAGGTTTTTTGACAAGAGACTTAGGGTTTTGACGTTTCAGTTGACTATCTATGTGTTATCTATTGAATAAACAAGGTAAGGTTAGTTGAACAGCTGACATTTTTTTTCCTTCGTTTGTTTTTAATTGTAGTTGTCAAACTTTGTTTACGTTTGTTTATTTTTTGTTGTGAAAAATGCTAAATTCCAACAACAAACAAATTCTTGGACATGGCTTGAGGTAATGCCAACTTAGCTCTTTTTGATTTTCTTTGACGCTTTTTGACTATGCCAACTTGAAGCTGTTTATGGCTATAAACAGCACGTATGGATTTTTTGCATTGTTCAATTAATTTATAATTTTGCACTATTTTCAGTATTAATTAAATATATTATTTTTTTGTTCATGCATTTTTACATCGTATTTTGAAGCTTATAATTGGCTTAATTGGAAAATGACAAAATGTGTGGAAATTACTCAACCTTAAGTTGGCTTTAGGCTGAAAGGACCAATAAGTGACGCATTATTTTAAGATTTCAGTAAATTAAAAGAAAATGTAAATCAAGCTGTGTTCACATACATTTATTATACATCGATTACATCAATAGCAAACCCCAGTTAAGGGAACTAGTATTTAAGTTAAACATTACAGAGTTGATACACTTGTATTAGAGTTTTATTGAATTAAGATTTTCAACTAGACAGTATAATCCAATTCAATCTTCTTTTGAAAAATAAAAAATCATTAAAATTAAGATAATATTAGATTTGAAGATAATTATTATCATGTTAACATCATAGATTACACATAGATAGCTAACTGAAATGTCAAAAACCCAGGTCTTTTGCTAAAAACCCTAAGTCTAGGAATGTATTTTTAGACAAGTTTGTATACGTATTGGTTTTTAAAAATATTTCCCCACACTACCTAAACTGCACATATGTAGTTTTAGATGTTCAAAAATTAAATATTTCTTTTGTTATATATGTATATCAGTTATTTATTCGACCCTTTTGGGTTACAAGCAAGAGTAAATATTCTTCGAGCTCGAGGTCAAAATGTAGTGTAGAATTAGTTTTAAACTACATTTTGACCTCGAGCTCGAAGTATATTTACTCTTACTTATTTCTTTGGTTCTTGTATTTTAACGTTGAATTGAAAACTAATTTTAATTATTTTTTATTCTGTATTGAAAATATTCATTCCCTAATCAATGAATTCGCACCATACCCGTAAGTGTGAAGACATTGATAGCCACTTTTTGACATTGGGAGAGTTGGCTATCTATTTATGTAATCTATTTACTGAACTATGTTAACTATTCCAGTACAACAGAAATAAATATTTCTTAAATTTTTACCCCCCTTCCTATACTACACGTCGATCGTATTTATCAGTTTTAAATGCACGGTTAAAACTCTACGGGCAAACACGAACGGTGACCATATCCACACACTACATGTTCTTTACTGCAGTTCAAGACGTATTTATTTTACTTGGTGGCATCATGACGGCAACAATAACAACAAAGGTGCAACTCAAATGGTAAACTATTCCAATTTATACCATAAAAAAAAAAAAAAAAACAAAAAAATACATATTTAACAGTAAAATTCACAAAAACCGTCCTTTTTAACACACGAGCAGTTTTAAACGAACACGTCTCAAAACCGACTATTAAAATCAAGAAGCAACAGATATTTTTATACGTGCAAGAAGGATGGTTTTTGGCCACAAACCAACAGTTTCACCTGTACAGTTTTAACCGTACGGTTAAAACGACGTGTATGGGTGCCTTTATAAACAATAAAACTTATTTGAAATGTATTTTAGAACAATTGTTTAATTTAAAGTATGTTTTATTTTTATTTTTGTTTTACTACATTCTAGTTTGTAACCATATTTAATACATAAAAAGTGTTTTTTTTTTTTCAGTTTAATGGAACCCGTGGTATCTATAGAAGCGAAAAATTTATTTAAAATCAATTTTATTTTAAGTACTTAAATTTCTTCAGTGCTTTCTTGGATACAATTAAAAGCACTAAAAGGAAAAAAGCACAATTTGCTTTGTAATTTCTTATTTCAATCGGCTGTTTTTGACATCTACAATTCAAAAATCTACCAACAAAATACATGCGATTTTTGTTTTGTAAAACCAACTCTACCTTGTTTATTCTACCATGGTTGTACTAGTTGCAGACTTGCCACTGCGAATTCATATGTTTATTGTACCATGTAGACTTGCATGTACTTGGAGATCTCAATCTTTTAGTTCACTCGCTCTTTTTTCTTTTGAACAATGATTTGTGTTATGAACTACTTAGTAATTCAATCTGTTAGTTCAAACGCTCTTTTTAACCGACTTCAAAAAAAGAAGGAGGTTATCAATTCGTCTGAATGTTGCTTTTTTTATGTTTATGCCCGCAGAACTCAGTCATTTCTGAACCGATTTT
Source organism: Phasia obesa (assembly GCA_949628195.1). NCBI lineage: Eukaryota > Metazoa > Arthropoda > Insecta > Diptera > Tachinidae > Phasia > Phasia obesa. The sequence continues at coordinate 129,739,628 of OX451216.1, forward strand.
AAAAATTTTTTCTTTATTAGAAAGGAAATGCTTACAGATTGGTCCCATTTTAAAAAAAGTGCAGAATTTTGAAAATTAAAGGGTGTCTCCATACAACATACGTGTTTTTTACGTGTATTATGAACCGTTATTACTATAGCTGCCAATAACAGAAATTAATAAAAAAATAAATTTAAAAATTAAAGGGTGTCCCCATATGGAAGGTCAATTTAAATATATGAACCATTTGAACCATTGTAGACAATCACTTGAAAATTGGACAAAATGTCCAATATTTATAATCAGAAATGAAATATTTATAATTAGAAGTTAAAGGGTGTCCCAATAGTTAATGTGATTTGATGTATATTGCAAAACTTTTGAATTATAACAGATACGGTTAAAATTTACATAGAACCTGTAATTCTAAGTCCTTTATAACATCAAGTATATAATTTAAATTTGGAAACTAAAGGGTGTCAGAGTGATTGATATAATTTTACCTATCTTGCCCTATCTTTTGAACCGTTATAGACAAACACTTGAAAATTAGACAGAATCTCCACTACTATGTCCCGTATAATAATATTTATAAATATTTAAAAGTTTAAAGGGTGTCTCAATTGTTGATGTAAATTGATGCATATGGCCAAACTTTTGAACCGTTTTAGACAGACATTTGAAATTTACAAAGAATCTGTCCTTTAAAATAAGTGTTTAATTTAAAATTGCACATTAAAGGGTGTCCCCTAGGTGATATTGTTTAAGGTATATGCCCATATCTTTGGAACCGTTACTTTTTATTACTGTGTCAGTAATAATAAGTGTCAAAAAATAATGGGTGTCCTCATATCTGAGGTAATTTGTCGTATATGGCTTTATCTGCTTAACCGTTACGAATAGACATTTGAATGTACAGAACGTATATTACTATGTCCGTTAGAGCAACAAGTATAAAAGTATTTGATTTGAGTACTATTTCTTACAGATTACTTCCTTTTAAATTTTTAGTTTAGAATTGATGCACATATATTTGTTTTGTAGTCGGTTTTTTTTGCAAGAATTATTTCTTTTGAACTATGATTTGTGCTCTGAACTACTTTTCATTCATCTTATTATAGTTATATTATTAATAATTTTCAAAAATAATAAATTCATAAAATGGTTATTAAATTGTATGGCAGTTCTACATTGTTGTCAAAAAAAGGAAACAATTGTTTAATAGTTCAAATACAAAGCCATAGTTAAAAAATTGAACTGGGTAGACATACAAGTTTTAACTAGTTCATTTAGTTCAATTTATAGAACTAGTTCGTTCGTGAACTACCCAAGTCTAATTAATTACTTTGGGTGATATCGTAAGCACAACAACTACAGGAATTTTGCTTGTATAAAAAGTCGTAAACAAAAAATTAAAATAAAACAAACACTATTTTAGATAAAAGAAATAAAATAATTTTAATTTTACAAATTTTTTCTGTCACTTTTTTGTGTATTTTCTTAAACCCCCGTCCTTATTAGTCATTAACATGCTTTAAAAAAGTATTAATAATGTTTTTTTTAATGTTTTTGACTTACATGATATGTTAAACCCCGTCTTCATTTGCTATCAACATAAATAATGTTTTTTTTGTATTATTGGGTCTTACATCAGACACTATGCAAATATTGTTCCCTTCAGAAAGCACGTATCTTCCCGCAGATCCCAGGTGACAACCGTCTACGTTAGACTTTTTTCTTTCTAACATTCCGCAACATTTTTATACCATAAGCGTTATAAATGACCTGTCATCAGATTATCTACCAATTTACAGCACCGTTAATTTGTGGAACAAGATTAACGTGAGTACCTGCCATACTCGGCCTAACCTCACGGTGGTCTTACCACCGAGTGAAACTTAGGCGTAGACTAGCGCCCCCATTGTGTAGTATAACAACACTTTATGATTGCCACCAATCGCTTTTTGTGTGTGATACAGTCACAATGAGTAGCAATTTATATAATATGGCAAGCCTTTCCAAGGCAAGCCTAGATCCATATTATAACCTCTTGCTTAGGGGTTTGGAAACTATCCAAACTTCGTCAGTTAAGAGTGCAACAGCACATTTGATCGACCTTGCACCTTACCTACTTAATCGATCTTAAACCACAGCCACCACGTGTACCCCCGAAGGGGACCTCACCAATAACCGGTCACAGAGAGGATAGGCTCTCTGTGGGGCCACCGATTCTCGTGGTACCAGTCCTTTGGGCACTGGTCGGGCCTCGAAGAGAACCCGTATATTTTCACACACAGACCTTTTCTTCCAGATTTAGGCTCTAGGAACCCTAGCATCTGGTGCCCCTATTTTCCCCGAGTGGACCGCGTCAAAGCATTTGCCATGTTCCTGCAGTGACATTTGGAACCCCCGGGGGTACAGCACCGTTAATATGCAATATATAAACAGCGATAATCTCTTTTACAAATTTAACAAAACAAATTGGAATACGCACACAGTATCTGGAGAAATCTCCCGCTATGTCCAGATCTCCAAGAAATAACTAATAACGAAGAAATTGACCTCATGATAAATACTTTTAATGATGTCATAAAAACTGCCATAAATGATAGTGTACCAGAATGTCGGCGTACATCAGTAAATAATTTCTTTCCTCAAAATATAAAAATCCTTATACAACATAGAAATATATAGAGGAGAAACTGGAAACGATACCGAGATATTAGTGACTTTCAAATGATGAAATTGCTTAACAACAAAATATCTTTGGAAATAAGCCTATTTAAAAACAGATCATGGTACAATATGTTATCTTCGCTTGACAAATCAGATCTTTCTTTTTGGAAAATTTCTAAGATTCTTAAAAAGAAATATAATGGTATTCCATTCTTGAAGCAAAATGATAAAATTTACTACGAACAACAAGATAAAATTAAAATCCTGGCTAACACCTTTAAAGAAAACTACAGCAGCGCACAAAATTTAAGTGATGCTCTAACAGTTGTCGAAGCAAACGAAGTTGCTAATAATATAAGAAACATAGACATGGAATTGCACCAAGTTCGTCTCTAATAGATTTCAACACAACCTCGACACTAATACAGAAACTTAAGAACAAAAAATCCCCTGGATTAGATGAAATAAATAATAAATGCTTAAAGAGCTTACCTAAGAAAGCTGTTCTATTTCTCACTACAATATTTAACTCTTGCTTAAAATTTAGCTACTTCCCTTTAGTATGGAAAAAAGCCAAAACTATACCAATTTTAAAACCAAAAAAAAACCGCCTGAATGTTCTTATAGACCAATTAGCCTTCTAAATTCCATCGGTAAACTTCTAGAAAATTATAAAAGAAAAGCTCACCAGCTTCATCGACACAAACAATATAATTCCTCCTCAACAGTTTGGGTTTAAACGAGAACACAATACTTCGCAGCCTCTCATAAAAGTAAGAAATTTGGTACATTCATACTTTATAGAAGGAAAATCAACTGGGATGGTCCTTTTGGACATAAAAGCAGCTTTTGACTCGGTTTGGCATAACGGACTCATTTATAAATTGTACCTCAAAAATTTTCCGCTTGAAATTATAAAAATTATTCAAAGCTTTCTATCTGAAAGAACCGATAATGTTTTTTTGGGTGCTTCGTACTCGGACGAAATATCTGTAACAGTTGGTTGCCAGCAAGGTTCGTGCCTCTCACCAATTTTATATAATGTTTTCACGGCTGATATCCCAAATCACCCTGAATGTGAAATTTCAATTTTCGCTGATGATACTTCAATACTAAGTTCAAACGTATATGCATCGGATATTATAGAAAATCTCACAGATGCTCTTACCGAATTGCACAACTATTTCTCAAAATGGAACATCTGCGTAAATCCAAACAAAACTTAAGCAATGTTCTTCACTCGAAGGAAAAAATCTTGCTATGTGCCTCAAACTTCACTTCGTTTTATGAACCACGAAATTCCTTGGGAAACTAATGTTATATATTTAGGTGTCTTGTTGGATCCTAAATTAAAATTCAAAAATCATATGTATTCCAAATGTAATAGACAAAATAAATAGGGTTATAACAATGCTATACCGTCTCATAAATAGAAACTCGGATCTCAATGTTCAAAACAAGTTAATGGTTTTCAAAGCAATATTCCAACCAATAATGTTTTACTGCTCACCCGTTTGGTCTTCAACAGCAGCCTGTCATGTTAAAAAATTGCAAATAGCACAAAATAAGCTTTTAAAGCTAATAATGAAATTACCCTGGCACTACTCCACCCGAGGCTTAAACACACTTGCCAACATAGAACTTGTTCATTTTAAAATCCGCGAATTCATAAGAAACTTCACGCAAAGATGTTTACACATGTCAATGATGTAATTCAAGCCTAATTTTTTTACCCTTTAACCAATCCTTAGATTTAGTCAAAAAAAGCTTTAAATAGGTTTTGAAAATTGTCCTTCCTTTTTCATATTTGATTTGCAAATAAGATATTAAGTATTAATAATCATCTACAAAGTAGAAAAGGAATACAATTCCTAAATTCTTTTTATAAAAAGTTAAATGTAAATAATGTAATATTACAAATTAACAAATAAATATTATTGGGCACGTTCATAAGACGTAACTGTTGTCAACTTTTGAGTATGTCTTAGAAACGGGTTGTTGACTAGTTGCGCTCAACTCAACAGTTGGGTATTTTTTGTATCATAAAATATTTTAAATAATTATTGTAGTTTTTGACCTTTTTTATATTTTTGAATTCTATTTTTTAATAAGCACTAGGTCTTTTTATAAAAAATGTTTTAATAATTTTTATTTTCTCAATATTTCGCTACACCATTGGGTAGCATCTCAGGAAATAAAAATAATAAAAGTTTTAAAACTTAAATGATTGAAAAAAATTCAAATGAATGACAACAAATTTTTTCATTCATTAATTTAAATCATTTCTTTTGTTCCTCTTTTATTTTTTTCAATTGTTTACATTTATCAACTCTTTATTTTGCAGTGTATTTCTCAAGCCTTTTCTAAAACGTAACTGTTGAGGTCAACAGTTGGCAACAGTTTCGTGGCAGTTGAGCTCAACAGTTACGTGTTGTGAACGTGCTCATTATTATCTTTAATAATGTTTTTTATATGAAGTTTGGATTTTGTTAAGACATGTTAATGTCTAATGGAGACCGGGTTTAATGACTAATGGTGACGGGGGGTAGTGAAAATATAAACAAACCTAAAAAGCAAAATAAATTAAGATCAAGGAGAATATAATTTTAACACTCTAAAAAACATTTAATATCGAATTCGGTAAAAACTTTAATGAGTTGATATCAAGCCATATTTAAATTTTTTATAATTAAATAAAAAAACTTTTATATTATAACCAATAGTATAAAAATTAAAACTAACCTATTTATTTAAATATAGTTTTACTAATAAATGACTATGGTTATTGACAATCTCTTTCCAACCCTTGGTATTTGCTACAGCATTGCTTTGACCATTGATAAAACAAATTGCATAATTTTTTAAGTTTTCAAGTCTGTATAAATCTGCTGTTATCAGTTTTTCGGCAGCATTTTCAATCGTGATACTATTCGCCAATTCGTTCTCACACATGTATTTCAGATTTTGCAAATCGTATTTCTCGCTTGCAGCTAAGAGCTCAGAGGCCATTTCTTTTAAATTTAATACTTCGTCAGTATAGATATAACGTAAGACTTCCTTAAATACTTCAGTATCAATATCGGTTATTGTTACTTTATTTGTTTTAGTCTCTTCCATTTCATGTTCAAACATTGCGGCAAAGACATTGCTACGACTTGCTAATACGCTTTTATGTGCATGTATTTCATGTCCAGCCACAACAAACATTACGTCCCAATACTTTTTATTTTCGAAGAGCTCATGACCACATTGAAATGGAGGTTGTGGACGTTTCGAAATGCTATTTTGGACATTTATGTTATAAATTTCACACAGTATTGTTAAATTGTTTCGACTAGCAAGATTTGACAATTTGTCGTAGTCCTTTAGACTCTTAGAAGATAAAATCATCGTGTCGTGGGTTATTTTTTTTTCATTCAAATATAAAGTTGCAAATTCATAAGCATTTTCTTCCTCGTCCAGCAAAAATAATACAGCCTTAATTTTCCATAAATATTTTTCCTCCCATGGATTTTGAGACTTTAACGTAATTCTACATTTAGTGAAACGAGAGCCATCAAACTCTAGTAGGCTCAATGTTCCATTTTTTTTAAGCACACGACAGTATTCAAATACAAAAACTGAAGAATTAAATATATCGCTGAATTCACAGCCAACGCAATTTACATTATGTATGTCCCATTTAAAGACAAATTTGTTCTCGCTTTTAAAAGTGTAACATATAATATCGGGAATTGTTGCGGGATTTGAAGTCATTTTAAAGCTGCTTTCTATTTTTGAGGGTAATTAATTTCCGGGTTTAAAAAATAATCTTTATTCATATGTAAATACATACTTACATATGTATATTAAAACTCGATAAAAATATTTTCCTTATTGACTTCTTCTTGAACACAAGATCCGTTACCTTTAGACATTACAATCAGTGTTGGGATCTGGCAATGTTTAAAATGCACCGCCCCAATGAGAAAATTGTACCAATTCAGTATCAATTGTACCAAAATTATAAAAAATTTAAGAATCAAAATTTTTATACTAGGATATTTTAGAGTAATTGACCTTGATTCCTTGAATTTCTTTTTTTGTGTTGCTAATTTACTAACAATTATTTTGCCTAAATAATAGCACAAGGTTTACAATGTTAGGAGCAGGTTACTCTACAATTGGATCTTAATCCAATAGAGTGTTCCTTTAATTATTTGGAAATATAAATAAACAGTCACCTAATTACAAAAAGAGACCTTTCTCACAAGAAATTATGGACAAATACATCGTTCAAACGCTGTTATTTGACAAAAATGCCTTGAAAGTAAATTACCTCTTACTCTTACATAAAAGTATTACCAAAGTAAATAATAAAAATCCTCTACAAAAATCTGAATTTAATTAGTTTTAGATAGGGTTAGACAATGAGAAAATTAAAAATGTTTATTATTGTAAGAAAAGGGAAAAAAAAATACTTATTAAATAAATAAATTTATTGAATAAATTTTTTAATTTGTACCAAAAAAGCATCAAGTGTACCAGTGTACCACGGATGTGTCGATTGTACCAAATTTGGTACAACTGTACCACAAATCCCAACACTGATTATAATGCGTTAAGCGCAAGGCGAATTCATACCAGGTGTGAGCAGTAGCACTACAACAAAACAACAACTTTGATATTGGATTAGCAGATATGAAACAATGTATTTTTTGACAAGACATTAGCAAAAAACGAGAGCAAAAAACAATCAGCTGGGCTATCGACTCCACCTGGTATGAATTCGCCTTGGTTAAGCGGCATTTAGATTGACAATCGCGGCTTGTCAGCGCGGATTGATGGCAAGCCAACAAGCTCATGTAAATGACCAAAATTCGTGTTTGTCAGCCGCACAGTGGTCAATTTCGCGAGATAGCGGATTGGTATTTTTTTACGCAATTTGTTTTGTTCAATAGGAGGGACTATAAGCTTTAATTTGCGTGTTCAAACGTAAAAATCGACTGATAGGAACGTAAGTAATGTGGAGTTAAAAATGCATTATAATTTTTTGTTGAGTTTCCATGTAAAAGTTGAATATTTTGACATTTTAAATAGGTATTTTTTATAATTTCTTATTTTCTTCAATCGTATTTTACAACCAATACTTATTTATTATTCCTAAACTTAATTTTGGTCAGAAAATGCCAACATTTGGCCCCTGACAATTATTTAGTCTCAATATTCACAGGGGCCAAAGGTTGTTTTTTTTTTGGAAGAAAGCTAATTCTTGTGAGGATTAAACTGAAAAATAACACTGAAATTCCCAAAAAATATCAATACCATTTGGATATATTATATACAGAACACAACATCGATAAAATTTTAAGTAAACTTTTACTATAGATTTAAAGTGCACATATATTTTATTTAAATGTATTAATAAAAATTTATACTGAAATTAGAAACAAATTATAATCTTTAAACTAGTATTAATTAAACAATATTAGTAAAAATTTCTTCCAAATAGCTTTGATTTTCATTTTGCAGTAGTTGTTTAGCTTCTTCATCTAACTCTAATGAGGTTGATTTCCATTTTTGTCGAATACTGGACATATATGGGTCTGATGTGCACACAAAATATTAATAAGATCTTCATTAGTACAATATCTGGAAATTTTTCTTGTATTGTGCTCGCGAAAGAAATTGTAGCCTTTGTTCCTTTTTTCTTGCGCTTCTTCTGAGAGATCTCCAATTGGAAGCATATTGTGCTGAATTATTTGTTCCCCATGGAACAAAATTTTGTGAACTGTGGTTGGCATATGTCTCCAAGAATATTTTTGTTATAAAGGGTTGCACTGAGGAAAAACGACGTTGCAAAATCGACAACGAATGTGGTCACTTTGATAACTTTTCGTTGTCACTTTTGTTTGACAACGGGTGTTGTCATCTTGTAAACGAACGTGGTCCAATTGACAACAAGTGTTTTTAATTTGACAACGAACGTGCTTTAATTACAACGCACGTTGTCAACTTGTAAACGAACGTGGTCGAATTGACAACGAGTGTTGTAAACTTCTCAACGAACGCGCTCAAAGTGAAGTAGTAAATATTTTTCATTGTGTTAGTTTCCTTCAATTTATCCAAAGAAAGTTTTGAAGGAAGCACTGCCACCACTAAGTCTGCGAGGGAAGTTTAGAGAAAAGATATTTACCTAAAAAACATAGGTAATAAAATGTTTTGATTGTAGACGGCTAATTATTTTTATGTGTACATAAATTCACAGTTCGAAATTGATATCTGTGCTAACCAAAGTGGACTAATGGCGGAGAAATAATGCCACCACCAACAATGCTTTAGCGTCATATTGATCCAAAAAACGGGGGAGTATTAACCAAGGTAAGAGAAATTGCGATAAGAATTGTATAGAGCATCTTGAGCCATTCTAATGTAATATAATAGGAACGTAAGTAATGTGGAGTTAAAAGACTTTGAGTTGACGAAGATTTTGTTTCGGTTAAAGCTTGTGCAACTTTTCCATCGATCATTGTAAGTGACATTTTAAAGTTAACTTCGATGCATTGGTCATTAAATTCAAATATCACTGGTTGAAGTTCTTTAATTTCATCTGTTATTTTGCCAACTTCTTCAGTTATGACATCTTTAGTTTCTTTTTTGTAAGCAAACTTTATTGGTCTACAAAATTTTGTTGACGAGGGAATTTCATTCTTCCATACATCTATCTCTGCAGCTCTACTAGTTGACGGCTCTGAACCAATATAAGTTTTTGTTAAACGTAATGGAACGAAAGAAATCATGAATAAATTGTCATCTGATGAATTTTCCGCATTACATTGTTTGTATTGTTTCTGGCCAGAGGACCCATTACATCCCCATTTAGAAATTAAAGTCATGCTGCAATTTTATTTCTGCTGAACTTGAAGTTACACTAATAGGAGTTGGTGAAGGTAAGCAATCTTTTTTGGCAGAAACTATATCTCGATATGATGAAAAAATTCCACAATTTTTTTCATTGGTTCGCTTCCGCAATTCTGTATATTGGTTTTTAGTCATTTTCAAATCCAAAAATAGTGCAAATGCTTCTTCTGGAGTAATTTTATTTTCTTCAGTTGGTGTCGGCATACTTTCTAAAATCCTTTTTGTGCGTCTGGGGCTTGCTTCCACTATTTTTTTAATGATAGCAGTTTTACTCTTTTTAGTTTTCGATGGTTGAATTTGATGCAGAAATGAATCCTTTATGATGCTACAAGAAACTTCTTCATTGATATGTTTAAGCTTGCGTCTTCGTGATCTTTCACTACAATTTATTTCTTAGCCATTCTTGGTTGCGTGAGTAAAACAATTTCTTGTTTCTGGAACAATGATTGTACCGTTTTCTTAAAGTATTTAAAAATTTTTTATTTTTAGGTAATGAATTTTAATTTCTTGTTTGTCGCATATTTTGAAGAATGAATTATTCATTATATGTAAAATAATGTCGTTTTCATCTTTCCGCTCAAAATATATATCAGATAGAACACTATAACTGAATTTAGCCATTGTTTAAACAATAATGAAGAAAAAAATGAATGCATGGATTAATATACTATTGCTCGAAGTTTCAACATGATCTTTTTTACCTCTTTGAAACATAATATAACAGGTACTTGGTTTTACCAGTTATTTCCATTGGTTTTAAATTTATTTTCACTTTTCAGGTATTTAAGTTGTGTAATATTAGATGGAAATAAAATCATCTTTTACCATTTCCAAATGAATTGCCATACCACATAATTTGAGAGTTCTATTGTCATTTTTGTCAAAATTTTGATACACCCTTCTATGTGGACTAGGTCCAAATATAGGCCAACTTCTTCTAATTTCAACAGAATTATTTTTTGGGTTAATAAGAACTCTTGTACTAATTTCATCAAAATATATGCATAATAGGCACTTTCACATACAAATAACTTCTCAAAAAATATGACGTGCATTTGTACCGAATATTTTACCTTGGGTTAGAAAAATTGCTGTAGCTCAAAAAGTGCAGTCCCGATGCATGGACATGTATATATAGGAATGTAGGGGAGAGTTAGGACTACAAAATATTAAATTTGTGTTTTGACTCAGCTTGACTCACAAGGAGTTGTGCTCTATGAAGTAGGAAATTTCCGAGAAATTTGACCTTTTTTAAAAAAAATATTTAAATTGTTCTGAAAACAGTAGAGGTTCAATTTTTTTTTACCAGTAATAGGAAATAAGTTAAGTTACAACACAAAATTTATTTCGTCCAAAAATCTTGAAAAAAGTTATGATCATTTAAACTTTAAAAATTAACTAAAAATATCATAAATTTAATAAATTCTGAAAAAGCCCATTTTGGACCACCCTGTTCTCAGTGAAATAGTTGAAATAGAGTTCTAATTTTATGGCTCCCGAGGTTTACTACTGTCTACTTTCATATGAGTCTAATAACTTTAAAATCGGAGAACAAAAACCAAAAGGAGTTTTGGCCGCTATCTCAAAATATTGACCACAGTGAGCCGCGCTGGATGGAAATCAAAAACTTTTGATATTTTGTGTTTGCCGTCACGCCATCAAGCTTGTCTAAATTCATGTCTGTCAACCACAGTGTAAATTTTATCTGAATTTTTGTAAGCGAGCTGTAAAGATGTCTCGGCTAGAGCCGAGTTAGTTTTTATGTATAGTATTGTGTGTAAAGCGTTTTTATTAGAGTTTATTTTAAAAATATTTCATTTATTTAATTATTGTGTGTGTGTTTATATGGAAATATTAATTGCCAAAATTCAAGTTAAGAAAGGGTATGTAGAAGAGTTAGCAAAAATATTATTTAATTGGTATTTTTCAATTATTATAAAGGATAATCCCATAACGAAGTTGGGGAAATGTTTTCCTTCAACTTAGGACAGTTTCTGACATTATTACTTGTTCTAAAAATTAAGATAGATTTGATTAAACTTTAAACAGCATAATAAGAAAGGATTCAAAAGTAAAATACTGAAAACTATTCATGATAGAGAACATATAACTGTGGAGTATATGTATCACACGGAACTGTTCGAAACTTTGAATTTTTTTTTCTGTATTAATAAAATATTACATACATTCTTACATTTTCTAATTCATTCACACAGTATGAATCACAGATTACTAACCAGATTACCCACTTGTGACGTTTAAAAAAGTACATTATCATACGTGCTAATAGCTTTCGATAGAGTGAATAAAAAAATAACTAATAATATTCATCGCAATGAGTTAACAGAAACAGCTATACATAGCCATTTCAAACATATGTTATCGATGAAGTAAACAAAAAAATTTAAATTGAATTGTAGCAAAAATTATATTTTTGTAAAAAAAGTTAAAAGTATATAAATTTCCGTGAAGTTAAGAACTTAAAATTTATAAAAATATGTTGCGGTGGTTCCAAAGTGCTATTAAAAGCTAAAAAAATACAACATGTGCATAAGGTTGTTACAAAAATTGGCAATCAAAATTTTCCTAGTGGTATTTGTTCAAGAAGTCTCAATTCAACAGAATTCAGGAACAAATTGAACACAAATGCTGTTGAAAATGAAGAATTCCTGGCTAAATTAATAGAGGTCTTATGATAAACAACTTTAAATATGTATGGGACTTCTTAAGAATTGTGCAATATATGTATGTAGATGCTTATATGCATTACATGAATGGTTGTCCGGCGAAGTGCACGTTAGCTTCATATACAAAGAAATGTTTTTGAATATTATGGTGGAAACTTAATAAATAATATATAAATAAATGTATTTATCTAGTGAATTTGGATGCATTCGTATCGATTTAACAATTGCTCGTTTCAGTTAATGGATTCGGTGGAAAGTTTTAATATACGTGAGCCAAGCAATGATCCACATGCTTTTATCGAGTATTCATTGCTCTTATTAATCAGCCGCGATTGCCTTATGATATAAATGAGTATTTCTCGATAAAAATTAAGGTAAGCAAAACAATTTCAATACCCTGTGATATAAATACATACATACCTCTAATAAATTGCATTTTCATTGAAGGTAAATTGGGCCGCTAGTATTATCGCATTGTACGCAAGCTATTAAATGAAAACGATACGTTGTTTTGTGAAAAAGCCAGAAACGAAAACAAATTGAAAGCAATAAATGGCAAATGGATCGGTTGACGTTTCAATCGCTCCTATGGGTTGTGATGTTGCACCACTTGAAAATACTATGCCTATGAAGCCCAAGTTAAAATATTAATCATAATTATTAAATATCTTTAAGTAAAAAAAAACATTTTTACTTTATTTGAATTTAAATAAAAGAATTTATTTTCGGTTTGAATATTTATTTGTTAAAGTTTTTATTTTACGTTTTATATAAAGTCATTCTTATAGATACATAAATTTTTGCCTGACTCAAAATATTTATAAGTTCTTTATACATATGTACCTACAAAGTATAGTATTAAATTGAAATCTTTGTTTTAATATTTTTCTTGTACTATTTTTTTTAATTGATTTGTTACATTTTTTAATTTAAGTTTTTTTTTATTGTTTTTGTTTGTTTTGTATTTATAAAATGCAAAGCTAACGGCCGATGTTGCTAAAGCTCTTTGTTTTTTATATTATCTTATAATTTTAATTGTTAGGTAGTTCGGTAATAAATAAATAAATAAATTTTTTGTTCTTATTTAAATAATTAATTTAATTTCAAGTATCGTTAAAACATACAAACTAAATATAATATATTTAATGTTTTCATTATTTAGATTATCTCTTAAATGCTCAATTATTGTACAAAATTTAAAAAACAAAACTAACAATTGATTACATAATATTTTCATTTTAATAAAACAATATCAATGAGAGTATATAGTGTTAAAGATGATTAAAAACAAATACATAATTTTTGTATTTCGTTTTGCTATTTGTAATTATTTGTTGTTTAACAAGTCTTTTGAAACTGTATAAGAAATAAAGGTTTTACGTATAAAAACAAACAAACAATTGTATTTTAATTGTCTAACAGAATCAAAAGTTTAAAGAATTTTTAACAAATTTTAAATATAATATATAATAGTTTGTGGTTGATATGGATACCTGCTGCTGCCGATTTACTTGTTTGTTCAGATATGATAGTATTCACACAAGTTAACTTGAATTAAGACTTTTAATGCACCTTAACTCTGTCGTCTGTCTACGCTATTAGAAAACTGCAATTAGAAAAATAAGAGTTACATATAAATATTAAAAAATTTAAAATTAAACTTGTGATATATTTTTTTACCTTGAGCTTGTAGTCAGGATTAGTAAAAAAGACCTGCCAACTCAGGGCAATTATTCTTCGTATGGTAAAAACCCGTTTGAATATAAAAATTTTATTTAAATTATTAAAAAAATGTAAAATAAAAAATTTGGCGTCGCCCTTATTTTCCGAGTTATGGGCCTCTGAACTTTTCATATGGAACTATGAATTTACACTACATTTTTGAACAAATTATGTCAATATGGGTATCATTTTTAAGCTTTTGGAAATATCTATCAGGTGATGCCAAACTTTTTTTTTTAATTAACCCATTAAGAGCCAACGCATAAGTACAGTAATACGTAATAAGAAATGTGATTAAAAGCAATTAAATAAATCCAAAAAAAAAAAAATAATTTTTGCAAAAAAAAACCGACCAAAATTCTATCTGTTTTGTTATAAACTAAAAATGTAAGAAGTAATCGGTAAGAATTAGATTTAAACCAAATAATAGATGCGCCAAAGTTAGCGGAAAAAAGTAAAGACTATGTGAATGTCAAGCATATACCTATTACTGTTCAAAATTTAAGCTTTTTCGCCAGCATCCGTCTTTTATGGGGACACCACTCAAGCCTCTACCTGATTTCAAAGATAGGGTCACATAGATCAAATTACATCACCTATTCGGACACCCGTTAATTCACAATTTTAAATTAAAGACCTGTTGTTATAGAGGACTTGGTCACAAAGATTCTTTGTAAATTTCAACTATCTGTCTATAACGGTTAAAAAGTTTAACCATATATATCAAATTACATGAACTATTGGGACACCCTTTACATTATAATTGCAAATATTTATATTTGTTATCATACAAGAGAAAGTAGTGAATATTCTGCCTAATTTTCAAGTGTTTGTGTTTAACGGTTCAAAAGATAGGGTCATATAGATCAAATTATGTAATTTATGGGGATCAAATTATGTAATTTCTAACTTCAAATTGTATACTTGCTATAGTGGACTTTGCAATACAGGTTCCTTGTAAATTTCAGCTGTCTGTTTATAACAGTTCAAAAGTTTGGCCACATACTTAGAATTACATGAACAATTGGGACACCCTTTTATCTCCAAATTAAAATTTTATACTTTTTGCTATAGCGGACTTAGCAATACAGGTTCTTTGTGAATTTCAGCGGTCTGTGTACAACTGTTCAAAAGTATGGCCATATACATCAAATTAAATGAACTATTGGAGCACCCTTTAATTTAAAATTTTGAATATTTATACATTTTATTATAACGGTCATAGTAATCGACATTCTGTTAAATTTTCAAGGTTTTGTCTATAACGGTTCAAAAGATAGGCCCAAATAGTTCAAATTACGTTACCTATGGGGACACCCTTTAAATTTAAAATTTTTTTTTTTATTAATTTCTGCTGTTGGGAGCTATAGCGAACGCAATTTGTTAAAATTTTAATTTGTTGCCCTTTACGGTTCTTAATACACTTAAAAATTATGTATGTTGTATGTGGACACCCTTTAATTTTTAATATAATGAACTGTTTTTAAAATGGGACCAAACTGAAAGCATAACCTTTCAAATAAAGAGAAAAATTTTAAAATCGGTTTAGAAATGGCTGAGTTCTGTGGTTACATACATAAAAAAAGTAACATTCATACGAAAAGATAACCTCCTTCTTTTTTGAAGTCGGTTAAATATAACAACAAATAAAACCCTTAAATCGAACACCTACACCGGCTTCGCTTACTAAAGTTTTTCTGCATAGACAGCCTTCGGCCGGGCGCAAGGATTTTCTCCTCTATGGGATGACCAACACCGGCTTCGCTTACTAAAGATTTCCAGCATTGCCGGTCTTCGGCCGGACACAAGAATCTTCTCCTCTGTGGTATGACCAATACCGGCTTCGCTTACTAAATTTTTCCTACGTACTATGCATAAAATTTCATCAAAAAATGTCACCGATTCTTAATGGGTTAAATTTTTTTAAAGTTTTAGCACCACCTGATAGATATTTTCAAAAGCTTTATATTGATACCCATATTCACACAATTTGTTCAAATATATAGTACACAATCACAATTTCATATGAAATGTTCAGAGGCATAATTTGCATATAAAATTTAACCATGTAAATTTAAAATTTAACCAAGTAAATACTTACTTCGTCGGATTACTCGGAAACTGATGAAGTTTTTCCGCTTTTGGGCAGCCCATTATGCATCGGCGACTCCTGAAATAGCAAAATAATTTAATTATAAACAAATTTATTTCAATAGAAAACCTTTGTTATACTTACATTTTTTCCTGTTGTTTGTTTCCTTTTATATATTTTTATTTGGCCGCCTGCGGATGGTTTTTCTTTATGTATTATTTTAGCCACAAATTATTTTAAAACATAATTTTTCACAGAAATTAAAATTTTTCAGCAATTTCACAAATTATTTTGTAAACAACAAAATGTCAAATTGCAGCTATAACCAGAAAGAGATAGTAATATAAGAAAATCATTAACTCTTGCTATCCCTTTCGAACGAAAGCTGTGATTTGGCAACACTCAAATTTTCGTGTCTTATCTGGTCTAATTTGTGGTATGAATTAAAGACATTTTAATGAGGCATAACTCTGACCAGATACTAAGAAAATCAATATTGCCGAAGGGTGTTCTTTTGCAAAAATAATATAAAGAATATTTGTATTTTTTCAATAAATTTTTTTAAATAATTGATTAGAAAAATATAGTCATGATGTCGTTGTTTATAATTCTCTATAATTCCAAAGGTCATCAGCAGTTCATTGGCCCTCTACGAAGCTGCAATAAAAAAGCTGAGTGAACTGAATTACAGTTTTTACACGCACGAGGTTAAAGACGCTAAGTTCTTTAAGTTGGTATTGTTTGGTTTACCAAGAACGGACCCGAATTTATTAAAGACCGAATTCATCCAAATGCATAATATTACACCAGTAAGTCTAAAAGAAATTGTGACTAAAAAAACTACAGTTGAGAACGCTATATACTTGGTGGAGTTCAACAAGCAAGAAGTCTCAAAAAGTGAGGTTATGAAAATAAAGTACTTCAGTAATATTACTGTCCATTGGAGAAGGCCCCTGAAAGGTACGAAAGGACCCACTCAATGTTCAAAGTGCTCTATGTATGGACATGGAGCTAAAAATTGTAATAGAGGCAGTGTCTGTGCAATTTGTGCTGGCAATCACGACCAGGCAGAGTGCGCTTTGGCTAAAAGCTCCCAAGGAACAAGTATTGTATATAAATGTCACAACTGCATCAAGAAGAACCTCAAAAATGTGAATCACAGGTCTGATGACCCTAATTGCCCTTGCCGTAGAGATTATTTGGAAATGCGTCTCCGGATAACCTCCAGGACCCGACCTAATTTCAATAGACCCAGAAATAATTATGTGTATGACGAGGCCGAGTTCCCTCAGCTTTCAAATCGGCAGCAACAAACGGATACAGGTGAGCCCACCACCCAAAGAAGAACTTTGTACTCCGATGTTTCAAAAAACAGATCCCGTGCCATCACCGATGAGGAAGATATATCTAACGAGAGATTGTTGGATATATTCTTCAGTGCTGTGGATGCCTTAGAGAAATGTCGAAATAAATTTGACAAATTAAGAGTGCTTGGCATGATGCTCAAGCAGGCAATATAAAATTATGGGTAGCGAAAATGTATTCGTTATGCACTGGAATGCTCAAGGCATAACAACTGAGTCAGCAGCTTCACAGCTCGAACAAGTGCTTCACGACAAAAAAGTCGACATACTGCTCCTAAACGAAACGTTTCTAAAACCGTACCATAAGCTCAAATTTGGAGTCTACAAAATATACAGAGAGGACCGTCAAACACATGGAGGAGGAGTGCTTATAGCGGTAAAAAGTAGTATAGGTCATAAATTATTACCTAAGATTGAAACAAAGACCATTGAAAATATCTCTGTGGAAGTTATAATAAGCGAACGCCCCATAAGTTTCATTTCCGCTTATAATCCTGTTTATACTTCAAATTTTAAAACGGACTTAGATCTTCTTACTAACTCATTTAGTGACTATTTTATTTTCGGTGATCTCAATGCACAACACGTGAGTTGGAACTGTAATACAAACAACACAGCTGGTAGAGAACTTTACCGACACCAACTTAGTTCAAGTTACTACATATTCCATCCAGACTCTCACACTAGATTCGGACAAAACATAATTCCTGTTCTACCCTCCACTGTAGATATTTTGTTAACGAACTCTAACATTTCTTTTTCTCGCATAGAGTCCCACCCGAACGTTTTACAGTCAGACCATGTTCCAATTTCTTGTTGTATTTATGGTTCGCCTCAAAACCAGTTAGTTACAGTCCCTTTGTATAATCGCGCAGATTGGCCGACAATACAAAATTGGGTTGAGAATGAAATTAGGTGTCACAACATAGGACAAATTGAAGTGAACAACAATAACTTTGATATTTCATTAAATAGATTAATCGGCATCGTTAAGGAGGCTTTCAACAAGATTCCAGTTGGCCAAAAAAATCCCTGGCAGAGAGAGATTTCAGATACCTCCAAAATTATCCGACAAATTTACTGCACAGTAACTTTGGACATAAAATGATAAACTCGTTTGCAAGGGAACTGACACTGTCATTTAATGAAAAATGCAGATTGTCTAATTTTGAAACAATAAGAAATTTACCAGGTAATCACCAAGATTCGTTCGATAAGAATGAATTAACTTAGTGATTATCTATACAAATTTCTTTATAATTTCCATAGAGATCGTAAAGGTTTTTTGTGAGCAATTTTCCTTAATAATGTTCCTATTTATTTTTTAATAGTTTCGTAAATTTAATTATTAGATTCCTATTGTTGTAATACTTTTAGTAAAATCTCATACCTTTGTACCTGTATATTTTAGAAACTGTAAATAAACACTATTTAAAAAAAAAAAAAAAAATTTATAATTCCATTCTCTAATAATATCATTGTCCAAATTCGTTTATTATTCTTATTTGATTGTCGTCTTCCTATAATTCATCAATTAATAAAGCAGCAGCTAAATCATGTGCCATCTTAAATAACAACCTCACTGCTCAGTGTCTGTTGTATAATGATGTTTGACAATCTTCGCTTGATCATGTAAATGCTAAACACTCTCTTTCATCAACCCGCGCTGACAAGCCGCGATTGACCATCTAAATGCCGCTTTAGTTCCAAGGCATATTTAACAAGGTGATAGCGTAAGGGAGAGGAAATTACAGCAAAAAATTTTTTTAATTTTTTTTATATGGATTTTGACAGTAATATCTATTTTATTCTCTCTTAAAATACCTGATTAATGTCAAACTCCGTATAAAAAAAAATTGAAAAAATTTCTCTTTAATATTAGCTCCGCCTTGTGCAGTCACCTTGTTAAATATGCTTTGGTTAGTCCCGTTTCTCAATAGAGAGCAAGGCGAATTCATACCAGGTGGAGTCGATAGCCCAGCTGATTGTTTTTTTCTCTCGTTTTTTTGCTAATGTCTTGTCAAAAAATACATTGTTTCATATCTGCTAATCTAATGTCAAAGTTGTTGTTTTGTTGTAGTTGTTTTCCTACTGCTCACACCTGGTATGAATTCGCCTTGATAGAGAGAAACAGGGTAGACAGACGAGATTTGTTGGCAAGGGGTTGAAGAGGTAGAGTGTGTATTTTATGACATGGCTTGAATTTTGAGGGGATTTTTTGACACTTGCTTTGTGTAATTTTCGCTCGTTCAGAGTTGATTTAAAAAAATAAAATTGTTTAGTTTAATTATGTATACATTTCAGTACGATTTTAATAATTTCTAGTCAAATTTCATTCTTTGTTCAACTCATTTTTATTTATTTTGTATTTCAGTACGAATGCATATATTTTTAAGAAAATACGCACAAACAATATGAAATCAAAAGAAAATGTTAAAAATAAATTCAAGCCGATTGCATGAAAAATGCGATCGTAAAAATGTGCTATAAAATTCGCTGCAACTTTAAAAGAGACATGAAAAAATGGCATCGTATAAATTCGGTCTATGTTACTGGACATTTTTTCGTTTCTCTTTTCTGCTTCTGGCCAAGGCGAATCTATTTATCAGGTGAAAGCGAGACGACAACAAGTACAACAATAAAAACATCATGTCATTTGTTTTTTTTTGGTCGGCTGCCTCTGTCAAAATAAATTAATTCGCCTTAATTCATATCAAAGAAAAATGTAAAAAAATAGTGTTCGCTTACTTTTGAAGTAGAAACTTCCAACATTTATGAAAAATATTGCTTTGAATTTTTACACAATAATAATTTAAGGACTTATTAATGTTATGTGTAAAGATCCCTGAAAGATGTTAAAATGACCTATAATGTTTCTAGAGCTCCTGGCTGCATGACTACCAAACAACAAAAAATAAATTTATTAACTATTTTTAATTAAAGAACAAACCTAATGTGTTTTGTTTATTTTTACTAAAAGAAAAAACGAGAAAAATATAGAACAAAAAAAAAAAAATAAAACAATTAAAATAATAATAAAGAATCTGGATCCTCCGCAGCTTATTTAAATTGTTAAAACGTGGTGAAAATTTGTGTATGTGTTATTGTGTTTTGTGTATTAAAAATTTTAAATAAAAAATCATAATTTTTTTTTTCATTTCTATTTTGTTTTTGTTTTCAATATTGTTTCTAAATAAACAAATTTTGATAAAACCTGCCTCCAAAAAATGTAAACAAACAAAAATATACTGGGCTATCAACACCACCTGATATAAATTCGGCTTGCTTTATATTTTAATCGCTAGGTTTAACATGAAAATTGCTTAATTGCCATCATTGATGTCAGTTCACAAAACTGTTATATTCAACTTTTATATACAAAACTGTCAACAATATCAGCTGTCAGCTAAAAAAAACTATTGAACAACACACAAACCAAGGCGAATTGAATACTAGGTAAAACTGATAGCCCAGGTGAACATCTTCTTTTATATGTGTTTTATACCCTGCTATGTCAAAATTTTTTCAAATTTTCTTTGCGACACATTTTCTTAAATAAAACTTGAAAATAAAAATTTATTGCACTCCAAGATTATGTTCTTTTCTTTTTATTTTTCACGTTTTTTCACTTTTTACTTTAAATAATATAATATATTTTGCAAAAAATAACAAAACTTTTGTGTTTTGTCTAAAAAAATTTCTTCTTTTTTTTATTTTCTTTTGTATTTTTCTTTGGGTTTTTGACAACTGTAGGTGTTTTTACACAAACAAAATCGAGTGTGGTTGTTTTTGTTGCTTCATTGCGATTACCTAGTATTCAATTCGCCTTGACACAAACTGAAATATTTTATTTGTATTACGATAATTGTATAAAAATCATTAAAATTTGCGAATAATATTTGGTGCAAAATTTTTAGTTTTAAGTAAAACACTTTCAAGCCACAAACAGCCTGCCATGCAATGGTAAGTTCATTAAGGGAAATTTTATTGCAAAATGGAAATATGTAAATAGTTAAATTTTTTAATAATTAATTTCAAAAGTTATATTTTTCAGTAATATAATTCCACTTACATACATATGTATATACAGTGGCACAGAAAACTACATACCCCTTATTTATTTCAATTCTAAGAAATATAATCATGATTTCTTTTTAACCAAATAAACTGGCATTAGGAACAGGTAATGGCTTAAGTCTAGTTTAGTGAAGATTGACCAATCAAAAAACAATTACAGAGGGTGATAGAGAATTAAAAAATAAGAAAATGTAAAATAAAAAATTGGCGGTCGCCCTTATTTTCTAAATTATGGGGCTCTGAACTTTTCATATGAGACTTGATTGTACACTACATTTTTGAACAAATTAGGTCAATATGGGTATCATTTTAAAGCTTTTGGAAATATCTATCACGTGGAGCTTAAATTTTATAAGAACATTTACATATTAGAAACCAATGACTTTTTTTTTGATGAAAACATGTGTATAGTACGTAGAAAATCTTTAGAAAGCGAAGCCAGGGTTTTTTTACTTTATTTTAATTCTTTTTTACTTCCGAAACAAATATAAGATGAAACTAATCCTTAAAAATGGCTCCTGTTATCCAAGCTGATTTAGAAAGTCTATAATGAACAGGAAAATTAAAATTCTCAAAACAGGCTTTTTAGCCTTTCCAACTACAAGCAGTTTAAGTTGGTGAGTTCCCGCGGCGTTTGCGCAGCACAAGAAAGTTACCCGCTTCTTTTCAGTTTTTGCACCAGGAGCTGTTTTTTCCAATGATGAGACTTAGGTCTTGTGGCAGAAATTTCCAAAACAATCCGGGATCGTAAGCGTTATAAAGCGTGTCATTGGCCAATCCCAACTCATCAATTTTACTTTTTAGCTTCATTTTGAAAGGATCCACCAAGTGTGGCTGTGAAGAAGTGGGGCCAGATATTTGAAGCAAGCGAACGCCGTATCTCTTTAAAGTTTTGAAGCCATCCATCGCTGGCATTCAACTTCAAAGCATTTTCTTTAATTTCATTATTTAGATCTTTGCCTTTTCTTTTAACATAAGTCCATTTATAGCAAACTTTTTGTCTCTCATATCCAAGTATAAAGCATATTCCATTTTTGGGTACTCGGAAGGCCGCATATTCTTTCTTTTTCCAGATCTTGCTCCTTTTTGTAAATGCTCCAAAATTTCGATCTCTTCTTTTAAAGTTAAAAACTTATTCTTTTTTATATGCATATTTAAAAACTTTTAAATTATGTATATACAATAATTAATACAGTTGAATGTAAGCGCGACGTAAAAGTGTATGTAAGAAATTTTTACTTACAGCTTAAAAGACAATTCAAAAGCAAACAGCTAGGGAAATCCCAAAATTATTGTGCAAAAGAACCAGAATTTATTTACAACCCTGTTGGCAAAGATTTCATCACTGTTTAGATGAAAGTCCGTTAAGAAATTCAAAAATAAGTTGTTCATAATTTAAAGCTTTCACACTTTTCATATTTTAGAGTAATCAATGGAAGAAAAAAAGTTCATATTTTAGGGTGTTCATATAATAGTGTATTCATATTATCGCTAGTGTACTGTTCACGTTAACAAATAAAACCATTTCTGAGCTAATGTTATGTTAAGCGACGTCTGTAAATTCGGTTCTAATAGGAGACAGAGAGTTTGGCTTAAAAAAAATGATAAACTATTGTCTACATAATATACTTCCAGTTACTATAACATATACTTCCAACTGTGATACATGGTGGTGATAATATCATGCTCTGGGTTGTATTGATTAGGATCAGCATGGACCTTTTTATTAATTTAAATCTTCTTAAATAAATGGATAAACAAATTGAGACTAAATACCGGCTGGTATTTTCGGCAAGACAACGATACCAAGCACAATGAGGGCATTGTAAAAGAATATCTATATATAATGTACCTCACCAACTGCATTATTCACCTCAGTCGCCCGATTTAAATCCCATTGAGCACTTATGGGAAGAACTAGATAGCAGGATTAAAAAAAATTATAAAAGATAAGCATAAAGAATTCACTAACTGAAGAATGGAATCACATTTTAGTATAAGTTTTGGAAATTTTTCATGAAAAATAGGCTGGATACTGTTTAACGCGTATTTGTGTACCCATAAAATATTAATTGGAACTTTGGAAATATTTAATACAGACATTAAGTCATTTTTTTATATATAGTGTGTAGACTTTTCTCTTTCTTAAAATGATATTTGCTGATTTTTTTAATAAGTGAGTTGAACCTTGATTTTTTTATCCACTATTATTACCTGTTCTTAATGCCAGTTTCACTTGGTTAAAAAGAAATTTCTACATCTTTTATTTCTTAGAATTGAAATAAATAGGGGTTATGTAGAGTTTTCTGTGCCACTGTATGTATGTACTTTTGTGCTTAAATATAGCTTAGGAAGCACCTCCAATCGAAAGTATCTAGGGTATTAGAAAAATAATAAAACTGAAAAAATCGATGTTCACGTTGACTGAAGATTCCCTGCAAGGATTTTCTTCTCTAACGATTAGAGTTAGGGAACAAATCTAGTTTAACGAATCTTCTCCAATCACAAAAAAAGTATCCAGGGTGATAAAAAATTTAAAAAAAAAAATTAGCGGTCGCCCATCTTTTCGGAGTTATGAGCCTCTGAACTTTTCACATAAAACTGTGATTGCACGCAACATTTTAAAGATATCCGTTCAATATGGGTATCAT
Organism: Phasia obesa; assembly: GCA_949628195.1. Lineage (NCBI taxonomy): Eukaryota > Metazoa > Arthropoda > Insecta > Diptera > Tachinidae > Phasia > Phasia obesa. The sequence continues at coordinate 129,763,776 of OX451216.1, forward strand.
TTAACAATTTTTGAAAATAACTTTCTGGTGAAGCTAAAATTTTTTTTAAAAAATAACACATTAAGAGCCGAAGCATTTTTTAATTTTGATTTTTTAATTTACTACACTATTAAGTGCCAAAAAAACTCTATAGATTAGCTTAATTAAAATTTTATATGAAGCCGGTCTTCGACGAAGTATTTTTCCTCTAGGTATGACCAACACCGGCTTCAATTACTAAAGATTTCCTGCATAACCGGAATGTCGATAAAAAATGTTAATAAAATATAGCCTACTAATTAAATAAAAAAACAATTAAATTTGTTTGTGCATTTTGATACTAGCAAGTAGTTACATGGTTTTGGTTTATATTTTTATAATGATTGTAAATAATATTTAAAAGTTTGTAGGAACGTGTTTATTCACATGGTACACAATATTCAAAAAAAAAAACCTTTTTTTTTACGTAGATGGTTTTACGTTTCACATGACGATATGTACTTTCATATCAAGAAGAGTGATAAAACTGTATTTTGTGACGAACGAGAAAAAAGAGAAAATTATAGCGGAATTCACTGTTTGTTTTGTAGACCTTTTACATCTTGTAGGTTTGGTAAATATTGATAAACAACAACAAAATACATAGATAATTTTAAATTTACCAAAGCTACAAGATGTAAAAGGTCTACAATAGCAAACAGTGAATTCCACTAGTGCGTATATTTCTTGCAAAAAGTGAAAATTGAAAAATGTTAAGTTGACTTTCTTTAGAGGAACAAGTGCGATATGTTCATAAATAAAATTCAAATTTTAACTAATTTGAGGAGAATATGTATTAAAAAAGAAGAATTTGATTAACAGCAGAAATAATGATTGATTTAAAAATTAAAAATTACCACACGTATATTTAAAATTTGTTTTGCATCAAAGCTGAAATATGTGTTGATAAAAACCTAAATTTGAACAATATTTTGGAAGTGAATTTTAATTTTATATTGAATTAACTAAGCTCTAAAATTGATTTTGTTGGCTATATTGTCCGTAGTTTTGAAAATTAAAAAATCTTGTAAATTATGAACCGATTTTTCTGTAGTTTCAAAGAATTTTGGTAGAATTAAAAAAAAATGTTGGGAAAAATTAATTCCACTGGAACCACTAAATATTTCCAGTTGCAAAACCAAAAATCAAATCACAAAAACGGGCTAAATTACGCCCACTTAAATAAAATACATATATTCTAAAAAACAAAATATATTTTTTTATTTTAGCTTCAAAAGTGTACAGCGCAAAATATTTAATGCAACGGTTTTAAAAACTGATGTACCAGTTAGTGCAGCAATTGCCTCCAAATCTCTAAATGATGTACAAACTGTTATAATTGGAGCAGGTTTGGCAGGTCTGTCGGCGGCAAATCATCTTATAAAGCACGGCTTTAAACGAACGATTATTCTTGAAGCCACCAATCGTTATGGTGGCCGAATTAATTCCAAACAATTCGGTGATGCTTTTTGTGAACTTGGCGCCAAATATATAACAATTGATGTATCACAGAATTCCATTTACGAGCTGCTGCGGCATAACCCCGGATTACCAAAAAAAATTGAACAAAAAACGGAAACGCTTTATGTGAATACAAAAGGCGAGAGAATTTCCAAACATATACCGGATGTAGTGGATGTCTATTTTAAAAAGCTGTGTGCTGGCATAGAATTGAAAAATCGTTATAAAAAGGGTCATCTGCATGAACTGGATAACGTTTATGCATATTTTCAAGCCGAAAGCTCAAAGATCGTTAAGAATTTATTCAAGGAAACTGATCGTAAATTAGTGGATGATATTTTTACCGGATTAATGAAGGAGTATGGCGGAAAATTGGGTTGTAATTTGGAGAATTTAAATATAGAACAATTGATAAAATATAAAAATCAGTTTTCATATCCCCTTTATATACCCACTGGTTTAGACAGCATTCTACGGGAAATTATCACAAATATTGAGAAAGAAAATTTGCACGTTGAGAAACCTGTGGGTGAAATAAAATGGTATGAATCTAATAAAGTGTCACAAAAGTCTGTGAGTTGTTTTGACGGTTCTGTAATACCAGCAGATCATATTATATGCACTTTACCATTAGGAGTTCTTAAAACCTTTTCAAGTTATATGTTTAAGCCGCCCTTACCGATAGAGAAAATAAAATCAATAGAAAACATTGGCTTTGGCAGTCCGGTTAAAATTTATTTTGAATACCAAAAACATATAAAGTCGTGGTTTACATCAAATTTACGACCTGTATGGTCTGCAGAAGAACGTGCCGCTGATTTAAAATGGACTAAGCAAGTGGTAGAAATTTCAAAATTACACAGTAGTAATAGAGTTTTGGAAATCACCATTGGTGGTGCTTTTTATGATAAAATTGAAAAGTTACCGGATACCGAAGTCGTCAATGAAATTACAAAATTGCTGAGAAAGTGTTTAAAGAATTCGAAAATTCCCTATCCCTCAGAGATTCTACGCTCGAATTGGAGTAGTAGTGCTTGTTACTTGGGAGGTCGTCCATATTATTCCACCAACAGCAGTGTCAGGGATATACAAACACTATCCATGCCACTGGGCCTGACACCCAGTTTATTATTTGCTGGCGATGCGACCATAGTAAACGGCTTTGGCACCATCGATGGCGCGAGGATGAGTGGCATACGAGAGGCTCAACGTATAATCGAGTTTTATACCAAAAATAATAACTGTAATAATAAAAATTAATAGTTTCGCTATAAATTATTTAGCATAAGTTTTAAAAAAATTCTTATTTATTTTTAATACAACTAAATTTACACGTTAATGTAAGTTCAAATGACATAAATTAAATAAATTGTTAAATTTTCTTTGATTTCAAAATTTGATTTTTTTTTATTATAAAATTATATGGAAAACCATATACATATGTATGTATATGCTATCTGATGAAGACATTGCAAGGGTCTTCAAGAACTATTAATTGAATAAAATCCTAACTCTTAATCAGCTTCTTCTAAAAGAATTCGATCTATGCTAGTATTCTCTCAAAGTTGTATAAGGTACTCCACAATAAAAATCAGAAAAAAGTTTGGTTAATTTGAGAATGATTCTCATTCTTCTCTTTTTGAACCAAGTCAATCAATAAAAAAAATACAAAAACGTTAAACACGACACAATATTTATCTCGGTTCTATATGGTACTCCACCAAGACGTTTTTCGAAAAATAAATTACTGATAACACTATCATTCTGGAAATACTAAAAAAGAAAAGCACCACAAAACTCTTATAATGATGTAGCTCGTAGAAATGAGAAGCTAAACTCTCGAAAGAACACAAGCTAGAACTGGCCTAAGTGCCCATAAAGAAAAATAAAGGCACTTGATTCATTTATTCTACCCAAAGTTGAGGGTACATGACGGTATTCAATCAGCCAAAATTTCAGTAGAATTCAAATCACGGTTTACGATTACCTATTTAGTGTACCATGGGTCAGCCAGCAATATCTTAGACATAATTCAATGAATTTTTATTTTCAAGGTTGTTGAAGTCTAAGAATTGTTCGAAAATAATGTCCAGATATATGAACTACGTTATGCCAAAAAACATTATGCTTACAAAATTGATAAGGGTTTTAACAAAGGCAAGAAGCAGTTTTTAGCGAAATGTATTTTTATTTATTTTAACTGCTTTTAACTTTGCTTATACATATGGTTTTTCCAAGTTAGGGTCAATCATGACAAATACCAAGCAAGCTATTAGATCTACTAAAGTTAGAAAATTCATTTTACTATTTTTGGCCCCGTCACAACACTGTGACACGGATAGAAACATGCTTATATGTGACGACGCAAATAGAAAGGTACCTAAGGGCAAAAAAGTAAATTTGAAAGGAGAGCTGTTTAAAGTTTACTCTTCAAAGAAAGACTTCAAAATTTTGAAAAAATTAGTAAAAATTTATGTTTATTGTTTTGTTTGACTTACAAGCAAAAAACAAATTTTCGACACGAATTAGCCTTCATCGGGGTGCCGGACTACTCCTTTTTAAATGAAGAATAAATTTTACACAAATTTAAAAAAAGTCAATCTACTCTTAGGTCCCAGGTAAAGGTCGTGATTCACAATCATAATCCGTCGTTCGATCTGTCAAAATCTGAACATGTGGGCTCAAAAAGTATTCATAGTCATAATACATTTCATAATCTTGAAAAAATTCTTAAAATATTTTTCGACATACACGATCAGAATTTTTAAATCTTCGAACTGAATTTTGTCAGATATTTTTGTAATTGAACCGTACGATTGCATATGATAGTGAATCCTGGCATTAAAGTATCCGTTAGTTACAAATCGAGTCTAAATGGGATATAAATATAAAGCTAGTGATCTGTTTCGGTATACCATTATGAACTCTTTTGATTTCAAATTTCTTGACCACAAATTTGTTATCTGTAAACTTAAAGCTTTAAGACATTTATTGTAAATTGTTTAAATATATGTATAATTCAAGAGTATTTTGAGTTTTTTATTGAAGAAAACTACATATAGCAATTTAAACTATTCAACAACATTTAAAATTATAATATTTATGAATACACATATTTATAAATTTGGTTTAACATAAATATTTAACAGCTTAAGAACTAATGAAATATTTTAATTATTATATGTAAATGTAAATGAAGCACATAAAATTCCCTAAATATGTTGCAATGGTCCCATTTTATTTCTGAATAAATATAATAAGTAACAACAGTTATACATTTAAAATTTTTACAGAAACAAAAATACTGTTGAGTCATATAATTACGCGCTTTACTGTTTAAGTACTTCGTCAGCGGCAGCACTCACTTCCTTCCAGGTGTATTCCATATCTTCGGTTGTGGTGAAACGAGAACAAATGGCCATGCGCAAAAAATAAACGTCACGTATTTTAGACGGCACCATATGAATGTTGCCACGACCATTTATACGTTTCAATAAAATCTCATTCAATTCGTTGGAGCCCTTTAGGCGGAAACACACTAGACCCATGTTAACCTCACCAACAATTTCGAAACGTTTATCGGCTAAACAAAGTTTTTCGAAATGCTTGGCAAAATTGCAATGACGACGTATGTGAGCTTGAAGATTTTCTACGCCATAAAGACGCAATACAAACCACAATTTTAGAGCCCTAAAACGGCGACCTAATGGAATTTGCCAATGTCTGTAGTCGGGAGCGGAACCTTGCATATCATGCTTTAAGTACAAGGGATCAACATTAAAGGCGTTTACTACCCAACTGGGATCTTTCAGCCACATAGCACTGCAGTCAAAGTTGACCAACATCCATTTATGGGGATTAAAGTTGAAAGAGTCGGCTCTTTCAATGCCCTTCATAAGATGTCTGTATTCGGGACAAATGAAAGCAGAGCCAGCATAAGCCGCATCAACATGAACCCAAACATTATATTTATTACACACTGCACCACACTCATCCAAGCGATCAAAAGCACACGAATTTGTGGTACCCAAAGTAACTACAGCCTGAAACGGAACATTGCAAATGAATAAAATATGAATGCCTTTAGCCTTATGTCCACTGCAAATGAACAACTTACATAAAATGGTATAAAACCATCGGCCAAATCCTTTTTAATAGCTGCCTCCAAAGCATCACCTCTTAAGCGATTATTTTCATCAGCCGGTACTGATCTTAATGTAATACCGCCCAATAAACCAGCACGTTCTACGGAAGAATGAGACTGAGCAGAACTATAGCCCACTAGTTTGGAGATAATAGTATTGTCATCCCAGTCGGCATGTTCTTTTTTAATTTCTTGCATTTTTTTGGCCTTAGCACCCAATAAAGCTACCAATGTAGCTTCACTTGCAGTTCCTTGAATAACACCGCCTCCTTTACCACCAGAACATGCCAAAAACTCTTTGGGCAAATCCAACATTTTACCCAGCCAATCTAACATCACTACCTCCAATTCTGTACAAGCCGGACTAGCAATCTGTTAAATAATAAATATAATTAATCTGTTTTTATTTGAAGCGTATATGTATATCTTGCTACTTACCCAACTAAAACCTATACAGGCTATAGCACCACTTAACATATCAGCCACTATAGCTGGATATGAATTAGCAGTGGGAAAGTAAGCATGAAATTTAGGACTATGCCAGTGAGTTACACCCGGCATAATAACACGTTCAATATCGTTCATCACATTTTCCCAAGTATCGGGTTTTTCGGGAGCATTAGCCGGTATAAGAGGACGTAAATAGCCCGGCTTAACATCTGGCAAAACACGACTGTAAAGAAAGAGAGAGAGAGAAACAAATCAGGTGAGTGATTAAAACTATAAAGAAAATATATGTATTTGTCTATAATCTTAAATACTGATTAATTTGCTATAGCTCGATTTGCTAAAACACCTTGAGAATTTGAATATAACTGCATTTTCTTTATAGACGAACGAAATTTTCATTTATTTATTTTATTTTAACCGACGCACAGTGAACGGTCCCCATAGTAAAACTGGAAAAAAATCGAAGGAGTTGTGGTCATAGATAACACATAGGTAGTCAATTGAAACGTCAAAAACCTATGTCTCTTGTCAAAAAACCTAAGTCTAAGAATGTGTTTTTAGGTAAAATTGTATAAGTGTTGGTTTAAAAAAAAAAATTCCTCACAGTACCTAAACTGCACATAGTTGTATAAAATATTTTGTAAAAACAGAATATTTTTTTACATGCAATTTTAGATTTTAAAATTAAATAATTCTTTTGCTTTTTTAATAAAAAAAATGGATTTTATATTTTTCTAATATATTTATGTGCGAAAAAAGTTAGATTGAATGCTAATTTTAAATATTTATTATATTGATTTGAAAATTTTCATCCCCTAAAAGACAAAAAAATACAATACTGTGTAGAAATAAATTTCACCTACCAAATGTCAACAAAATTAAATTTATTTTGTATTAAAAAGTTTAGAATACAATAAATTGTTAAATAAATTTTTGTGCAAAAATTCAAAATTGTTTAAATATTTGGAAAGTGCAATGGAATATCGCGTAATAGTGTCTAAATGTGAATAAAAATTTTACTCCCCTATGTGTGTTGAATTCACACCGTACCCGTATGTGTGAAGACATTTTTAGCACGTTTTTAACATTTGGAGAGTTGGCTATCTATGTGTTATCTATGGTTATGGTAGGTTAATGAAATTTTTGGCACATATCTCTATTGGCCTACTATTCTCAAATTATGAATTAACATTTTTAGAGATCCTTTTATTTTTCCGGTGCGGAGACAATTAAATACCCAAAATTATCCCATTTCAGTAATTATTATTTTTTTTGAATTTTAATCTATCATTTCACATACAAAATGATAAAGCGTGATAGTTTTTTTTATAAAATATTACCAATCTCTAATTATTTAGGGTTGCCGTATACCTTTTTTGAAAATAACATTATTTTAAACTTTTTAGTATTTTTATTTTTTAAAGTTTTAAAAATACTCATAACCATTGGTAATCAAATAACATTATATGAATAGGGTTACCAAATTGACAACACTAAATATTTTAAAATTAAATTATTATTTAAGTTAAAAAACAAATTTATATAAAGATTAGTAATAAAGTTACAAACAAATCAAATAACATAACAATTGTAAACAATTTCTTAATCACTAAAATAAGTTTCTAAATCTGAATCAGTGTTAATAGATTCATCTACTATTATGTAATTACTAATTTCTTGATTATTGTTGAAAGAGCTTCTTGTATTTATTGCATTTCTATAAGATGAAATTAATGGATCAGAAGAAATTAGGAATTTATTCATTAAATCTTGATTACAATTTTCTCTGCTATTTTTTCGAGTGTGCTCAAGTCTGCTCTGTCTTAATTGTTTTGTGAAGGCATTCTAAAGCATTCGCCCTTGCACTCACCTTGTATTAGTTCCCCTAGTTTAATGCATATCCTACTATTATCATACATTTTCAAATATTAAAAATATCAAAAACAAAATACATATTTTAGTATATATAACAGAAAATATGATTATTGATTTATAAAAGTAGTTTTTTGAAGTGCCTATTTTTTCGGGTCCATCGAAGTTGACTATTTTTTTTTTAAGAAGTACATATTTTGCTAAAAACTTCACAATTTTTTTTACATTGTTGTTATAAATATTTGAATTTTAGGATTTTTTAATTGTTTCTACTACATTTCTGAATAAAACAAATAAATTTGCATGCATTTTTATTAAAAAATGAATTTTTGAGATTTTTTTTCCAAACCCATTTTTTGTTACTTAAAAATTATCAAAAAATTATCAAAATAATACGACTTTAAAGCCGTGTAACTTTTTATAGGTGTAACGCACATGAAAATCCTAACCACCTCTGGAATCGTGGCAGTCTTAGCTTTCATCCCATATGTATTTTATTGATAAATTCGAAAGTTTATTTTTTGATTTTTTTTTTCCACTAGATAGTTTACTGTGCGACGTTGCATAAGCCTACTTCTTGGGTCTTTCTAAGCAAGAAAGACGCAATTTTTAAAAACAAATCAGTAGCTTTGGAAATAAAACATTTGTTATGGACTGAACTACAGCGCCACCTATCAGGTGTAATCTATCAAGTCTGTCACCAAGGGTACACAACAAAATTTTTGGACAAATGTACACTGTAACACGTGATTTGTATACCTAAATTGCCCTTTTTCTTCTTTCTTTCTCCTTTCAAAGAAGTTGAAATTTAAAAAAACAGACAAAGCCTTAATTGCATATTCATTTAAATCGGTTTATGTAGTTAGATAAAAATGGTCGTGCTCCGCTTGCTTGACGCACAAACAAGCGAAAAATCTAACTTCAAAGACATTTTACTTAACTTCAAAGACATTTTTAGCATAAACCATCTGGGGTGCTTTGGAAGGTTCTAGACTGTTCCACAACATTCCAGAAAATTCTGGGATGTTCTTGACTTTCTTCGTAGCCTAAACTTCCAGCCCTTATATCTTCAAAAGCACTCGCTTTTCAGATTATAACCGGGAACCTTCTTTATGGAGGAGGAAAGAGGGCTATCACATATAACACACATGATCGTACCAGAACTTTGAGAAAAAATCATAGAAATGTAGGTTGGTTAGGTATTGAGAAAGCTAAAGAAAAACATGTATATTTGTCAGTACCAAAATGACCGAATTATAACTGAAATATAACAATTATAATTATAACTAATTATAACAATTCAATATTTGGTGAAAGCAAACATTTTATTAGTCGAACTATTTATTATAACATGCATGTGAAATTTTGAAGTCAGGCTTAAAAGAAAAATAATAAACAAGAGGGAAACTTTAGGTTGTAAAAGACTTCGTTCTCATCAATTGAAAAAATATGATTGAATACGATTGTCTCGTATTTCTTTATCTGAGTTTGGTTGGTTAAATATATGATGTTTACAACTTAACACCACCTAAAGTAGATAGATGCGAAGAATGCTGAAGACGGTAGCAGCGATTCAGAAGATGCATTACATTCTGCTAGCGGCTAAAATAAAATTTTCCCATTTTTTCTTTAAAAAATAATTACCTAATTTGTAATAAAAAAAAAATATTATTTCAAGTTAGAGAGAATAAGACGAACTTGAGCCTGACTTCAAATTTTCATTTGCATTTTTATATGTTTTAAAATAATTTTTATAATTTGTCGGTTTTTTTCTTTATTCGAGCACCTTAGTATAAATAGAGACTCAGGGATGCATCAAATAGCCTTTTTGGCGAATCGATACTAGTGTTTACATGAAAATATCGGCGACACCAACACCAATAAGCCTGGTGAATTTAAGTTTAAATATGTAAATGAACACAATTTGGGGTATTTGTTATATTCATATAAAATTAAAGCCTAAGGGATTATTAGACTTACGGCCCCTTTCACAATATATATGTATATAACCGAAGAAATTATACCGGTTAGTATTTTAATTGACAAATTTTGTAAAATAATAAATAAAAATTTTAATTTGAAAATTAATTCCATTTCAACAAATAAATATTTTTCATTTATAAAATTTGTTCCCATATTTTTTATATCAATGGGTCTGCTTAAGCTTCACCAGGAGTTTTTAACGAAAGAAGTATCAGCGGAGGAATACGCGGAAACCGATTAAATACACACTGATATCCTTGGTTATAAAAATAAGGACACGTATGTACATAAGAAACATATTTTGCTAGCAAACGATCAATGATAAGAGACGTCTAAGAGTGTGTACCCAGTACTGCTGATTTACTATATGGAAGATATTTTTACTTAGCATTAGTACGAATGCGAGAAAGCTCCTCAGGGTTTTAGGTGGATGATTAGCCGCATCAATTCCAAAGTAATGGGTACAACTGAAATCACAGCACTAATGACGAGTACCAAAAGCTCCCACGACGACATGACAAAAAGTGTATGCAAAAGTTTGTATGAAATGAATGGGCGTCAAAAATTTAAAAAACAAACTGAAAAATAAAAACCGGAATTGAACAGCAACGTCGCAAAAAGCTTAAAGGTTTTGCTTACAATTGATGTCGATCAACAATGAAACAATTTGACCAGCAATGAACTGTAAGGTACTTTAAATCTCAGGAGTGAAACATCTTACCAAAAGAAGAAATATGCAAAATTAAAATTTCCTTTGTGTTTTCGTATTGTAAAAATTGTAAAAAATAAATTAAATACAAAATTTGAAAATTGCTGTTTTTAATTTATAAAAGAAATTGCAGATTTACATTTAACATCCTAAATAACTAATGAGGCAGCATTCAGTTCGACCAGCCAAAAAACAAAGCAATCTGAAGGAGAACTGCAAAGAAAAATCAGAAATCATTTGAAAACTTTACTAGGGCTGTACCGTTTATTTCAAATTCGGCACAAGACGGCATTGTCTTAGAAACTGATGGATATATTAGGAAATTTTTAGCATCGCTCAACTTCTTATTCTTTTTAAGGAGAATAAATCTTAAAGTAGAAGGAGGCTCGGATATTCTAATAATTACTTTAAGAACTCATCAAAAGCTCTATATATTTAGGCTTTTCAGAAGTTATACGATGTGTCGGGGTGATTGTGTCTACAATAGTTTCGGATTGCAAAGCTCGTTTTTTTCTATACAAGTAGTAGACTGTAATTGAAATATTTGTGATCAGCATTCCCTTGTAGATAAATAATATTTTTCATTAAACGTGTTTACGTTAATTTTTTTTACTCTTGCAACTGTGCAAAATTATAAACTAATTTTTATTAGAAACAACCATAACACGGTTGCAAGATTTTTTTTTTATCTCTCCCCTAAAAGCAAATAAAAAACCCTTAAAATCAAGCTTTTTTTTAAATCCCCTAAAATAATTTTTATTGTTTACATAAAAAAATTTTTTTCTGTAATTTTCAAAAAATAAAATCCAAATTAATTAAATAAAAAAATCCCCTAAATTATTCCCAATTTTAACAAAAATTCCTCAAAACAAACATTTTAGGGGTTTAAGTTTTCATTATAATAAAGTATGTATTATAAATATATAATACATACTTTAATGTTTATGTTTCTTGTGTTGTTCTAAGAGTATTCTTAAAATTAGAGTTCGTTACTTATGTACGAATTTTGTTGTTTTTTCATGATATACTACACACATAACACAAAAATCAGCTTTCTAATAAGTTGTTTAAATAGTTTGGAAGAACCCATCAAAAAGCTGTTTGTTACATATTTTTAATTTAGTGGTTGCAAAAAAATAGTAATAGACCAATTAAGCATCTGGTAAAACATAAAAAGTCCCCTAAAAAACACCCTAAAATAATTTTTTAAACCTCTAATTGTTTCCTCTAACAAATGTTAACCCCCCAAATTCTCCTCTAAATGAAAAAAATCCAATAAATCTAGGGGAAAATCCCTTAATCTGGCAACCATGAACCATAATAGTTGAAATATTAGATTATCATTACGACGGAAAGTTAAATGTTTTGTACCCAAATCTATAGCTTGGGACGATGGTATTCTAACCCGATTCGATGATAAGTTGTTTTATAATTGCATCGCTTTAATTTTTCACGTATTTCTTCTTTCTGCCCTTTTATTTGGTGTAGAGTACTTTTTGTCCATTTTCTTTAATGCTGTAAAAAGTTATACAACATTGCAATTTTTACTTTGATAGACTGCTTCTACAATAGACAGAAACTGGGCAGACTGCGGGCCAAAAGCCCCGCCCACATATATTTTTTTCGCTTTTTTTCGGCATTAATGATTCTCTTTTGCCTTTTTTTGTCAAATAAATATTAGACTGCAACAGGTAGATCGCAAGGAGTGCATACAGATCTCGGGCGAGCGCCGATTTTTATTTTTAGGTTGGTAGGGTTTTTCTCTTTTGATTTGTATTAAAGACCTTTACTGAAAGCAATACACATAGAGGTAGCCAATGGACCCACAGGCTACCCACTGGTAGATAGGAGCAGTTAAAGGTCACATAGGGGGTTAATAAAAGAAAAATTTTTTTTGCTTTAGTCTGACCATTCTAACTCAATATGTATTGCAATATGTATTAGGACCTTAACTTGAAAAAAAATTTCAATAAAATTTAAAAAAATAAAAAATTTTTTTTTAAATATTTAGAAAACATTTTCAAAAAGATATTTTACAAAAAAAAATATGAGAAAAAAATATTTTTAAAAAAATTTTCCAATAATTTTTAGAATAAAATTTTACAAAAAATTTAAAAAAAAATATTTTTACAAAAAGTTTTTACAAACAATTTTCGAGAAATTAAAACAAAAATTTCAATATTTCTTTGAAAATCATGACTGTAAAATAACATAAAGCTAATATTAAGAATATACATATGTATGTATGAATGTATGTATGTATGTATGTATGTATGTATGTATGTATGTATGTATGTATGTATGTATGTATGTATGTATGTATGTATGTATGAATGTATGTAGCTACATAGAGTGACATATTTTTTTTAAATGCGTGTGATTTTTAAATGGATGATATCTCTGTTTTAAAACCTAGGTGCATTAAACACATAGACCTCATCAGGATACCGACTACAAACTGTCAAAAATAAAATACACAGGTTTATAGGTAAACGATTATTTTGAAGCCAGTATAGCTACATGGCTACACGACCACCGTTGTGGCTGTCGTTAACTTAGGCTAATTTCTATTTTATTCAAAAAAGAAAATGTCACAAAATTGTAAATTACAAATTCATATACAAACAAAAAGTTTTGGAGGAAATATTTATAATTTTTTTTTTTAATTTATTTAATTTTATAAAAGCAAAATAAGTATTTCTACAACAATGTCAGAGCTTAAGATGTAGCTGTCGTCTTCAATATCATTAAGTAGCTGACAACACGGCGACAATTGTAGCCAACGGAATTTGTTTTCATTTGTCTTCTATTTATTTAAAGCATGAATAATGAATTTTTCTCATACGACTTAATTTAAATAAAGAGTCAACAATGTGGATTTCGGATTTATTTACTTTACATGTGTGTGTGTTTGAAAATCTGTGGTACATGTAAGTACTTTGTTGAGAAATTTTAAGCAAGTACACGGCGACTTGAGAAATATAATGTGAAGCAACCTGTCTGTTTCTGTCTATGTGAAAGAGGACATAATCCTACAGCCCATGGTTGGTAAAGTTGGTATAATTGTACCATTCCAAATGAAAAAAATATATTAACATAGAATAGGGTTAGTACAATTTAATTTACCAAACCTGCTACACCCTGGCAATCTGGCATCATTTGTGCAAATTAATTTTCTATGTGGTTATAGATAATTTAAAAACTTTCAATTTTGCAAGATTAAAAATAACTGACGTGAATGATATCATTATCATTTTACAAACCATCAAATTCATCTTTAAGAGCCAGAACTAGGTCAAGCGCTAATTTTTGCGATATGTATTTTAGAAAACATGATAAATGTGATTTTTTTGTCGAAATTTTAATTTTTTTTATTGAAATTGATTAAATTATTCTCGTAAACGATTTCTGATAAAATGTTTTTTTTTGAAATTTAAATTTTTTTCTAAATCAACAACAAACAACAACCATGTACAGAAACAAAAACGACAACATGAGAAAAAGGGCCCAAAGATTGGAGGCGATCACTGTTTTTGACCACTTCTCCACCATTTATTGGGCAATTTTGCTGCTTTTTAATAACAAAATTTACAAAACAATATATGACGCTCACAGAAAAAGGGAACTAAGGTTAAATTGGGTTTAAATTGATTTAAATTTGAACAAAATGTACTGTAGAATCGAATGGGAGTGGTGTCGGACCCTGCTAAAACTGCACTCATGTCGAAATTTGGTATTTCTGCATGAAGTTGAGTACAGAAAAAATTATAAAATTTTTTGAAAATCTTTCAGTGAACCATTTAAATGGAAGTGGTCTCAGATCTCCCGACCGATAACTTAATGAGAAAATCCTATAGATATAATAATCTTCGAGGCCAACAATGGGCTTGAGAAATAATTTCATTTCATCCAAAGAATTAAAGTTATTATTGTTTCTAATATTTTGGCAACTATGTAAGTTTTCTACATAATTTTTCTAAAAGTGGCAATTTAAACTTCGAAACACACTTTGTTTTTATTTATTTATTTCCTTTCCATAATACACGAACTCCATTTTCATTGAAACTGTCAAGGTAATAAATCTCATGATTAAAAAAAATGAAAAAAAAGAAAATTAAAATACACAAACCCACATACACATCAATAAGTCTAATGTAGTTGTATCTATAAGTTACAAGTCTAACGTTAGAACAGTAACTTGTATTATTATTGCAATAAAAAAAACGAAAGCTTTTAACATAATATTTTTCTTTGTAGTAATAACAAAAGTTTGATTCAAACACCTTGCAACATTTGAAACGAACATAAATTCACAGGCAAGCAATGATATTGGGCCTCATGCATAAAAACGAGTAAAAGCGCTGAGTTGAAGCAGGTGAGCAATTGCTCGTAAGTCGAGTTCAATCAAACAGCAACAGCTTTTGCTCAATTTTGTATGCATAAAAATGAGTTCAAACCAATTGCAATTACTTGAGCAAAGGGAGATCAAATGTCTAATTGTTATTGAAGTGCAAACATGCCGTCAAGTGAAAGTGAAGTAGAATCAAAATTTCTTGCTGTTTGTTGTTCGATATCGTTTCCTAATTGCCATATATCAGTATTGTTGTAATCGTCATTGATAAGGATATAACCGTCTTTTAAAAATTTAGCTATGTTATTCAAAATGAAACAACTGGCTATTACGTGGGGCGATAACTCTGTCGATACCCGAATTTTGTATTGAAGTATCGAAAATCTTTGCTTCAATTGCCCAAAACACCGTTCTCTAATGACACATTCTCTTGTAAACACTTTGTTGAATGTTTTTTCTATGTCAGTTGTTGGGTTTCGGAATGGTGTCATTAGCCATGGGCATATTCCATAGCCCTCATCCCCTAGAAGTAATGCATCGTTCGTTGCATTTTGCATTATTCTACAGACCTCGCTGTTTCGTAGGATACATGAGTCATGAACTGAACCAGGCTAGGATATGTCAACGCTTGTAAAAAGTTCTTTTCCATCACAAGTTGCCTGCACATTTATAGAGTGGAAGCCTTTTCTACAAATATACTCATCGCTTTGATTTGATGGTTTTTTTAATTTTTATATGAGTACAATCAATCACTCCAATTGCAAATGGAAAGCACTCGCTTGCTTTGGCAGATATACATAAGTTTCACAACTTCCGCAATAGTTCGCGACACAGTTGATTGATGGACTCCAATATCTGCTATACCATTTTGGAATCCAGGATCTGCACAAAATCTTAAAAACAGTCGAATTTTATCAATCTTGCTTCTTCTGAACCCTCAAAAAAATAATTAGCCAACCAGAAACAACTATCATCAAACCTATGTATTTATCATTTTATTATTAATTATATAAAAAAATTAATAATTAAGAATACAAACCTATATAATTTTTTATCCTCACTTGCTAAATTTGTTTTTTCTTTGTGGCACAAAATATTCAGCCATGATTCCTCTTTAGTGTACGCGAGTCAATTATAAGGCAGGCTCAACAAAATTTGAGCAAGAGCTCACAAAAGAAAGCAAAAGCTTGTTTTTATGCATATGAAAATGAGCTCATGCTCATCTCACTTACTTCAAACTGAGCACGACGAGATCAAACGTGAGCTGTGAGTAGAAGCAAATACTTCATATTTTATTATGCATACGACAAGCACCTTTTACTCAAAAAATCGAGTCCGAGCTCAAGCTCACGTTTTATGCATGAGACCCATTAATTTGTTAAAAAACATACTGGTAGTGTTGTCTTTTCAAAAAAAACGTGTCATTAGCGAAAGCTGAAATATATGTAAGTAGTGAATAATATCAGTCAAGTGCGAGTCAGACTCACACACGTAGGGTTCCGTACTATGTTCAGTACAACTCTTAAAATACAAGTTGTTATTTTTTCACGTTTTATGGGGCACCCTTTAATTTTTAGTTATTTTTTATACTAGAGCAAGTACTAAATGTCCTGTGTAAATATCAAGTGTCTACTATAACCAAAGGCCCCCAACCAGAGAAAGTTGTTAGAACTGGATAAAATGAGAATGTATTGGTTTTTTGCACTGAAAAAAATCACATTGTTTAACATTAGTAAATACAAAAGCGTGTTGTTAAGATAGAGTTAAAAAGTAGCAAAAAATGGTAGCATGTGAATATTATATGGTTGTGAAAATTCCATACAAAAGGTTTTTGTACAATATTAAGTTAATGTATAATTAAATTAGTTTTCTTATGATTCTTAGAATTAAGAAAGTCATGAATTGTAACATATGAATGTGTAATTTGTGAAAATTCCGTACAAGCGGTTCTTATGAAAAAAAAATCTAACATATTCATTAACAATGGTAATAGGTAAAGAAATCACACAATACAATAGCGCTTGCTTAAAGTAGTTTTACACGGCGTGTGTTTGTCATATGACTTGTCAGTTTGATAACCCATATGTAATTTCATGTGTTTGTCAAAATAGGCATTTTACATAAGGTTTATAATTTTTCCTTTCAAACGTACATGTGTAATTACATCTGACATAACCTATAATATATAATTTTTCCGTCACACAGTTTTATATTGCCAACCACAGCAGATGCAAAGATACAAACGTAGTGCTTTTGCCACGCTTTTAGTGCTTTTCGTACCACAAAAAAACTAAAATAGCAAAATATCAAGTTGGCATTACAGGATGTCAGATGCTTTGTCACATCAAAATAGAACACGTTCTAAATGAAAAATGTCATATGTATTTTACACATGGAAAATATACATGTTATGATTGAAAGGGTTCACACGACGTTTTTAGAATTTACACATGGAAAACTGACAAGTCATATGACAAATACACGTCGTGTAAAACCACTTTTAGAAATGCCCATTACTGTCATAAGATCCTTTTGTGTAAAGTGTTTTTTTTTTTCAACCATAATTACGTTAATTTATTTTTATATTTTTCATTCTGAACTATTAAAACTAATTTCGTATTTTCCAATTCAATAATACGCACATAAATTATTCATGCATGCGTATATCATTTTTTGTTAAAATAAAACAAATAAACGTAACGTGTATTGCTTTAAATTTGTTAAATGAAAGCATGATTTATATTAATGTAATACAGAAACTAATAAAAAATATTTTTTATATTTAAATAATAAATATTATTTCAAACTGACAAAATTTTTGGTTATGGTTGAATATTTTCAGTGTACTTATTTTATTACACAAAGCGACATAAACCTGCTTTGTTGAAAGTTGGCATGCTACTGATTCAAAATTTTATATGTTTTGTTCTCTTTGTGAGAGTCTCGTTGAAATTGTGTGTGTGCACACAGAATACAGAGGGGTTTGCGTGGGTCTCTATGACTATAACGTTTAGAAGAGAACGTCAAATTCCTCAAATTCGCGACATCTAGGGAACAGCCTTTTATTTTTATTAAATTTATTTTCGGTTCTTATTGTTACAGTATATATTGTGAAATTTAATCTGTGTAAATTTTAAGTGTTAAGCTGAAAGTCCATATCACGCGTTTTACGCGTACGCGCTTTGTATGCTTTTCATACTTTGTACGCGTTCTATACTTTTCAAACTTCAAGTTACATGCAACGCTTTTTATGCGACAAGATTTTGTTTTGAGCAGCTGTAGTGTAAATGAAATAAAAACAATTTTTGCTAAAATAGAGAAAGAAATAGGAATTTTAAAATAATTTTTGGAATTCACTAAGTTTATGCACATAATATTTTGTGAAAAAAATCATTAATTAGCTTCTGAACTACAGTTGTTTAATAAATTGATATAATTAAATAAACATAACAGAGATGAGACTAAGTACGTAAAAGTAATCGACAACTAAAATGAAAATTTTTTTGATGAAAGAATAGTTGTAAAAATTTATTTCAATGAATTTTATACTTTAAAATATTTGTAACCTTTATTACAAAATGCTTTTTTTTAGAAAAAACAAATTTTTAATACAAAAATACATAAAAAAGTAATCAATGACACAAACATATTTATAAATAGAATATAATTTACCATCCTTGGCTATGAAAACAGCTGATATTTTTTCATGGCGCTTGCGAAGCGTAGAAAAGTAGAAAGTAAACCTACTTCATGCGTTCTATGCGTCATAAGCATTCTATGCGATGTGCTTGTAACTTGTCTCATACAATTACACTGATCTTACTTTTTTGACAGACGCGTGTGCGCATAGAACGCGTTGTATGGACTTTCAGCTTTAGCCTATTAAGTGAAAAACAGGTTTTTGCGGAACACCCTTTATTTGTTATAGCGGCGATGGCAACACATCTACTGTAAAAATTTCAAGAGTCTAATTATTACGGTCCAAAAAATAAGTCCATATACGTCCATATACGACTGTCGGACCACCTTTTAATTTTATTATTTGTTATAGCGGTCATGGCAATTCCCTTTCTATGAATATATCAAGATTCTACCTATTACGTTTCAAAAAATAAGGCAATATACGTGAAAAACATGCCCCTATCGAAACACCCTTTTATTTTTAGTAATTATCATAGCGGCCGTGGCAACATATCTTCTGTACAAATTTTAAGAGTCTATAAAACACCTGCTGTGAAAATTTCAAGAGTCTATCTATTATGGTTAAAAAGTTAGTCCATATTCACGTAACTGTCGGAACACCCTTTAATCTTTACTATTTGTTATAGTGGCCATAGTAATACCCCTCATAAAAAAAATATATCGGAACACCCTTTAAGTTTTAGGTTTGATTTTGAATATTTGTTTATAAAGCGAACATAGTTTTAATTACTGTCTGAAAATTTTAAGTCATTGTCTCCTGCAGCTCAAGAAATAAAGACAAACGCAAATAACACGTCACTTCCGGAAAACCCGTTATGGTTCCACGGATAAAAGGCGCTGACAGACGGACGGACAGATATTTTTAACCTTTGGGTACGGAACCCTAAAAATGATCGTGTTTATATTCGACTAAAGATATTGCTTCTTTTGGCCGTACAGCAGAGAGATGACCCCCAAAGATACCAGCAATCCTGAAACATACAATATTTGGTCTAGTACTAGCTGGACTTCGGTCAAGTAACAAATATTTTTGTTTCTATTTTAGAAGATTTGTTTTTTTTTAGACTTAAGATATAACTGGTCTGTATTTATTTTTAGTTTAAGTATATTAAAGATACAATAAATAATGTGTAGAATTAAAATATCACTAAGGTGTTTGGCAACAAGCTTTCGCCTCTTTGTATAAAGACTTGTACACTTTGGCCATAACGTTTATTCAAATGTAACAGTTATTAAAGAAACATAGAAGTTTCATTGAATAACCTTGACATACAGTCTGAACACAACAATACAAACTTGTGTTTAATATTAAAATTTAAATGTTTTAATGCAATTGTAATTAAAAAAATATATCTCATATTTATTTGCGATTACGTGGTTGACTAATAAAAATAAAATCTGAAAGTACTACGTAGAGAAAAAACAAATCATTCAATAATTATGGGGATTTTTGTTTATTAAACTTTTTGTGTAGAATTAAAGCCAGAAAATCGAAAGGTGTTTTTTTGTTGGTGTTTAAACCAGATTAAATTGAATTATAACTTTTCTAAAATGTAATTAGCAATGCGTTTTAATGAGTTAAAATTTATTGAATTCTAAAAAAAAGTAAATGCCCTTAAAAACACGACTTTTAATATTTCACCGAAATTCATGATCAGCCAGTTTAAAAACTTTCACTTCCGTTTGAATTTCATTATTTCGCATTAAAGAACATGACACTTGAGAAAGATTTGAAAGTATTTTTTAGAATATATTCAGCAAATTATTTCAGTAGGTTGCAGGTTTCATTGCACCTGCTAGAAACCAGTCATTTAATAATCACGTATTATTTGATTTATATTATGGTTGGAAAAAATATCGATTAAAATCGATATACAGTGTGTGACAATTCAATGAAAACTATTTTAGCTAAATTAATATTTTATTTTTTCAAATAAATCTATATAAATAAAATCAAATGTCGTTCGTTGGTAATCGCATCACTTAAGAACGGCTGCACCGATTTCGACATTTTTTTTTTTTTGAATCTTCATCGTAACCTAACTTAGGTTTTTATAGAAAGAAAAATTGATCACGTCTACTTTTTACGTAGCTAGAGAACTCTAATAGGTATTTGTTTGAAATTTTGCACCAGTAACATCCTTACATAGTTCAACGAAACACAGGCTGGATTGGAATAGTGGGCGTGGTACCTCAAATACAAAGTGAACACTTATTATCCTCTACCTGTAGATCTGCAATAAGTAGAGTCTTGAAACTTTGCAAAAGTAACCCTCATACTAATTTGCATTGTCTAACAAGCACAGACTGGATTGGGACGGTGGGCGTGGTACCTCCTCGTGTACCTGGAGAACTACAATTGCACAAGTAACTCTCAAAGTAATGTGCATAGTCTAGCAAATTACAGACTGGGTTCGGATTGTGGGCGAGGTACCTTCCAAAGTGAAAGATTATTATCGTGTACCTTGAGAACTACAATAGGTAGAATCTTGAAACTTTGCACAAGTAAAGCTCAGAGTAATGTTTATAGTCTAGCACAGGGTGGATTGGAGTAGTTGGCGTGGTACCTCCCATACATAATGAAAAGTTAACGTCTACCTTTAGACCTTCAATAGGTAGAGTCTTAAAACTTTGCACAAGTAACCCTCATACTAATTTGCAATGTCTAACAAAACAAAAACTGGATTGGGATAGTAGGCGTGGTACCATACAATGTGAAAAATTATTATCGTCCAACTAGAGAAATACAATAGGTAGAGTCTTGAAACTTTGCACAAGTAACTCTCAAAGTAATGTGCATAGTTTAGCAAAATACAGACTGGATTGGAATAGTGGGCGAGGTACCTTCCATACAAAGTGAACAATTATTCGTACATTACATATAAACTAAACCATTTTTGACGTGACAACAGCTTGCGTTTTACAGTTAAAGGTTATAGCTAGTAAAAAATATAAATGAATTGTAAAAGTAAGGCTTAAGTTTGCTTATTATATATTGAAAGAATATTTTTAAACATTTTAAAATAAATAGAGAAAGAGTAGTGAATGGTACTGCATACTTGTCAGCGAGAAATTTTAAACATTATTTACAGAACTCTACTATAATTTTAGAATTAGGAGTGTTATAATTTGGTTTCTATTACTTTCATAGCAAAAACGAATAAAATATTGTCAGGACGCTGTCGAAGTGGCGGTAACTGCTAGTTATAAATAAAAATAGTACATCAGCATGGGGGTTGTAGATTCGATTCCCACCAAAGGCTTTGGGTCTTCGTTTCTATGCTCATTAAGTTAGAATATAATTTCTAATTTTATTGTATGTAACATTTTATAAATAAATAATTTTAGACGTAATTATAGATGTACTTTTGAATACTATTAATGCAATTGAAAATGGCCACAGAACGACAATTTTGACAGCCATATAAATTTACATACGAGTGGAGAATAAGACAACTAACTTTATTAAGTTCATAATTGTCACAAATAACTTACCGATCGCGAATGTTTTCCAAATAATCTGCTATATAATCAACCATAGTCTTGGCAAAGTCACGAAATTCTGGAGCTTCCATATCGATCTGGTAATAAAAATATAAAAATAATTTTAATATAATTAAAAAAAAAAAAAATCAAAAATAAAACAGTAGTGTAATTAATATGTACTTTCAAATTTTTAGTCTTTTATCATATATTTTTATTATTAATCAATAACAACATATATTTTTATATTAATTGTTACACAAATGTAAGTAACAGTAATAGTAGAAGGTTAGTAAAAGTAAAACAAATGTGTAGTTTTACAATTAAATATTATTTGTTGGTTTATTAGTTTAAAGTATTTTTTATCTACATATTTCTTTTCGAAAAAAAAAAACATTTTATTATTGCTTTTTTTTATTACAATTAATCAATAATAATACCATAAATCAATTAGGGTAACGTATATTCAAGAAGGTTTCAATTGTCACTTCAAGCTTTAACTTTTCAATATATGAATATCTGCAAAAAACCTTTAGGCCGAGGCGACGTATGAGGCGACAGAGCGGAAAGCGGCTGAGCGTCAAGTAACTTATTACTGAAAGGCATTTTTGAGCGGTTAGTTGCTAAAACACCATTGTCAAGAGAGGTATGTTGAAGGCACTTTTAAGGGAAATTCGTATTTATTTAAATAGAAAGTTAATGCGATCACGAAATCGAAGATTTGGTATCCATTTTATACATGAAGCAAGGCTGCACTATGGCGTATTTATATACAAATCAGTTTTCAGACAGGTTTTGCCAATACTGCGGACGAATTTATACAGAGCTCCACTTTCGCTTTTTGTATCTTTTTTAATTTTTTGTAGGTCTTTCTAACGAACAATATAGCAGAGTATAACTTGTTGTAGCACAAGTTTTATTTTTGACGGAAGGCGTTAAAAATGTCGCTTATTTTGTGGCCATTTCAATAGTATCCGAAAGCCTTAAATATTTTTAATTTTTATGTTCAAGGATTTTTTTTTGTAAATTGTATGTGGATTGTTTGTGATTTTAAAAGCTGCACTTCGTCCAAATTTATATTTTCTTAATTTGGCGTTTTGTTTTTTAAGAAAAAGTATTTGATTATAGTATCAAATATTTTTATTTTTTTGAAAATAGTCTCAACCAAACGATTCACAGATTTTTTGAATAGTTTGCCAGTAATTTTTTCAATACTTAAGCTATCCATACACGACATGTTTTTTACATATGACTTTTTAACTGTGTGAGTCAGATGTAATTCTGTGTGTCTGTCAAAATTGTTGTTTTACAGAACACTTTTTATATTTGGTCACAAACACACATGCACATGTAAAATTACGTCTGACTTTTCACTATATAGACACTCAAGCCATTCGGTTGCAAAATAACTTGTTGCCGCCCTGCATTATTTTCGTATGCGCTACAGAATTACTGGCGACTTATCCATTTTTCAGTTTTTTTTTACACTAAATGTAAAGAAGTTAATTTTGCATTAGTTAAATGATGATACACGATTTAAATAATTGTTGTCAAATATACGAAATTAGTTTTAAGCAGTTTTAGATATTGCTCTTGTAAAATATTACGTTTAGCCGGCTAATGCTTCCGCCAGCAAAGGTTTCTGGCAAATTTGAAACAC
Organism: Phasia obesa; assembly: GCA_949628195.1. NCBI lineage: Eukaryota > Metazoa > Arthropoda > Insecta > Diptera > Tachinidae > Phasia > Phasia obesa. Next base: position 129,787,609 of record OX451216.1, read on the forward strand.
TGTTAATGTCAGATGGTTTGTGAGATCAAAATAAAACATGCTCTAAATTAAATTTTGTCAGATGATTTTTCACATGTATTTTACAGAAGCCATATTTTAACAGTCCCAAACGACATGTTTGTGTTTTACAGTGGGAAATTTGACATGTCAGATGTAAAAAACAAGTCGTGTATGGGTACCTTTAATATTTTTCAGAAACCTACTTTGTTTTAAATTTCTAGTGTTCCTTATATGTTTTTTCTTTTATACTAACCTATATGTATAATTTCTAAGATATAATTTTAAATAAGTTACACTCACCGACACCTTTGGATCCAATTTATGCAAATTGTTAATCAGAGTATTATTTTCACTCATTTCTTCCCTTTTCTCCGTCTTACAAGATCTTACTTATCTAATGTATATTATTTTGTTTTGTGTATTTTTATGTTAATAAAATATTAGAATAGAAAAATTTCCAAGAATTATTAGTAATTTTGATTAGATTCAGCACATGCTCGAAAATAAGATATGATTTAGTAGAAATTTAAACAAATTAATGATAAAAAATATTAAAACTAAGAAATAAGGCGTGTGATGTGTATTAAGAAATATAACATGAATATTTATTTCGTTACAATATGAATGAATGCCTCACTTGCCAAATCGATTAACTCCATATACTCCATATATGTAAATATTAAGTTGATTTTTTATTGTTTCGAAATACTTCTGAAAATGTTTTAAATTAAATATTGTCGTTTAGAAGATTTTAAGTGAAATTAAAATTAGATAAAAAACTTATTTTATATAACTGTAGCAAAATTGTGTTGAATTACATACAACTTACAATAAATTACAAAGTGGAGTTAATCGAAATGGCAATTGAGCTGCTTATTTAAAAAAATAATTGATAAAACCATTAAAATAATTACATTTCTATCGGACCTAATTGTTTTAATTTACATAAGTTTGTAAAAAAAATAATCCCTTTTTATGGCAAAAAAAAAAACTAATTGTGAATTAACAAAGTATTAAAACATATTTGTTTAATTCACAACGTATTGTAAGTTTTCCTAGGTCTTCGGATTCTATAATATTTCACAAATGTTGTTGGTTCTTTCTATGTAAATCTTTGCTGCAAGGTATACCATATTTTCTATATATTTATCGATGTCGCAGAATGGCATCAGCAATGGAAAAAATTATATAGTATCAGTTAATTAATAATAAAAAAATATTATTATTTATTATTAACAGTTTTGGTTTGTTTTTTATTAATTACTATTATTAATACTATTATTTATTATTAACAGTTGTGGTTTATTTTTTATTAATTACGTATACTCCTCTCAAGAAAACAGGTACGAAAGTTTTTTTTGATAAAAGTAAAAATCCGTTTTAAAAATAAAATTATAGAATGGAGGAATATGAAGACATTAAGGTAAAAAAATAATCTTCTACCCTATACATAAATCCGTAATACCTACCCAACACACCAAATGGCTTTAGACAAATATTACAAAAAGCTTACGTACATGGCTTATGTAAGTTTGAAAAAACTTAAGAAGATTGTAGTAGTAATTGTAGAAAAATTAAAACGGCACGCTTGTGATAATATTATATGTACATGATTACTATAAGCTTATTCATGTAATTGTAGAATAAGCTTACAGAAACAATATTGTATAAACTTTGGTATAAAAAAGCTTATACGCCTTAAAATATTTATAATCTTATTTATATAATTGAGGCTAATTTCCACAAATATGTTCAATTAAAGCAATATGAAGAGCAATAGAGCACACCAATCAGCTTTCTAGGATCTCATAATCCCAGTACATTGCCACCTTCCTACTATAAACATCTTTTTTAGAGTAGACTAAATCATATTAACCAGAACAAGAGTTGGTACAACAAAATGTAGGATACAACACTACTATAAAGGAACACGGCCTCGTAGAGAATGCATGGTGTAGTGACCTAGTATCCCAAAACATTTGTTTTAGTATTTTGTAAATTTATGTTTAAATAAATAAATAAGCAAATAAATTTACAAATTTTTTCAAAAAAAATAATTCTGTCGTCAGAATTTGTCATTAAGCACAACGAATTGTTTAGAAACTGTGGTATTCAGTAATAGTTTGTCAAGCATTGTTAAAAAATGCTTCTGAGCAAGTCACATTCATCAGGTAACCCAAGGCAAATTTTAAATTTTTTTTATATGGAGTTTGATAGTTCAACTTCCACTTAAGGGGAAAATTGTAAGTTAAAATCCATATAAAAAAAATTGGAAATTTTTGCTTTAATATTTCCCTCCGTAGTGAGGCTACCTGATTAATATGCCTTGAGGTAACCTCACTACAAAGGGGTAATATTAAGGCGAAAATTTTAACATTTTTTTTATATAGAGTTTGATAGTTCAACTTCCATTTAAGGGGAAAAATATTAAGTTTAACTGTCAAAATCCATATAAAAAATTGATTATTTTCGCCGTAATATTTCTCCTCCGTAGTGAGGCTACTTGATTAATATTTATATAATAATATAATTTTATTAATATTATTATATTATTAATATTATTATAAGCGAAATTAAGAAAAGCTTTAAACACACTATTTTTTTATAAGCTTATCAATTTGTAAAGCTCAATTTGTATTGTAGTTTGATTGCTATATGGTATGTTGGGTATTTTTTATCTTAAGTAATATATTCCTTTTTAAAAGCTTAACATTTTGAAAAGTTTATTTAAAACTAAATTACAAAAATGTGTTTACAACTAATGTGCTTGCATATATCTTATAACCAATGCTTACAACCTATTGTTAGGTTGTAAATTGGGTAATTATTTTGAAAGTGGTGTAAGTCCATTATAAAAAAAAATAAAATAAAAAAACAAAAAATTCTCAAAATTGTTTATATGTACATAGAAACAAATAATACTTATATTCCATGAAGTTTTTCAATAATCTTATGAATCGAACATAACGTTTTCCCAAACTTTTTTTATTCAGTTAATGAACATCGTTCTAAAAAATATGAATTAAGCATAACGTGTGTTTTTAAAATATTTACAAAAAATTCATAAACAACATATACATACATATGTTACACAATTTAAATTTTCTTAGTCCCATTATTATAACTTGCCTTAGCTATTGGTTTGAATTTAATCAGAGAGATGAGAGTTTTTCGTTATTATTAATTTTATACATAAACGAATGTTTCTTTATTCCTCCTACACGAGTGCAGATATTAATCGATATGGAATTTAAATTTTGAAATTTTTGTCTTTTTGTAATAGTTCCAAACCCATTTTAGACACTATTTACAGAACTCTACAATACTTTTAGAATTTTATATAAATTTTAGAATTTGATATAAAGCCTATGTTGCAATATTCTGAGTAATAACCCAGGTATGGCTACCTCTATATAAAGTAAATACGCAATTCTCATCTAAGCACTATAAAAGTAAGAGTTTTAAAATTTCGTGAGGATTATTTTTAAAAAGGAAATTTGAACAAAATATTTTCAGGACGCTGACAGGGCCTAATGATTAATCAATAAAAAGGAATACTTCTGAACAACTTTTTATACAATTTTTTTATGTAGTTTGAGAACATTCTGCCTGAAAAACTAAAAATAATTGGTATTCCGGTTTTAAACATAAATGGACTTATGGCCCTTTCAAAATAGACAGCTCGTATTTTAAATTTCTATTATTATTGGGTCCCCTTTCGATTAAATTTCTAACTTAAATAATGAACTGTTAACCAATAAGAAAAAAACTTTGAATTTTTTTAATCACGTTAAGGTTCTTGATTTTAATTTAAATATTTTTTCAAGTTAATTTCCTTTTTTCATAAATTAAAATAAATTAAAATAATTTAATAAATTTAAGCAAGAACTCAATGAAACTACAGAATGTATTAACTAATTAGTTATGAAAAAACAAAACAAATCTTGTTATACATATACTTGTAAACATATTGTTGTTAGCCTTGATAAGTAAATGAACTGAAGTGTTTAAAGCCAAATTTTTAACAAATATAACGAGTGTTTTAAAAAATTTTTACATTAACAAATAACCTTAAAAAATGAAAATAAAAAAAATATAATTGAATTTAATTGTTCAAAACAAAAACTCCACCAAATAAAAAAAATACTATATTCTTTTATCCATTAAGCGAGCGTTTCCACTTACCAGTCTTTTCTAATGTCACTTGTTGTAAAGTAATTTATCACTTCTTCTATTGTTGCTTAGATTTTGTTTGTTTATTAAAGTAATTGAAGCTTTTATTTAATTATTTACACAAACAATTTACTAAAGATAGATTTTGTTTAAAAGTTCAGTTCAATAGTATTTTTTATTTATTTATTTATATTTTTACAATTTCACACTGCTAAAAATAGTAGTAGTGTGCTCGTGTTAAAACTGCTTGACGAAGCAACAATCGAATCTCAACTGAGACTATTTTACAGTTTGGGGCTGCTTTTTAAAGCAAAAACTTTATTTTGCTTGCATCAGTACCGGTTGTGTGCAAACTTTTGCCTGTCTCTTTTTCTAAATACAAAAAGTGGGGCCCTTTTCATTTGCTTAAACTAAAGGGTTTTTTTGTAGAGGCGGAGAACTTTAAATTGAAATAAAACAGATAAAAAAGTTTTTGAATAACCATCCATTTGGCTTTATTTATTGAAGGGTTTGTAGCAAAAAGAGTTAACTTCATTAGGCCAAACAGAGTTAATATTTTTCAAACATTATAAAAATTGGAGTTAGCTCTTTGTTGCTGCAAACCCTTCAATTATATAATTTTAAGGTATTAACTATGGTTAGGGTCATGTGGCCGCCACAGCTAGCGCATAAATGATTATTTTGTAGGGGGGATAAGCAGAAGCAGACCGCAATCTTTATTGATCCCTTTTCTATCCTTTTCGTTCCTCAATGAATTATGCTAACCGAGTGGTAATTGCCGACTATCTTACTTTCATTGAGTCTTGTGCTGTCGGTGCCTTTCAGTATCGACTTTAGTGATTTCAGACTGGGGAATGATACATTTCGACATTCTTCCTCATCACAAAGACTATGGTAATTGCTATTATTTGTCTAAGGCTAAAGTCACCACAGCAACTACATTTAATATGTGTCTGCCAGTGGTTCAAAGCCTCAATGGTAACCAGTCTGCTGGACATCCACACAAAATATGTTCACCCAGATTATTTGCATTTACCTTCTCGGTCTTTCTGCCAACTTGTAGTGAAAGATACCCGAGTCTTTGGTGGCATCGAACCCACAACCCCGGACTAATAGTCGAGCACACTACCTACTATCCCATCGAGGCACCCATACATGGCGTAACCTGGAGGTCCAATTTTCACACACCCTTCATGGTAAATCAGACTGTATTTAGACAATAACTCTTCGAATATTCGCTTCCAAGTGATCCATCAATTTTTTCTTATGTAGAGAAAATAATCCAAAGGCATCACATCAACAAGGTGGCCAATAAAAAGGACAAAATCTTGAAAATATTCGTTCACCAAATGTTTATCTCAGTGAATTGATTGTTCCAATTGATTGTTCCAACCGTTGACTGCAACATTCTGTCAAGCATTATTTGGGAAGACATATGGACCAATATTTCCACCGGCTCATAAAGAACACCACACCACCATAACAGTTGCCTCAATGGAAAAAAATTAAATACTTTTAAAATTATTGTGTGTGGTATTTGTTTTGTAAAACACTTCAGTTTGTCAATATTATGCATGAAACACATAGCAAGGTATATTTATTTTACTAGGTAGTGGCGTCCCTACAACAAATACAACAAAACAAGAACAACATGGCATTTTGTTGTTGCTTTGTAGTTCGAAATGTCAAAAAAACATAGAAGAAAATTGAGAAGGCGTGTATGTGTTTTATTGCTTTCTCACTTCTACACTTTCTGAACACATACAACTTTTGACATGTCGAACTACTAAATCAGCTGGGCGGACGACACTACCTAGTAAGATAAATATACCGTGACACATAGAAAACACCAAGCTACCGGCTACAAACTGTTAAAATTAAAATACATACGTTTATAGGAAGACGATTATTTTGTAGCCGTCAACCGACCACCGTTGTGGCTATAGTCAACTTAAGTTAATTTCTCTTTTTGTATGTGACAATTTTTTTTTATTCAACAGAAGAAATGTCACCTAAAATTCAAATTCACTTACAATCAAAGGGTTTTGAGGAAATATTTAACTATTATTTTTTTTTTAAGTAATTTAATTTTATAAAAGTAAAATATTTATTTCTACAGCAATATCAGAGTTTACGATGTAGCTGTCGTCTTCAATATAATTAAGTAGCTGACTACAAGGAGACAATTGTAGCCAATGGCATTTGTGGTCGTGTAGCGGTGTAGCCACTGTAGTCTATATGTTTAATGCATTATTAAGTTCAGTAGCAAAACATGAATCATAAATACATTTTTTCAGATTGAAGTTGATTGTTGATCAACTGGGTTTGTAAGTAAGAAAACAGCTGTTTTTAATTTTAGGTTAAGAAGAGCAAGCTTCTACATTTTACTACAACTTCACTTAGTTCCAAACAAAATAGGTAAGTATATATGTATGTAAGCTTTTAATTTATAGTTATTTTTATGTACAACCCATTGTCACCTACGTAATCTATATATAAATAGGCAAGTGAAAAAAGTTAAGAACCATTTTAACTGAATTAAACTCAACGTATTCGCTTGATTTTTTGTTTTGTTTGATGTATTGTCAATAGGAGCAGTGCAGAATGTACTTTTTCTTTTACATTTTTGAGTTTAAGATAGTTAAAAACAAATTAAGAGTATTAGCCAATCATAAAGCCATGATCTCTCTTTATCTCTTAATTTGCTAAAAAAAATTACAGCAAAAAACTTAAAATTAAACGATTACAAAAATAAATTTGGTCGAATTTCGACCACAGAGCTAGCTCTAGTAAAGTTTAAATTACATCTCATGCAAAATGTAAATAATAGCCCGTTCAGGCTGCCACGAAATTAAGTAATTTCGAGCTGAAATTACTAACGAAGTCAAAAGTGTTCATACTGGGCTTTTTGACATTTGAGTTAATTTCGCAAACAGCTGATCACGTTTATTTATATTTGTTTAATTTAATTCTTTTGCAAAAAGCTTTCGCACAACACTTTCGTATTGATTTAAAATATACACGAATGTTAAAAACAAAACTACAACAAAATTAATGTACAATTATGTATATATTTCTATTATTTCATTTGGCTTTTAAATTTTTTTCAAACAAAACGGATTTTCAAGGTTGTAAATCTGGTCATGGTTGCAAAAAAAGTAGCTTTTTCTACAAAACCAGCGTTGTCTATCGTAATTTCAAGTTAATTTCGAAGAAATTAAGTAGAATGAGTTAATTTGGGCAATGGTAAAATCTATGCGAAATTACGTAATTTCAGCTTGATTTCGGCCGAAATCACGAAATTACTTAATTTCGAGGCAGCCTGAAGGGGCTATAATTTGGCATACATTTTACCATTGCCCAAATTAACTCATTCTACTTATTTTCGTCCAAGGCGAATTCATACCAGGTGGAGTTGATAGGCCAGCTGATTGTTTTTTGCTAATGTCAAAGTGGTTGTTTTGTTGTAGTTGCTGCTGCTCACACCTGGTATGAATTCGCCTTGATTTGGTCGAAATTAACTTGAAATTACGATAGACAAAGCTGGTTTTGTAGAAAAGGCTACTTTTTTTGCAACCATGACCAGATTTACAACCTTGAAAGTCCGTTTTGTTCGAAAAAAATTTAAAAGCCAAATGAAATAATGGAAATAAAGAGTGATTTTTTAAGAGCTTGAGAACTTTTTTTTTTAAAAAAAACGCATAAAATTTGCAAAATCTCATCGGTTCTTTATTTGAAACGTTAGATTGGTCCATGACATTTACTTTTTGAAGATAATTTCATTTAAATGTTGACCGCGGCTGCGTCTTAGGTGGTCCATTCGGAAAGTCCAATTTTGGGCAACTTTTTCGAGCATTTCGGCCGGAATAGCCCGAATTTCTTCGGAAATGTTGTCTTCCAAAGCTGGAATAGTTGCTGGCTTATTTCTGTAGACTTTAGACTTGACGTAGCCCCACAAAAAATAGTCTAAAGGCGTCAAATCGCATGATCTTGGTGGCCAACTTACCGGTCCATTTCTTGAGATGAATTGTTCTCCGAAGTTTTCCCTCAAAATGGCCATAGGATTAGGATTTTCATGCATTAGTATTTGACAGATCACGTGAGATTTCAGACATGGTGCCAAAGAGAAAGATGCTCAGTATGCTTTGACATTTCATCATGAATAGACTTACTAACGAGCAACGCTTGCAAATCATTGAATTTTATTACCAAAATCAGTGTTCGGTTCGAAATGTGTTTTATCGACAAATTTTGTTCAGCGATGAGGCTCATTTCTGGTTGAATGGCTACGTAAATAAGCAAAATTGCCGCATTTGGAGTGAAGAGCAACCAGAAGCCGTTCAAGAACTGCCCATGCATCCCGAAACATTCACTGTTTGGTGTGGTTTGTACGCTGGTGGAATCATTGGACCGTATTTTTTCAAAGATGCTGTAGGACGCAACGTTACGGTGAATGGCGATCGCTATCGTTCGATGCTAACAAACTTTTTGTTGCCAAAAATGGAACAACTGAACTTGGTTGACATGTGGTTTCAACAAGATGGCGCTACATGCCACACAGCTCGCGATTCTATGGCCATTTTGAGGGAAAACTTCGGAGAACAATTCATCTCAAGAAATGGACCGGTAAGTTGGCCACCAAGATCATGCGATTTGACGCCTTTAGACTATTTTTTGTGGGGCTACGTCAAGTCTAAAGTCTACAGAAATAAGCCAGCAACTATTCCAGCTTTGGAAGACAACATTTCCGAAGAAATTCGGGCTATTCCGGCCGAAATGCTCGAAAAAGTTGCCCAAAATTGGACTTTCCGAATGGACCACCTAAGACGCAGCCGCGGTCAACATTTAAATGAAATTATCTTCAAAAAGTAAATGTCATGGACCAATCTAACGTTTCAAATAAAGAACCGATGAGATTTTGCAAATTTTATGCGTTTTTTTTTTAAAAAAAAGTTCTCAAGCTCTTAAAAAATCACTCGTTATAATGCTTTTGCGTTTTGTTTGGTCATTGATTTGTTTGTACATTAATAATGACTTCTTCAAAAGAAAAGATTTCTAAGTGGAGAGCAAAGAAATGACGACTCTAAAGTTGAATATGTTCAACCTACCCAAACAGCGATTCGAAGATGTTTACATTGGTGAATCGGTAGATGACAACAGTAGAGAAAACCCTGCAGAAGGTGAAAATCAAAAAATCGAATCCTGGTGAATTTGTATTAGTGACCCTGTTGACTAAGAAAAATAAGGAATTTCATTACTTAGGAAAAAATTTCATTACTGAGGATGATGGCAGACATAATTTAGATTTTGGAGCAACCAAAAGTCAAGAGCGCTAGTGTTAGATTAGTATATCAATTTTCCAAAAAAGTTCTAGTTAAAGCGGTGTAATTTTACTGTTTTCCTATTTGTACTTAATGCTTTCTTAATTTTTTTGCAACCGATTTTGTAATAGTACATATGGGTACTTAGGAGTGTATTTCAAACCTTATCATATTTTTCTTAAAAAACTCCAAAATAAATAATACTATAATCATTTTATAAGTTTAGTCATAACTTTGTCGAACTGAGGTGTAATGAGTTGTTCTACTGAAATACAGCGTGTTACTTTTCACATTTGTTTTACTTGTCATATGCGTAAGAAGCACCCTGTCACGTACGTAACAACAAAATATTTTTTTTGCAAGTGCAGTTTTATACATGATGGTGCTATAAAAAATAAGGTCTGCAGTCAATTTTAATTTTAATTTTTGAACAATAAATTTAACAGGTTTTTCTAATAAGTTCGCTGCATTTTGGAGTCGGGGTAATTTCACTTCACATTCGTAACAGCAACAATATTTGTTACTACTATAAAACGTCAAAGGTCAACCAAACTTTATTATCTTAAAAAAACAGATCACTTTTCATCTATTAGACATTTAAGTATATATCTATTCATAACATAAATGTTATTCATATTATTATGCAAAGTTGTGGAAGTGTCACATACGTAACAAAAGAATGGCTGTGTAATTGAATTTTTCACTGACATGAGACACAGCTTTGATTAAATCATAAATCTTCCCTATAAATATGAGGCATAAAAAACTTTTGTCATTTTACGAATTAGGCCATCAGTTACATTCGTTGCTTCACCAGTCTTTTTTACGAAGAAGTAAGCCTCTAGGTCAAACTGCAAGCTAGACAGTTGATACAAATTTGGTTATTAATTGAAAAAAAAAAAAAAATAACTGAACAATGTCAGATATGTGAATATGGTCATTCTTCGTATTTGACCCTAAGGTTTACCAACTGCAAAAAAAGAATGACTTCTCTCGCTACCTTAATACTCCATTTTTACAAACAGTTAAATTGTTTTTTAGGTTTGTCAACACTGTTCTACACAAATTGCGCCAAATTCAAATTTGCGCAACTTTTGGTGTCTACAGGACAAATATATATTTCAACCAATAAAAATAAAAATCTGAGGAGGCCCCTTTGAAAGCTTTAGCAAAAAAATACAAAATCCTCTACTTTTACTTTCTTTCACAAACGTACACATAAAATGTACTCAAAAATGACGTGTATGTGTAAGTACGTATGTATATATGTATGTACTCGTATGTATGTATATGCCATACATGCATAAATAGAATAAAATTATCCTTTGACACCCTATAGTCCAAAATATATAAATTTAATAACAATTTTAGGAGAAAAAAATCCCCCCACTACCAAAAACTTTTTCCATTTCATAAACTGGAAAGAACAAAATCCAGTATTTTTAATTTAAATTTATTTAAAATCACAATATTTATTTTAACACAGTCACTAACCCATGTTTACATATTTGAAAGCAGGTTTTTTGTTTTATTGTAATCTTAGTTTTAATAACATATTTAATACATTCTCCTATATTAAAAAAAAAAAAAACGTCCAGTAACATTGAGCTTAATCTTCCAAGGAGTTTGGGAATTATATTCAATATTAAAGATTTGTGTGTGTATGTATGTATGTATGTATTTCATCTAGTACGTGCTAGTACTTTATTTTTTATTGTTTCGCTCTATTAGCTTCGTTTGCTCACGCAGTGATTTAAAAAGGTTTAGCTAGAAAATATTTAACTGGCAGGGTTGGGATGTATCTTTTAGAGTACTGTGGGGAGTTTTTAGATGACAAAAAAATGTTAAATTCATTGGGTTCTACAGCATAATTAACAAAATCTGAAGTAATACCTATAAAAACTATAAAAAAGAATGATTTAAAACGAAATAAGAAAGAAATATTTAACAATTCAAATCAAATGCAGAACACAATTTTCTTACATACACCCAAAAACGACACAGTTTTTGATTTTTCTGTTCTAAATGTTATAATTTTTTGTAAAAATGGTAAATGAAAGATATTTTCACAGTTTTTGAACATTTTTATTGTTTTTTCAATTAAATTTGTTGTTTGTTTTAAGTTGCCATTAGTTTTCTCATAAGTTTGCTAAAAAAAAATCGCCGTTGTCTGTGGTGTTTTGTTGTTGTTATTATGTTTGTGCCTTCAGAACTCGGTCATTTCTGAACCGTTTTTAAACATTTTTGCGCTATTAGAAAGGTTATGGTTACAGATAGGTCCCGTTTTAAAAGAAGTTTAAAATTTTAAATATTAAAGGGTGTCCCCATACCACAATCATGTTTTTTACGTGTATTATGAACTTTATAGGCCACCAATTTAAAATTAAACAAGTAAAAGTGCTATATTCGGCCGTGCCGAATCTTCTATACCCTTCACCACGGTGATTTTATTTATACAGACATGTACAGCATTATCCATATTGTAAAGAAATATAAGACAAATGAAAACAAATTCCGTTTGCTACAATTGTCGCCGTGTTGTCAGCTACTTAATGATATTGAAGCCGACAGCTACATCGTAAACTCTGACATTGTTGTAAAAATACTTATTTTGCTTTTATAAAATTAAAAAACTTTTTCATAAACTTTTTAAAATGTCCTCCAATACTTTTTGTGTGTATATGAATTTGTAATTTAAAATTTTGTGACATTTTCTTTTGTTGAATAAAATAGAAATTAACCTAAGTTGACGACAGCCACAACGGTGGTCGTGTAGCCATGTAGCTTTGCTGGCTTCAAAAGAATCGTTTACCTATAAACGTGTGTATTTTATTTTTGACAGTTTGTAGTCGGTATCCTGATGATGTCTATGTGTTTAATGCACCTAGGTTTTAAAACAGAGATATCATCTATTTAAAAATCAAACGCATTTAAAACAAGTAAAAGTGCTATATTCGGCCGTGCCGAATCTTCTATACCCTTCACCACGGTGATTTTATTTCTACAGACATGTACAGCATTATACATATCTTTACTTAAATAAATTCGTATGAGAAAAAATCATTATTCATAAGTTAAAAAATAGAAGACAAATGAAAACAAATTCCATTTGCTACAATTGTCGACGTGTTGTCAGCTACTTAATGATATAGAAGACGACAGCTACATCGTAAACTCTGACATTGTGGTAGAAATACTTATTTTGATTTTATAAAATTAAATAACTTTTTCAAAAAATTATAAATATTTCCTCCAGAACTTTTTGTTTATATATGAATTTGCAATTTACAATTTTGTGACATTTTCTTTTGTTGAATAAAATAGAAATTAGCCTAAGTTGACGACAGCCACAACGTTTCATTTTTGACAGTTTGTAGTCGGTATTCTGATGATGTCTATGTGTTTAATGCACCTAGGTTTTAAAACAGAGATATCATATATTAAAAAATCAAACGCATTTAAAAAAATATGTTACTCTATATACACACATACATACATATGTATATTCTTAATATTAAATATATGTTATGTTACAGTCATGACTTTCATTTTCAAAGAAATATTGAAATTTTTGTTTTAATTTTTCGAAAATTGTGTGTAAAAATTTTTTGTAAAAAAATTTTTAAAAAAATTTTTTGTAAAATTTTATTCGAAAATTTTTTGGAAAATTTTTTATAAAAAATTTTTTTTTGAATATTTTTCTGTAAAATATCTTTTTGAAAATGCTTTGTAAATTTTTTTGTAAATATTTTTTTAAAAAATTTTAAATTTTTTTTTAAAAAATTATTTATTTTTAAAAAAAAAAATTAAAAAAAAATTTAAAAAAAAAAATTAAAAAAAAATTTTTTTTTTAAAAATTCGATTGAAATTTTTTTGTTAAATTTTGGACCTTTCTCCAATCTATATTGAGTTAGAATGGTCAGACTAAAGCAAAATAAAAATCCTTACAAAAAAAAAATTTCCTCATATTGACACATGGGGGGTCCTCATATTGACACATGGGGGGTCCATTGGCTACCTCTATGTGTATTGCTTTCTATTAAGGTCACTAATACAAATCAAAGCTGAAAAACCCTACCAATCTAAAAACAAACAAAAATCGCTCCCCGCAGGGGGTTATTGATCCCCCGAGATCTGTATGCACTCCTTGCGATCTACCTGTCGCAGTCTGATATTTATTTGAGAAAAAAAGGCAAAACAGAATCATTAAAGCTGAAAAAATTAAAAAAAAACCTGAAAAAACGTGAAAAAAATATAGGTGGGCGTGGTTTTTGGCCCGCAGCCTCCAAAGGAATGATCCGATGTTGCTGAATTGCAACACCAAAATTTTCGAAACTATGCCTGACAGATTGGTGTGCTTAAATTTTTTGTATCTCTTCTGGTGCCTTGGTAAACGACATTACCACGCTAACACGGACAGACGGATAGACGGACAGACGGACATCGCTTAATCAACTTCTCTATGTATAAGGATCCAGAATATATATACTTTATGGGGTCGGAAATGAATATTGTAGAAATTACACACGGAATGACAAACTTATATATACCCTTTCCACCTGTGGTGAAGGGTATAAAAATATGTTACTCTATATCATACATACATATGTATGTATATTCTTAATATTAAAAATATGTTATGTTGCACTCATAATTTTAATTTTCAGAGAAATATTGAAATTTTTGTTTTAATTTTTCGAAAATTGAGTCTAAAAAATTTTTGTAAAAATATTTTTTTTAAAAATTTTTTGTAAAATTTTATTCGAAAATTTTTTGGAAAATTTTTAAAAAAAATTTTTTTTCGAATATTTTTCTGTAAAATATCTTTTTGAAAATGCTTTGTAAATATTTTTGAAAAAAAATTTAAAAATTTAAAATTTTTTTTTTAAAAATTTTTTAAAAATTTGATTGAAATTTTTTTGTTAAATTTTGGACCTTTCTCCAATCTATATTGAGTTAGAGTGGTCAGACTAAAGCAAAAAGAAATCCTTACAAAAAAAATTTCATCATATTGACACATGGGGGGCCTTTTAACTGCTCCTATTTGTCAGAGGGTACCCGGTGAGTCCATTGGCTACCTCTATGCGTATTTCTTTCTATTAAGGTCTCTAATACAAATCAAAGCAGAAAAACCCTACCAATCTAAAAACAAACAAAAATCGCCCCTCGCAGGGGGTTATTGATCCCCCGAGATCTGTATGCACTCCTTGCGATCTACCTGTCACACTCTAATATTTATTTGACAAAAAAAGGCAAAACAGAATCATTAAAGCCGAAAAAAATTAAAAAAAAAACGTAAAAAAAAATATAGGTGGGCGTGGTTTTTGGCCCGTAGCCTCCAAAGGAATGATCCGATGTTGCTGAATTGCAATACCAAAATTTTCGAAACTATGCCTGACAGATTGGTGTGCTTAAATTTTTTGTATCTCTTCTGGTGCCTTGGCAAATGACATTACCACACTAACACGGACAGACGGACGGACGGACAGACGGACATCGCTTAATCAACTTCTCTCTGTATAAGGATCCAGAATATATATACTTTATGGGGTCGGAAATGAATATTGTAGAAATTACACACGGAATGACAAACTTATATATACCCTTTCCACCTGTGGTGAAGGGTATAAAAATATGTTACTCTATATACACACATACATACATATGTATAATCTTAATATTAATTATATGTTATGTTACAGTCATGATTTTCATTTTCAAAGAAATATTGAAATTTTTGTTTTAATATTTCGAAAATTGTGTGTAAAAATTTTTTGTAAAAATAATTTTTTATTTTTAAACAAATTTTTGTTTTAATATTTCGAAAATTGTGTGTAAAAATTTTTTTTTAATATTTTTCTGTAAAATATATTTTTGAAAATGTTTTGTAAATTTTTTTGTAAATTTAAAAAAAAATTTTTTTTTTAAATTTTATTGAAATTTTTTTTTGTTAAATTTAGGACCTTTCTGCAGTCTATATTGAGTTAGAATGGTCAGACTAAAGCAAAAAAAAAATCCTTACAAAAAAAATTTTCCTCATATTAACACATGGGGGGTCCTTTTAACTGCTCCTATTTATCAGTGGGTACCCTGTTGGTCCATTGGCTACGTCTATGTGTGTTGCTTTCTATTAAGGTCACTAATACAAATCAAAGCAGAAAAACCCTACCAATCTAAAAACAAACAAAAATCGCCCCTCGCAGGGGGTTATTGATCCCCCGAGATCTGTATGCACTCCTTGCGATCTACCTATCGCAGTCTAATATTTATTTGAGAAAAAAAGGCAAAACAGAATCATTAAAGCTGAAAAAAATTAAAAAAACACCTGAAAAAATATAGGTGGGCGTGGTTTTTGGCCGGTAGCCTCCAAAGGAATGATCTGATGTTGCTGAATTGCAATACCAAAATTTTCGAAACTATGCCTGACATATTGATGTGCTTAAATTTTTTGTATCTCTTCTGGTGCCTTGGCAAATGACATTACCACACTAACACGGACAGACGGACGGACGGACAGACGGACATCGCTTAATCAACTTCTCTATGTATAAGGATCCAGAATATATATACTTTATGGGGTCGGAAATGAATATTGTAGAAATTACACACGGAATGACAAACTTATATATACCCTTTCCACCTGTGGTGAAGGGTATAAAAAAGTGCGTATTACTATAGCTCCCAATACGAAAAGTAATTAAAAACTAAAATTAAAGGGAGACCCCATAGGTGACGTAATTTCACCTTTATGGTCCTATCTTTAGAACCGTTATAGACAAACACTTGAAAGTTGCACAGAATTAAAGGGTGTCCCATTAGTTGGGTAATTTGATAAATATATGGCCAAACTTTTATTGCTAAGTCCGCTATAATAACAAGTGTAAAATATGAATTTGAAAATTAAAGGGTGTCCCAATAATTAATGTTAAAGTGATATATATGGCCAAACTTTTCAACTGTTATAGATAGACAGTTGAAATTTACAAAGAACCTATATTGATTAGTTAGCTATTACAACAAGTATAAATTTGGATCTATAAATTAAAGGATGTCCCCATTATTGATGTAATTTGACCATTATATCCTCATCTTTGGAACCGTTATAGTCAAACACTTGAATAGAATGTTCACTACAATCTATTCACTACTATGTCTGGTATAACAACATAATTTGATGTATATGGACACAAAGTTAAAATTTACAAAGAATCTGTATGACAAAGTCCTCTTTAGCAAGTATTTATATTAAAATTTGAATTTAAAGGGTGTCCCAATAGGTGACGTCATTTGATATATATGGCCCTATCTTTTGAACAGTTGACAAACACTTAACAATTAGACAGAATTTCGATTACTATGTCTGTTATAATATGTATAATTATTATTATTATAAATTACAGGGTGTCGCAATAGTTTATGTAGTTTGATGTATATGGCCAAACTTTTAAACTGTTACAGACAGACGGTTGAAATTTACAAAATACCTGTATTGCTACGACCGCTATAACAAGTATAAAATTTGAATTCGGAAATTACAGGGTGTCGCGATAGTTACTGTAATTTTATGTATATAACCAAACTTTTGTTCCGCTGTACACAGACAGTCGTTTGGCATTGGTTTGACCTGAAAAAACCAGAACCCTGGGGTCTTGTGCCCCTATATACTCCGGAATCACTGCTGCCCCGGTAGAAAATCGACTGATATTTGCTTTAGATTATTGAATTCAAAAATTTATTTATAATTGACAGTTTGTGCTACGACATTCAAAAATCCCGCTACAATCTTCCTCGGATATAATATAATCATTGTATAATTACTGTCTTAAAGAAACATGATTTTAAGTTTGAAAGTATAT
Organism: Phasia obesa; assembly: GCA_949628195.1. Lineage (NCBI taxonomy): Eukaryota > Metazoa > Arthropoda > Insecta > Diptera > Tachinidae > Phasia > Phasia obesa. Next base: position 129,804,959 of record OX451216.1, read on the forward strand.
TCGAATCCAAAAATTTATTATTTTCGGTTTGTGGTGTTAAGTAAACTACACCTTGCCCCTTCCCGATTATGCCCAAAATGTAAGTATACATTTCTTCATCTCTATAAACTAAAGGCACATACTGAATTTCATTTTGATATGTGTTACGGTATGACCTGTAGAGCGTGGAGTGGCCTACACTTAACTTTACCATACCCAATGGAAATAAATATTTTTATGGATATATTACATGAAGAAGTTCAGAGTATATTCGAATCGAAAAATTAATTATTTTCACTTTGGGGTGTTAAGTAAACTACACCTTACCCCTTCCCATAAACCAAAGGCACATGCTGAATTTCATTTTGATGTGTCATACGGTATGACCTGTAGAGCGTTTAAAAAAATTTGGCAGTAAGCAAACTACCCCTTGCCCCTTCCCGATTATGCCCAAAATTTACACAACTCTTCATCACCATACCAAAGGCACATACTAATTTTCGTTTTAATATGTCATGCGGTATGATCTGTAGAGCGTTCACAAAATGTTGCCCCTCCCGATTATGCCCAAAAATTATACAGCTCTTCATCTCCATATACCAAAGGCACATACTAAATTTCATTTTGATATGTAAAACAGTAGACCTGTACATACTCCACAAAAATAGTGGCACCCCAAAACGAAAATAATTAATTAACTAAATAAACTAAAGAAGCCATTTCGTATAAATTTGCAAAAATTTCGTTAACCATCCCTGGTGTGAATAATTTAAATATGTACATACATACATTGACATTCATACACATGCATACATATGTCATATCGTCGCTTGCAAGGCCAACTAACATCGTCATCATTTTCTTTAAATTTCACTGAAGACCACAGTTTACATTTTTATTTGTACTTTAGCAGAATAGGTAAAAAACAATTAAATTTGCATGGCAAAGATCTAGTGAACTGAACTAAATTTCTTTTCAAAAAAATTGTTAGTTATCTCAGTCGGTCCTGTAACGGACAATACATATGTACATACATATGTATGTATGGATGTACCTACAATCACACAAAAGTCAGTTATTACCAAATCCATTTAAACTTAATTCAATTGTGACGTTTAAACTAAGTTAACTTTTATTGTGTTGGCAGGCTATAAATGAGGGGATTTCCTCAGCTCAAGCACAAAGCAGAATAAAACAGAAAACATTTCTCGTTAATAGAAATAAAGAGGCTGCGTAAAGCAAATCTGAGCACAAAACACTGTATACTACATACATACAAACATATATAAATGAGTAACAGTGGTGGAAACCCCAATTTACAATATACACACATTTATACTTACTACAAATAGTCAACATTTTTACTAAAATAAAATCAGTAAGATATGTTTGTTCATGACGTTTAACTTGGCCACTTTAAAAAAATCTTTTTGAAGTTTTTTTATTATGAAATGGTTGTATGTACACATACATAGGCATGTATACTTCTTAATGTGTATACCCAGTTCACCAAACTGTCGTATCAGACAGTTGTTCAAGACATAAGCGTCAAAGTTTCGTATACTGTCTTATATGTACCTAAACATATTATTCTATCTATCTATCTATCTATCTATCTATCTATCTATCTATCTATCTATCTATCTATCTATTTCAAAATTTTGTTGCTGGTACAGTTAGTAATCGAAATGGAATACAAAACACCAGTTTTTGGAATTTTTGTCTGTCTGTGTTCCCATTTCGCCAAAACTACTGGATGAATTTTTGCCAAATTTTGCAAGGAGGTACCATAGTATCTCGTTTCAAATGTAGGATACATTATTTTAAAAATTGGGATTTAAAGGTACTGCAAACTTCACAGCACCTTTCAATTTTGAAAGCGGGATATTTTAAACACTATTTAGAGAACTCTACAACAATTTTAGAATTTTATATAAATTTTAGAATTTTTTTATTACCCAGGTATGGATACCGCTATATAAAGTAAATACATAAAAGTAAGAGTCTTCGAGACTCTTTCATTTACAGAGCTTCATTAGATTACTTTCAAAGCAAAATCGAACAAAATATTGTCAGGACGCCTACGATGCACAGGGGGGTATTTTGCCAATCTAACCGGACATTAGGCCAAAAATTAATTTTGAGAAATTTAAAAATTTAAGTACTCAGCTCTACATACAACAAAATTTTGCATCGTATAGTGAAGTCAAGGCTTTTGCTTGAGATTTCTCTTGTTTGTCGGACTCTGTTATTGCCTTTTACGATTTTAAGAGGTTTGAAATATATTTCTTGTGGCTAAATGAGTAAAGATTTTGTATTGATTTTTTTTTTGCAAATAATATTTTATGTCACCGCTCAGAAAAGGGGGCAGGTCAAAATATAGCATTGTAGAATCTTTAGGGTCAAAGTTTAGGTTTTTGAACATTTGCTGACTATAAAAGTTGCATTTGCTAAATAAAAGTATGGGAAAACTTAAAAAAAAAATAATTTTTCAGAGGTAGGACTAGTTCTTCTAAGGGGAACTTTTTTCTCCTTGGTCAGATTTTTCTTATTTTATAGGTTTAACAGCCTCTGACCATAAGTTTCATTAGTTTAGAGGCACTCAGTAAATTTTTAGAGGCAATATAAGCTAAACAAAAGTAATGTCCTTCTAGATTGGCAAAATATCCCTATCAGCGACGTAGCGGGCACAATTAGTCTATAAAGTACAAGCCTACACCAGTTTGTTAGGCGGTTGGTAAAAGAGGGTATATATTTTTTTAATTTGAAGTGGGTGTGGCACTTTCCATACAAAGTAAATATTTATCATCGTATTACTTGGAAAATGTAATGTAGAATCTTGAAAATTTGTACAAGTAACTCTCTTATTAATGTTCATATGTAATTTGACAAAAAAACTGGCCGGTTTAGAATAGTCAGCGGGGTATCTCGCATATAAAGTGAGATGTTTTTGTCGTCTACCTGGAGTACTACAATAGGTAGAAATTTAAAATTGAACAAAAAAAGCACATTAATACGCATAGTATAGAAGAAAAACGTGCTGGATCTTAACAGTGGGCGTGGTATCTCACATACAAAGTAAAAACTTACTATCGTATACCTAGAGAACTATACTAGATATACTCTTTTGCACCAGTAATCCACATATCAATATACATAATCAGACAAAACATAGACTGGATTGAAATAGTGGCCGTGGTACCCATATACAAAGTCAAAAATAATTAACGTTTACCTATAGAACTATAATGGAGAGAGACTCTAGATTTTGCACAAGTAATATTCATATTAATATGCATTGTCTAGTGAAACGCAAGGTTTATTGAAAAAGTGGGCATGCACGAAGTAAAAAATTGTTATCGTATACCTAGAAAACTTTAATAGGTAAAGTCTTGAAATTTTTACAAGTAACCCTAGTGTATAATCTGGCGAAACACAGGCTGGATTGGAACAGCAGGAATGGTACCTCCCATACAAAGTTAAAATTATTATCGTGTGCCTGGGAAACTAAAACACGTAGAATTTTGCACTAATAACTCTTTCATATATTTCTGATAATTTGTACAGAGTGGTACCTAAATTGTAATAAAAGTATGACTGGTAACACTACCATACGGAAACTAAATAGAGTCGTTGAAAGTTTACCATTTTTTACATGTTTTACGAATGTTAATGCTGTAAACATCTATCTATGTCTCTAAAATTACTGATTATGACTGAACATTTTAAAGTGAGTTCATCAGATGTTCCGTGAGGATGTGTCGGCCAATCTACCTCTAGGTCATCTTCTCTGTACGCGGTTACATATTTAAGTACATATGTGTAAAACACTAAATAATGTTAAACAATTATACAGTTAAAGCAAAATCAACAGAAATTATAGAAGAGTTGCCAGATTAGACAAGCGTATGAGTGTTATCTTTATCGGAAAATGGAATATTTAAAAATTCTACCCTTTACCTTTTATTACTGCTAATACGCTTTGCCCCATTTTTAGATGGATTCAGATTTGTTTATCGTCACTCAACCATAATTTTATCAGATAGGTACATATGTATAATGTAGTTTTCAATATTCTTCCCTTGTACCAAAAAAGTTCTGCTAACTGGTCTCATCTCCAACGGACGTTATCTATGGTAAGTATATAATTTAAATTCTTGTATTTATTCTCCATCCTCTTCATTTTAATGGCAAAATTATGTATGTATCTTTTTTAAACATTATTGGAATCCCCCAGCTGCCACTTGTTGCAAAGTAGTATTTGAAGAAACTCTTCATGGCTTGTTAAAAGATTCTATTGTCGACAGGACTATAATGGTAGAATGATTTATTACAATATACATGTATACATACATATGTATGTGTATGTATGTGAATACATAATAGATACTTACAAAAATTAAAAAGGTTAAGGAGAAGTGCGTAAAGAAAGTAAGATTTTTATTGAAGTTTTTCTTGCAATATATTTATTTTCTTTGTTTGAATGCTTAAACTATTTCTAAAATTAAAGAATAAAAACTAAAAATAATAAAAAATTGTGTCATTAATATACCTCACAGTTTTAATAAATTTAATTTTAATAAAGAACTTTTTGTTTGAAACTTTTTGTTTAAATTTTTATGTATTTGGAAATATAGAATTATTTTCAAATAAGAAATAACAAAAGCAGTCAAGTGCGAGTCAGACTCACAAAAGTAGGCTTCCGTACTACACGTTCAATTTATAACTTTAAAAGTACCGTATTTAATTTTTTCACGACATTTATGGGGCACTCTTTAATTTCTTATTATTTGTTTGTTACGGTTTAAAAGATAAGCACACATACTTATAAATCACCTCTATTATGGGGACACCCTTTAACTATAATATACTTTTAATTATAGAGAGCACAGTACTACATATCCTGTGTAAGTTTCAATAGTATTCCTATAACGTGTACAAGACATGACCAAATTCGAAATAATCGTGACTTCTGGGGAACACCGTTTCATTTGTATACTGGTTGAAAAATAACGCTATACATATACGTAAATTCGTGGTAATTTCGCTTAACCGTTAATTTTTTTATATTTGTTTTTATAGCATACATACTCTGTTATAGCATAATTACTCTGTGTCTGCCAATTACTGCTCAAAAAATAAAGGTTGAAAGTCAAGTTACTATCGGAAGTCAACTAATTTTTAAAAAGCTGATTTAAACAAGAAGTCTATAAAGCGTTTTAAGTAACTTGAAGCGTTTAAAGCGTATAAAGTATAGAAAGCTTGCAACGCATTGAAGCGTTCAAAGCTTGTTATGTACTTTCACTTTAAATCGTGTTAACGCACTCGACGCGTGTTATTTACCATTACTTAAGGCGAATTGATACAAGGTGAGAGCACTGCGGAAACAACTTTGAAATTCTAGTGGCATATAGTATAATACAATGTATTTTTGACAAGACTAGCAAAAAAGGAGAGCAAAAAAAATCAGCTGGGCTATCGCTCTCATCTGGTGTTAATTCGCCTTGTCTTTACCCCCGTTTCCATTATACATTAATATGTCTTAAGGCCATGATTCCTATTATACTCAGTCGTACGATTTGTCAAAAATGGCTTGTGTGCTCAAAAAGTATGATAGTGTGAATTAAAAGTGTATGTGTGTGACTGACTTTTTGACAGATCTGTAGAATTTTATTCATCCGATCAGAGTTGCCAAAGATTTTTTGGTGATCTTTAATACTGTTTTTTTATATGAAGTTTGAATTTGTTAAGACATGTTAATGACTAATGTAGAAGCGGGTTTAATCCAGAAAACTGATTGGCTGTTAACTCTTTCCGGCGTGTTGGTAGTATAAATACTTTACCATTTATCTAATCTTCAGACAAATGTCGATGGTGTTTTTAGATATTTAGTAAATTTTATAAAAACACCTTTGTTAGGCTTCGTACTTTTATGAATTTTAAAAAATTAGATAGTGAAAAAGTGCTTGAATCTAGTAAGACCAAAAATAAATAAAAACGTTGAGGTAGTGAAGGTTTAAAGTTGATGGTATTAAAATCATACTACTGTGCATTATACCATATATATGTACATATGTATGTATATAAATAACAGTTATCGTTTTGAAATAGTTATTTTTCAAATAAAAACTCAAATGAAAGTTTTAAAACATGATTTTTTTTTTACGGTAAAAAATAAAACTTTTTTTGGAGTTTTATTTTTATCGTCAGAAAATAAAACTCATTTTATGTAAATACAATCCTCTTGCATTTCAATTGAATAAATCGTTATTGTTTGATTAGCAATCTTGTATTTTCCCATTTTCATCGGATTTTTGCGACACATTTCAGACATACATACATCGCCTTTGGAGAAGAAAAATAAAGCGAAGAAAATTACTATGAGGTTGAAAAAAATTTTCTTGGAAATTGAGATTTTTTTTCTGGGAGGAAAAAAAATACATTATAAGTTTAGGGATATAGAATAAATTGGCAAAAAAGTCAACAGTTTGTTCCTGCAACCCAGGTAAGCGTGTAAAGAGCATTATACGCTCTTAAAATGGTATTGACCGGCCTCTGTTAAAATCTGTACAGAAAAAAATTATATAAATAAAAAAGTGAATTTTAATTTCTGACGGAAAAAATTAAACTCCTCAAAAAAGTTTTATTTTATGACGGCAAAAATAAAACTCTTTTTTAAGAGTTTCATTAGAATTTATATTTTTGCTTTAAAAAATAACTCTTAAATATGGAGTTGAGATCGAATTTTTAAGATCACCATAAATTCTGAAAGAGCTCGTCAATACAAATCTATTAATATATGACAGTATAGATCTCCGTTGACTCTAACATAAAGAGTTTTTGAGTTTAATTTTTTTTATAACTGTTATTTACGGCCCCTGATGTATATACATATCCATTGCTTAAAATAATAAACTCAACCGTGATATTTCCTATATATTGGAAACTAACGATGTTCAAGTTGTCTTGGAAGCGATTCCATCAGAGTCTAATACAACTGTTGATAACGTTGACGACCTCGATGATCAGAGCCAATTCCAAGAACTTTATAAACACAATATTTTTGACAATATTCCTACATACTCGTATATACATACATATATCTAACAACACACAAATGCCCCAGAAATATAATCTTTTATTGGATTGAACTTTCTAATGGGAATCGAACCCCGACTAGTTATCGCCCAGAATTAAATGACGGTTATATATTGAAAATAATGCCTATAAGAGATTTAATTGGATTTTAGCTAATCCACTTGTGATATTTCACTTTTTGTAGGCAAAATAAAATCCTGCTTTAATGATTTTCATAAATTAAATATGCGCGGTGGCAGAAATATCACACCACATCCTTGCGTATAATTCCAAAAGGATACAATATTTTTTACATTTTTTCCAAGAAAATACTTTCATAAATAAAAGCAAATAAAAATATTTTTAGTTTTTTTTTTTTTTTGTTTTTTTTTTGCCGATTTCATATACGAGGTCTGTTCAAAATAAAAGGACAAATTTTGAATTTTCCCGGGCTGTGTACATTCGATTATCGAAATTTTTTTATATTATGTTAGTCACGTTTGTGTGTGTTCTTCGATTTTTGACTTTTGGCCGCTTCCATTGGGAAGTTATGACCCTTTTGAGCAACCCTGGATCGTCGTTAACGTCATTCAACAACACCTGAGCGACAATAATGCCGTTTTTTTAAGTTTTCTTCTTTTGTTAACGTGATTGCAACTCCAGGACGCTCATCGTCATCAACATCTTCACGGCCTTCTGCAAAGCGCTTGTACCACTTGTAAACATTTTTTTGAGACAAAGTGGCCTCGCCGAATGCCACAGTCAACATTTCCTTGGAGCACCATTTCTAACGCAAAATTTATTACATATTCTTTGATCCATTTTTTAAGTCAAAAATCGAAGAACACTCACAAACGTGACTAACCTTTTCAGTTGTCAACAACAAACTACTAATCCAATTAGCTTATAATGTTATCATGAGTACTACCATAACACAAAAATGTCCTACTCAAAAAATCGTTTCAAAATACCGTTGTAGATGCCACACTATCATACAAAACAAGTTTTTGCAACTCTGATCGCATGGAAAAACAATTTTTATGAATTTTTTCAAAAGATTATCAAATCGTACGACTTGTCAAAAAGTGTGTCACACACATACATTTCTAAGCCACACTATCATACTTTTTGAGCACACGTGCATTTTTTGACAGATCGTACGACTGAGTATGATAGTGAATCATGGCCTTAAGCGGCATGGCCACACATCATACTACTTCATCAAACTCATGTTTGTTTTGATTGTGTTAGTGATGTGAGTTGGTTGATGTGACTATGATTAATATCTAAACACTTTTGATTTTCACTACCTGTGCTGTAAAAATTTGAAGGTAGATTGATGTGTGTGCGAGTAATTACTTCAAATTTAAGTTTTACATAATTTTCAAAGCGACAACATCAACTACTTTTTTCGACGCGGTATAATCATAATGGCTTTTTTTTAACATTTCTTCTTCCAAAACCGCTTTGTAGCTCTTTTTTATGTTTTTTTCTTATATGCGTGCGCTAGTGCAATAGCTATGCAACAATCATCTATTTTGCTCATTTTTAACAAAAAAAAAAAATTAAAAATATTTTGCGTTTAAAAATTGTACTTGTTTCCTTTGCAAATCAACTTTGAAATTAAGTTTAATGGAATGAGTTTGATGTGTGGCTGTGCTAAAGGCCAGGCTTCACTATCCTACATAATCATACGATTTAATCAACCAAAAATCTGGCAGAATTCTGTCCTACTTTAAAAATCGTTTAAAAATGGCGTTGTAGATTTTAAGGCCAGGCTTCACTATCATACACAATCATACGATTTAATCAACAAAAAATCTGGCAGAATTCTGTCCTACTTTAAAAATCGTTTAAAAATGGCGTTGTAGATGCCACACTATCATACAAAACAAGTTTTTGCCTGAGTATGATAGTGATTCATGGTCTTAAGTCGCAATTTACATAGTCGCAATTTACATAGGACAGAAACAGGGCAGACATTTTTTGAATTCTCTTTTGCTCTTGCTTAAACAATTTACATTGGACATAAACAAGACAGACAGATTTTTTTTAACACACACGCACTCTACTTAAGAAAAACTCATTAAAATGCCGCCGGCTTGAAAAATATACCTAATGTGTGGAAATTCCATTTTCCGCACATGCACATTCTACTAGAAACTCATTAAAATGAGGCCGACTTGAGAAATATAAAGTGAAGCAACAAAGAAAAAAGCGAAAAGCAGAAAAGAGAAACGAAAAAATGTCCAGTACACTAGTCATGAAATACACACTCTACCTCTTCAACCCCTTGCCTACAAATCTCGTCTGTCTGCCCATTTTTCTGTCTAATGTAAATTGCGACTAAGCAAAATACAATATTACCAAAACGTACACAAATTTGACGCAGTAGTTTGAGGTGTGGCCATGGCGCTTTAAACCCGTAGTGCGCTGGAAAGAGTTAACCAAAAAGCACAACGTCAATAAATTAAAATCAAACAAAACCTAGGTGCTGCTACGTTAACCGAAAGATTTTTTCCAAGACCAAAACCATCGACAGCTTTTACAGAGCTTATACAGCAACAGAGCATATAAACAAATAACAGCTGTGAAAAAATGATACCAAAGAGTACAAAGTCGATAATAATTTCATTCATTTGTGTGTTTATTTTTTATAATAATAATATTAATAATTTTTACATTTGGCAAACATTAAAATAATTAAATGGCCTTTGAAATAAATATAAAGAAGAAATGAAGTGACTTGGATTGATATTTATTTCGTTAATATTTACGAGATTTGAAACGGCGTTAAAAAATTAATTGGCTTTAAGATACCATTTTGTTATTGTTGCTATTAAAATAGGCTAAATTAGTTTTTTGTTTCTGGTAAATATACACTAAGTTCTTTTTTTCACAATGACTAAACAGCTAGCAATAAATTTTCGCAAATCATCTAGTTTAATAGTTTTAGCCAAAGATATAGTAAAACTCGATAAACAAACTGATTTTAAGACTATACTCTTTAACCGCCATGAAAAAGCCACATTTATGCCGAACGCCTCAGTATTTCCAGGTGGTGTGTGTGAAAAGGCTGACGAAACACTACTCTGGGAAAAGCATTTGCAAAAGCTGGGTGTAACAAAAGATCAAATAAAGGCTTTAACACCAGTTAAAGCTAACGTATCCGAAATTTTTATAAATGATAACACAAATGTTTTGCAAAGGTGGGCAAAAAATACGAACATTAAATGAATATTTTAATTAGTTAGTTCTTTTTCATCTAGGGAATTATCCTTAAGAATTACAGCCATTCGTGAAACTTTTGAAGAGCTGGGAATTATTTTATGTCGTGATCGCAAATCTTTGGCCTCATTCAATAGCAAAGGTTATGGCAATTTTAGGGAGGACTTTGATCGCAAACATTGGCAAAATTTAGTACATAATGATGCTAGTCAATTTTTAACCTTATGTGAAGAACTAGATATTGTACCGGATTTATGGAGCTTATATGAATGGTCCAATTGGTTTACGCCATCAACTTTTGAAAAACGGTAAGTAAAGTGGATGTTTTGCCTAAAGTCTTGATCAGCGATATTTTTCAAGTTATGTTTTATCGATATAGAAATTATAAGTTGTTCCAAGACGATTTCTTTTAATCAGACATGATTTTAAAATTAAATACTTTTTTGCTTATCTATATCTTATATATGTTCATACATATAGTAGGGAGCAGAAAATATAAAAAGTAATGCAATACACACTCTACCTCTTCAACCGCTTGCCGGCAAATCTCGTCTGTCTGCCCATTTTTAAAAGCAATGTAGGTGTATAAAAATAGTAATAATGAAGCGATTTTCAAATTTCTTTTTTCTTTTTTTGTGTTCTTTCATATTTAGATATTAACAAAACTGCTCTTAAAACAAATTAAAAAAATATTAAGCAATGAGAAAAAATTTAATAACATCAAAATAACTCTTGGTATTGCTCATACTTGTTCTCAACTAAATTTGTAGAAAAATTTTAAATTTACCGTTATTTTAAATTCCGTTTTTGGTTTGGTTGCTATAATCTTGAGTTTTGTTAATATTCATCTCAGCTTTAAATTGTAATTGAATAACTTCATATATAAAAAAGTATTGTTTTTTAATTTAAAACAAAAAGTTAGTCGTAAAAGATTAAGGGACAAAATTTTCATATAAAATGTGAGTTTCAACATCACAATGATATTGAATAATTTTTATTTGTAAATCGATTTCTAAATTAAGGCTTGATTAATATCATGGTTTTTATAATATGAAAGCTGTTTCCATTCTATTTTACTTTTAAAATATTATTTTCCATTTTGTATATACCTTTTTTATGTCCATAATAAATTAACATTGGCAAAAAATAAAAAAGTATCGGTTATAATCTTTTGAAAAACATCGCTATAACTATGTATGTATTCGACATAGGCACTTTTGTCAAATTTGCTTTCATTTTATATAATTTTACGTTTAGATTTGTTTTAATTCTTTAATAGTTTTAATACAGCTTTCTTTATAGTTGCACTAGAAAATATTCCCGATGTGCTGCCAGAAGAACATGAGGTTAAAAATTTTGAGGTAAGCTAAATTAATAACAATTTAAAGAAACCCTGTTTTTTTTAAATAATATATATTTTTTTCAACTGAATGAAACGGGTTTTTATAACATACGGATATCATTTTGTGAACTACTTATGTTATCTCTTAAATTCTGCTGATATCTGTACACTTTTCCTAATAGGTATTATAAATGTCATTTATTAGTAATAATGTTACAATTGTTAAATTTTGATTCATTGAAATCGATCACTGTTTTTGCCTCCAAAACAGATTGGTAGAGCGATAGACTATTAATATGGGAGTTGGAGAGACTGTGGGTGTTTTCTGCAATCAGGAGTTTCGCAGGTAGTGTTGCGTTAAAAATTTAAAAAACACATATTTTTACCTGTTCCGTTAATCCAATCCGAATAAATTTTTCGATTTCGGGACTTTAAAATTCTTGTTGTTCTTTAAATCGAAATAACATAATTTTATGACGTAATTTCGATTTAAAGAGATTTTTATCGAGTGCGTAAACAAAAAAATGGTTTTAAAATTACCAAGAATAAACTCCCCCTGTTTTGTAATCCGAATCTGAATAAATTTTTAGGATTTAAAAAGGAATTCTCTTTTCATCGTGTTCTGTAAATCGAAATCACGTCATTGAACTCATTGTACTTTCGAAAATGTAAAACTTGTCGAAAGTAAATCGAGTAGAATTTTGATTAGTTTCATTAAATATTTATTTATTAAATATTTCTCTTCTAAAGGGTCCGCGATCTAACTTTTTTTTCAACTAGTGCTTATCAGCTGAAAGAAAATGGTTGTGTATTCGCTTGAACAACGCTGGGGAATATTGACTTATAGAAGATGCCGATTTTGCCAAAAAAAACATCATCTTCTCAGATGAAGCTCATTTTGATCTTGGCGGGCATGTAGACAAGCAAAATTGTCGCATTTGGGGCACAGAAAACCCGAAGGCATACATTGAAAAGCCGGTGCACCCAAAACGAGTCACTGTTTGGTGCGGATTTTGGTCCAGAGGCATAATTGTGCCATGATGAGCAAGGCGATCGTTCTCGGAAGAAGTTGATATTGGCAACATTTGGTTTCAACAGGACGGCGCTACGTGCCACACAGCCGCAGCTGCACTCGATGTTTTGCGCCCTGTTTTTAAGATCGCATTATCAGCCGCAGAGCTGATGTCGTTTGGCCAGCTCGGAGGTGCGATTTGACACCGTTGGATTATTATTTGTAGGGTGCCGTCAAATATAAGTGTTACGCCGACAAGCCAGAGACAATGGACGCTTTAAAGGACAATATTCGTGAAGCCATTGGTGAAATACAGCTGCACACAATAATGTGCTTAAAAATTGGACCGATCGTGTAGGCTACTGCATGGCCAGCCGAGGCAGCCATTTTAATGAAATTATTTTCGATTATTAACCGGAAGTATTGTACTTTCAAATAAAAAAAGAAATTTGAGAAAATATTCAGTAGTTTTTTTATAGCATTTTCAAAAAAAAAAGTTATTTGGCGGACCCGTTACATACATGTGTTTATTATGACCATGAAGGCTTCTTTGTATTGAATAAATAAACAAATAAATAAAATATGTTATTGAAACTTAATATAAAATATTCTAAATCGCTCCAACAACTAATTTCTTCACCAATTTGTAAATTGCTAATTTTTGAAAATCTTTCCGTTTTAAAAAGGAGCCGATTTAGAGAACAGGGAGGAGGAGAGGATGACATTCGGGTATGTTCTGTAATCCGAAACCGAGTAAAATTGAAATAGAATAAACTTTTAAAGAAAAATATAACTTAGTTGCGCCTATTATTTTTAAACATTAACAATCAAGGAAGTTATGTGAATGGTCTTTAATCAAGTGTATAAAAAATAATATCAAAATGTTGTAAGATTTAAAAGTTATGACAATTTAAAATTACTTCGGATTCAATTTCACTCGGTTTCGGATTACAGAACATACCTGAATAGAAAAATTAGCGGAATTTGTTTTAATGGAATTGTATTTTTCGTACAGTTTTGTATTTTTGGTACAGTGTCGGTTTATTGAAATTGCGATTTTCAGCTTTAATTCAGTTTTGGAAAATTTTAATTGAAATATGATTTTTATATAAAATTTTGACTTTCGGTGAGCTTTTACTGTTTTGGTTATTTTTAACATCAGGTATGTGATGGAAACGATCGCTCTCCATTGATTCATTATTAAACCTCATATTTGGATTTAGTCGTAAAGCCACTCGTCGTCATAATTATTTAACTACAGAAAGTTGTCCTAAATCTACAGAAAGTAAAGAAAACAAAATAGAGTAAAATATTTTTATTTAAGTTTACTAACAAAAAATGTATGTTCTTTCAGTGGAAAACGCCAGCTGAATATCTTAAAGCACATTTTAACAAAGAAATCTGGTTGCCACCACCACAAGTCTATGAGTTATTGCGGCTGTTAAATTTTGGCGAACTTGAAAAAGTAAAAAAATTTGCTCAGCTTCGTTCGCAGGAAGGCAGCATAGTTATCATGCCAGTTCAATATAAACTTAAAAATGGTCAAGTCAGTGTTTTGCCAGGTGATGATTTCTATCCAGAAGATCCTAATGCCTCTGATAGATTAATAGAAATTAATAAAGAAGTCAAAGAATTTCGGGAAGGTGTAAAGAATATACATCGCATAGAACTTTACAATTCAAACGATGCTGTAGTACGACAAAACTTTACACCACGTTGTGGCCATGTAAAACCAGTAATGGTAAATGCACAAAACCATGATTGAAAAATTTTGCAGCCAGTTTTTTAACTTTCGAAAATTTATTCATTCTTTAAGAAAAATTATTTTCATCTTTAAGTAATTAATAAGATTACAATTGTTTTAATAAAAAAAATGTATTTATTGTTACATAACAAATGCTTACACCAATTCTAAAATTAATAAAGTACAATAAATCAGTAACTTCTCTAAGAATTCTTTTATTGTAACAATGTAAGTTAATATTGTATTTTATCAGGTTTTTTGATTTTAAGTAATATAAATATATCATTTTAAACCTAAGAAAACATAAAACAACTCTTAGAGAGGCAATTGAATTAAGCTTTCCTTAAATTAGAAATCATTTATTAGAAATATTTCAAAATTTACTTAAAACTGTTGTAAAAAATGTGCTCAAAATCCTTTTGAAAAGTTTATTCAAACCATTTCAAATGGTTTTTTATTCTTTTAACAAAAAAGGTTTCGAAATTTTATATCAAAACATCGACATGTAGACCGTAAGAGTGTAAATATATAACATATAAATGCTAAAACTTAAATTTCAAAGTAAACGGAAAATTTATTGGGCCATATTGGAAGGCAGATTAAGAAGAGTGCTTTGATTGCCTGGTAAATAAGCAACTCCACGTGATCTGGATAGTTGATAGGCAATATCTTCAGCAGCTTCAATACGACGTAACTCTACAAGGCCGTCACCGGCATCAGCAAATGATTTGGCCAAGAGTTCAGCAGCAGCGGCATCGCCTTCGGCGGAAATAATAGCAGCCAATTTTTGTTGCTCGGCCTTTTCGACGACGAAACGTGCCTTTTCGGCTTCTTGTTGGGCTACCTGTTTCATTTCAACAGCCAGTGTGAATTCGCGTCCAAATGTTAAATGTGTAATAGAAATATCATCCAAAATGAAGCCGAATTGTTTAGCACGCTCAGTTAAATCGTCAGACACACGTTGAGACACCATCTATTAAGAGAAAGAAAATTTAAATAAAAAATATAGTACTTACATATTGATATATTCATTTACCTCACGCTGTGTAATCAATTCACCGGCATCAAATTGAGCCACAACTGATTTCAACACTTCAGGAGCAATAGATGGCAAAACTCTTTCGTCGTAATCTTGACCCAAAATTGTGTAAATCTTTGGCAATTGATCAGGAATGGGACGATATAAAATACGCAATGTAATGTTAACATTTTGTAAATCCTTACTACCAGTCACAACGGGTACATTGCGTGGCTGTGAGCGAATGTCATAAATAATTGGACGTTGTACCCAGGGTATAAAAAAATGTGTACCTTCACCGGTAACTTCATTCTTAACACCGGTAAAACGATCAAAAATAACAGCACGATGACCACCGTCAACATTATATAATGCAGAGTTAACAACACCACCCATTATTGCTACACCCAAACCCAATTGTCCGATGCGGTTGAAAAACTGAGCAGTCATTATTATATAAACTGTAACAGACAAAAATAATAAAACAGTAGCAACTAAATTATGTATAAAAGTGCACTAGTATATAGTATGAAAGTGTTTTTAGGTTAGATTCATCAACACAATGCAAGTTTCTAAATAATGATGAAATTGCACTTTTTCGGTTTCCATGATAGTTCATGCACTTAGTTTATTTTATTACTAAATTATTTGTACCTTTTTGTTTGTTAAAATTATTAAATTAATGAAAAAGATTTATTACAAAATCGCTGCGGCCGACTACAACGAGGAAAACTTCGATAACAACAGTTATCGTTTTAATTTTTGACATCCTTTAAAATAATTGGCAGTTTACACACAACAGACAGCTGTAAGAAATAGCCTATTTACACAATGGAATTCTCATGCAATTATTGCCAGAAAATTTTTCAGGGGGAGTTGTAGAAAAGCAAGGAAAATGAACAATTGGGATAACCTATGGTTTAATTTGCTGATTTTTTGCTTGTTTGTAGTTCGACATATTAAAAGATTTATAAAGTCGCCAAAATGAATTAAATTTACTAGATGTGAGATATTGACCAGATAATAATTTTCAATCCCTGTTTTAGCATTAATGTCTTATCTAAAATGCATTATTTTATATATGCTAAAATGTCGAAGTTGTTATTTTGTTGTAATTGGTATCATAATGTTCTCTCACACCTTGCAAAATCAATTCTCCCTGCTGTCTAGAAATTTTAAACTTCATCTTTATTAGCCGTCAATATTAAAAAAGTCAAAATTCATATAAAAAACAGTTTTAAAAATAATCTGCCGGTTTCTCAATGTCGAAAGAATTCGTTTTTTCGTACTTAAAACAAAAACAAAATTTTTAAATTTGTTTCTGTTTTAAATATAAGAAAGAACGACCTCTGTCGACATTGTATAGGGTAAAGTATAGTAATCATGAAAAAAATCGACGGATTTATACGTTTTGAGGTCCCCTGAATCCATTTTGATTATTTTCGCGATGATGTCTGTGGGTGAGTGGGTGTGTATGCCACTATTTTTGTGGAGTTTGTACAGGTCATACTGTTTGACATATCAAAATGAAATTTAGTATATGCGTTTGGTATATGGAGATGAAGAGCTGTGTAGTTTTTTGTTCATAATCGGGAGGGGGCAAGAGGTAGTTTCCTTACCCCCAAATTTTGTGAACGCTCTACAGGTCATACCGTACGACATATTAAAACGAAATTTAGTATGTACCTTTGGGTTATGGATATGAAGAGCCGTATACATTTTGGGCATAATCGAGAAGGGGCAAGGGGAAGTTTACTTACTCCCAAATTGTGTGAACGCTCTACAGGTCATACCGCAAGATATATCAAAATGAAATTCAGTATGTACCTTTGGTTTATGGAGATGAAGAGCTGTATAAATTTTGGCCATGATCGGGAAGGGGCAAGGGATAGTTTACCTAACACCCCAAACCGAAAATAATTAATTTTTCGATTCGAATATATTTTGAACTTTTATTCTTTATGTAATATATCCATAAAAATATCTGTTTTCATTTGGTATGGTAAAGTTGAGTGTAGGCCACTCCAGTTTTTTATATAAAGTTTGACTTTTGTTAAGACATGCAAATGACTAATGTAGACGGGTCATAGTGAAGAAGTGAAAAAACATAGATACAAATCTTTCTAATTTGTTTCTAATTCAGATAGGTGTTTTGACATTTCGAACTACAACGCAACATTAAAGAACATGTAGATTATGTAATGTTGTATTTGTTGTAAAACCACTATTACCTCACCTAGTGTCTATACCTGATAAAATTTTTACTTGATAAAAGTCTAACTTCATAAAAAAAACATTATTTTTAATACTGGGTTTTTTAATATGAAGTTTGACTTTAATCATGACAAATTTTTCCCAGGTATAGACACTAGGCAGCTTAACGTTTACATTTGACAATATTGTCATGACAATAAAAGAATCTCTTTTTACTTCAGTAATGAAAATTTGAACCTATAACTACTTAAGGTGTCAATTAATCGGAGTGATAGTACAGAGAAGTAAACGCATTCTAAAATTTGATGTTAAACAAATAGCTTTACTCCAGTTGCATAGAAATATAGCATAAAAAATGTATTTTCGCTAGAACTTATTTTTTTTTTTACTTTTATGTAGACATTTTTATTACGGGTAGACAAATAAAAATAATTAAAATGTCATTGACAATTTTTGCTGGAGTATTATCTTTTAAATGCAATATGTAATGAATTTGTCTGATGTTTACAGAACATTCGAATGAAATATTGTGAGTCTCTTTTTTAGGAAATTTAAAAAATATTATTTTGCAAATAAATTTCATGAGATACGAGATGTATTTTTATGCAAGCAAAGGAAATATAAAACAACAATTTGTGATGACAGCTGATTTAAATTAAATTTTTTTTATTCTAAACCAAAACCAGAAAATACTTCTCTTTGATCTAATCTACCCATTAATTAATATTAAAAAACGTGCAAAACTCATTAATCCTAAGATCTGGCAACTATGGTGTTAACACTTTGATAAAATGTCATTTTACATTATTGTGTTTTGGTTTTCTGTTGTTTGGTTTCTTTGCAAACTTGCAAACGGTGAAGGAAATATAATCGGGAAAATTTGTGAAAAGTATTAAGTTCATTTGCAAACAAATTATTTAAAGAATTTAAAACGGAAAAATAATAAAGATTTAGACGAGAAAGTGATTGTTAATAAAAAGGAAAATCAAATGATGTTCTAAAAAGATATAAAAAGTCCGTGAAGAAAAGTAATGTTTTTTTTATTGCAATGTTACAAAAAATTATCGACCGCAAAAATATGTATCATTTATAAATAAGTAGATATGAGAGTGTATACTACATTTATAAAAAACGACTTATGCAAAACAAAAAGAATAATAGTGAAAAGTGGTTAAAACCATATGAAAAAATAACAACAAATGAATCATTTATAAAAATTCAGCCGTGGTGATTGTAAACAATCATCAGTGATTGGAAAATTTTTAAATGATTATTTTATCTAAATTTTTTTATTACTACAAACTTGATGACACGTGACATACCTATAGACAATATTAATAACAACCACATACATATGTATATAATTATACTTTCTTTTGACCAAATAAACGTTAATATAATCATCATTATCATCTTCATTATCGTAAAAGATATTAAGAAAAGCGAGTTTATGAATATTTGTTTCAGTTTGAAATATTTTTTTGACAAAATATTATTGCGTTGTCTTATCTAAATATGTATATGTATATAGGTATAATACATATGTTTGAAATATATGTTTATGTATATTCTTATCTAGATACATATACATATAGGCCAATTTATAGGTTTTAGCAGTTTTGTTTGCTGACTGGCTGGAATATTTACATATGTATACGTACATACATTGTATATATGTATGTCTTTTTTTGGATATTCACTCAATGTCAAATGATATTTTTAAAACATATCTCTTACCTTATGAAATAGTCCACTGCTCTCTTCTTTAATACAGAGTCTACACTTGTCATAAATATATATAGATATATGTATTATATCTCGACCTAAAATACCTTCTTTTACTATTTTTATGTGCTTTATGTTTTTTATACCCTTCACTGTACAATTCACACATTATTAAAAGGGTATATACCAGGGTTGGTAAAGTGGATACCATACTTTACAATTTAAACCTCGAAAGTCCCAGTTTAATGTAGAGGACTATTTAAAATGTTATTATTAATAATTTAGGGGTATATCCGTCCTCATTGGTTATAGGCAACCAATTTGCAGAATGATCGTTTTTTGTTAACTTTAAGGATAATATTTTAAAAGGAAAAACGATATAGAGTATAGTTTGGATAGTTAAAAATAGAGGTATGTATGTAAGTGTGTGAGAGGTTATGCATATATCGCTAGTTTTCAGCTTTTCCGAAAGTAATCGTCAAGATTTCATTAATAAAAAAGAATGAAATTTCATTAAAAATCGAAATTTCAACAAAAAACTAAAGCAAAATAATTCCTCTTTGTAAATATTAATGCTAAATTTAATTGAGTCTTTTTTTATAAATAAAGTTCAAAAACAAAACAGCAAATAACAAAAATACACAAAAAAATAACTTAAAAACCAAAAAATTGCTTAAAATTGTGATAGGTACTACGTAAAAATTAAGATTTCACAAAAAACCAACTTTCTCCAAAATCCGAAAATTGATAAGGAAATTGAAAAATTTTTGGTTTTTATTGTGTATATAGTAAAAAAATAACTCATTTCCGTCCGTCTGTCAACAAAATTTGAAAAAAAAATTTAGGAGATACCTTAGTGTACTGATTCCAATATAGGACACTTTTTTCTGCAAAAATATATCATTTCCAAGAGAAAGTGGAGAAAAAGCAGTGAAAATTCAGGTTAAAAGATATCCAGGGATGGGTACCATTATATAAAGTAAACACGTATACGTGAAGCACTATAAAAGTAAGAGTCCTAAAATTTTGTGTGGATTACTTTCCAAGCACAATCGAACAAAATATTGTCCGGACGCCGACGACGTGGCGGGAACAGCTAGTTTTTTATAAAATTATTAAAACTACATTGGTAACTACATATGACTAGATACATTAATATCAGGTATCCAAAAACTTTGCACTTTGGTTACAGAAACCAGCCACTGGCTATACACCAAGAGCTCCTAAGGGTCTTTGAGCACATACACAATCTCAACGAGAATCCAACAAAGAAAATCAAAACTCTAACAACATCAACAAATATAGAACAAAAACAAAAAACCTGATTTCAAGCGTCAAAAGAAACTGTACAACTCTTATGCATAACGAGTAATAAGCGATTTTACAATAAAAATAACCGTTATTTTTGTGATTTGTTCTACTACGATATTTATAGTTATACTAACAAGTTATGAATAAAAATTATTAATTGATTTGACGTTATCACAAGAAATTCAAAAAATAATTCTTTTTGTAATTTGTAAAAATGGGCAAACAAACATCAATAGATGTTCGCAAAATTGTGCTAAAATTTTATGCAAAAAGAAAATATTTGCCAGAGATCGGTTTAATAATTAAAAGAAGTCACAACACTGTAAAGAATATAATTGATAAATAGAAAGTTTTCAAATTTATAAAATCGCCCAAAATCTGGATGGTCAGCTAAACTAAACGCTACTCAAATACGGTCTATTGTGCGAGAATAGAGGGAAAACTCAACAGAAAGAGCTGTAAAAATATCTGGAAATATAACACAATGCACCGCTATTTCTGTTAGTGCCAGGACAATTCGCAGAGTGCTACATGCAAATGGACTGTATGGACGAGTTCCAAAAAGAAAATCGTGTATTTCGGTAATCAATCAACGTCAACGTCGAGAGTTTACGAAAAAGTACGAAATTCAGTCAATATATTCTGAATGAATGTATTTTTTAGTGACTAAAGTAAATTTGAAATATTTGGTAAGAAAAAGACGGATTAAATTTAGACGACGAAAAATCGTCTACAGTGAAACACCGTGGTGGTTCCGTGTGGGGATTTATGACAGCCAATGGTGTAGGAAATTTGGTATTCATAGAAAACACTATGAATAAAACATATTAACTCAACATTTTAAATGGCAACTTGGTAGAGAGCGTCAAAGAATTGATCTATAATCGTAGTTGGTTCTTTCAGCAAGACAACGATCCCAAGCACACTGCTAAAATAGTAAAGAATGATTGTTTTACCACTCTCCCAAACAGTTTGATCATCCCCCAGTCTCCAGATCAACTCCATTGATATCAAAAGCAAGGATTCTCTCAAATCAGCGATAATGGAGAAATGGCTAAAAATTTTCTTCAAAGTTACTAGAAAACTTGAGGAATCGATGCCAAAAAGACTACAAGCTGTGATAAAATCAAATAGCAATCAAACTAAATACAAATTGTTTTTTTTTTTCATTTAAGTAATATTATTATTTTAATATAGAGATAATGTACAATTTCTTTTGAATAATGTAGACGGGGATTTACTACTTTGTTCTATAGGGTTTGAAAAGAAAAAGTTGCCACATTTCTTTACATATGTTAACAAAAGCCATGTTTAAAAATTCAGTATGAAATTATACCCATTTGCTACAGCATTGATTGGCTTCCTCGAATGGCTGCGGCACTGTTATTGATTGTTGCTTTAATGAGCCACGTATAATCGTTTTAGTTTTCTTGCATAACCTAGTAATTTCTATTCAATAAGTCGTACTTCGGTGGATCACCATTTTTAACTCATTTTTTTACTGGAGGAGTACCATTAAGCTCAAGTTGCACTGGAGGAGCACCCTTAAACTCATTTTATTTTACCTAGCTGAATTTGGAGGTTTACTTCCTATACGAAGGTATAGATCTTGCTGCAGATTTTGGTTAAGGATATCATATCCTAGATTTTTGGTTTTGTACCTTTGCCATTACCTAATTTTTAAAATTAAAAAAGAAAATAAAAACAGAGTACTACTTCTGCAATATTATTTCGGAATTAACAATTAGTGGTCCTGATACGACGAATGTTAGGTTAGGAAGGGTAGTGCTGGTACACACCTATTCGTCTATTACGATTAAATTATGATTTTCCCGAAATAATCCCTAATTAATAGGATTCATTATCTATACATATAATAAAATAGTAACTCATTTCCGTCTGTGTCTGATTTTCTTTTGAATTCGCATCACGTAAAAACTACTGGATGGATTTTAACAAATTTTGTGAGGATATACTTAAGTATCTTCATCCCAATATACGGTACTTTTTCCGCAAAAATATCTTATTTACAAGGAAAAGTGGTGAAAAAGCAGTGAAAGTACGCAGTTGAACTATAAGTTTCCAAACTCCAAAATCGTCTAGCCGATCGTGAAATCGTTCGCACAGCCAATATGGAACCTATGGTTTTTCAGTCTCGGATAATGTGCTCCATAGTTTCAAATCTTGAACATTTTTTAAAAACCCGGGCTGACATTTTCCCATAAACTGGTCTTAACTCTAACAGACCATAAAGCGTTATTGTACCAATAAAGACCATAAAAATTTTCAACCCTCCCGGGAAATAGGTTTGTCCTTGCAGTGATCAGTCTGAGACACATGGCTGTTGAAACCCTGTAATTTTTTATACCTCTCTAGCTACTGCGGAACGTATACTATTGTCAGTAATTGTTTTTAATTTTGATACTGGTTTACTTCGGCTAATATTTGTCGAGACAGGAAGCTTTTAAACTAAAAATCATAGTGATAAAATAACGAATTGAAAAATCATATTTTTTTATAATCTTTCGAATCTTTAGTGCATACCCTTATTGCCTCTTGAAGAAAACAATCCTTTAACGATTCTGTTATTAAATAATGTATACAGATTCTTAAAATATAAAATTAAAATTCATTTAAAAGGATTACGTATAATTATAAAAGCTCATTCCATAAACTATATACAGTGCTTGACAAAATAATGGAAAATTTTCTTAAAATTTACTTCCTTACTGTTGGAGGTCTCAAATCTAAATTATTTCGTGAAAAAAACTAAAAAGTGTTTCAGTATTTCATTTTGTAGATTGTTTTTGATATATAAAATATTATATGTGACCCGGCCTATGAAAAGGTGGCTTATGACTAAAAAAAAAATTTTCCACTTTTTGTTGTTGTTGTTGTTGTTGCATTGTTTATCTTTAACAGCTAATTTTTCGAAATTTTGTTTTTGAGTCATAAGCCACCTTTTCCCTTTTCATAGACCGGGTCACATATATCGAAAATTATTTTTATGTTATTTAATATTAGTAAATATATCAAAAACATTCTATAAAATAAACTACTGAAATACTTGTTAGTTTTTTTTAATAAGTAATTTAGATTTTAGACCTCCAAAGACCAAAGACCTTCCAAAGTAAGGAAGTAAATTTTAAGAAAAGTTTCTATTGTTTTGTCAAGCACTGTATATAAATTTAATCTTTGCAATTTGTCTAAGTTTAAATGTTCGTGTTAATCAAACATTATGTAGAAAAAGTTTATTTCTTATCTGAAAGCAGATTGTATTATAAACTAGAAACACTTATAAATGTAAATATTTATAATCTTTAATTTATATTTTGATAACATTCCGTTATTTCACAACCAAAATAGATACAATAGTTTTGTTCGAGTAATTTTTCAATAAAAACTGCCAATACAGGCAGTGCAAATAGTACTTTTCTTAGCGAAATAAAATAGTAACTCATTTCCTGTCTGTCTCCTTCTTTTTTTGTGTTCGCATCACCTAAAACTTATTGGATGGACTGTATCAAAATTCTGTGAGGAGGTACCTTAGTATCCTAATTCCAAGTGAAAGTATGCCGATTTTTTACCGATTTAAAGGTACTGCATACTTTAAGACATCTTAAATTTTTTAAAGCAGTATATTTTAATAGATCACGCTGTTTTAAAATACCGAGTAACTTGTTGTCTATCTTTTACGGAGCTTTAAAATAATTTTTAGAATTTTATCCAAGGATGGGTAACTGGATGTGGATTACTTTTAAAGCAAAATCGAACAAAATATTGTCAGGACGCACAGAACGTGTATGGGCACAGCTAATCTATTCTAAAATTCTAATTAAAATGTAAACACGTTAAACGATCTTATTACGAAGTATTTTAATGTGTGCGATATACCACGTGAATATTTTTTGTACATCATATCTCTTTAAATTTTTTGACGACAGCTAAACTTTTAATGCCATCGGAAGGAGCTCTTTCTTAAGATGTATATGAAGATAAATACGTACAGCTGTGTGCATTAAAATAGAAGTGCTGTTACCCAACATTTTGCTATCTTTTTATTTGTTGCTCTGGTAACTTTATTATCATCCGATGTTCTAACGGTAGTTACAACGTTATCCAAGAAATAAAACCCAAAACAAATGATAACTGCCATGGTCATGATTATAATCAGTAATTTCTTTATTTTTATTTGCGGTCCAAAGTAAATTAATCAAAGTTAAGAAATTGCTTAATAATTAAATAAAAATGAATGAATAATTTACAGACTATCTTAAACAAGCCTTTGATCAAACCTAAATAAGATAGCAACCCTACAAGAACAGGGGCGTCAATTGAGCAATCAAAAATTTCTTTCACTTTATTAAGGGCATATGATAAAAATGAGGGAAATTTGTGTATGTGTGATCAACTATGATGTAAAAATTAATCAACGATGACTACCCAAACTAGATGAATAAACCCCTCACAGCTGACTAAACAAAATTGATGCAGAAACATATTCAATATTTTTATATTTTAATATTTATTAAAATACATTCTAAAATTTGTTTATACATATTTATTTAATATATAATTTAACATATTTAAATATTTTTATTCGCCCAATGATGACTGCGTTCTACTGCCATTCGTACGCTTTTTTGAAATTCAATCGCTCCCTGCTGCTGTAAAACATCTGAAATATGATGAAATATGTGTACACCCAATTCTGTTTTTACATGGTCTTTTTTTACACGGTTTTGATTTAACACGGTTTGAAAATAAAAAAAAAATAATTTTTTTTTATACGATTTTAATCCATTTAGCACAATTCAAAATCCTTTGGGCTTCGAATTTTTCTGTAAAATTTAAGCAAATGTACTTGTCAGAGCAATTGAAATATGTTAATGTGTTGTGAACTATCAATGCATCCCTAAAAAGAGACGTCGAAAACTACGAATGCAAAACTACAACGTAAAGCCATTTCTTTAAAAATGAAGAAGGCTCAACATTTCTTGAAAAAATTTTTGGTTTAAACGAAGACACAGTAAGAACAATAAAAAATTCAATTTCTATTTGGCAATCATTGATTTCTTGAACACAACTATCTGTTAAGTCTTCATTATATAATAGAGATGCAAAAAAACATTGCAAATACAAATTATCGGGTATGTTCTGCAATCCGAAACCGAGTGAAATTGAATTCGAATGAAATTTTAAATTGTCATAACTTTTAAATCTTACATTTTGATATTATTTTTTATACATTTGATTAAAGACCATTCACATAACTTCCTTGATTGCTAATGTTTTAAAATAATAGGCGCAACTAAGTTATATTTTTCTTTAAAAATTTATTCGATTTCAATTTTACTCGGTTTCGGATTACAGATCATACCCGTATATGCACATATATGTATATATGAATGATTTCTTGTTCTTAAAAAATCCTTGTTTTTAATTTATTTTAATGGGTTTTAGAGATAAGAAATCACCTATTTTTGCAAACGATCAATCCACCGTGTAAAAACAGATTTAGGTGTATGTATAAATTATAAAATATTTAAAGATATATCAAAGTATGTATGTACATACCTCGAGGATGATTACCAACTCACATAAGCTTCCGGAAGCATATTTTTCTCATCTACCTTCCTCATTGTACTTCTCCAGCAGGTCTTCCGAACAGATTGTGCGGATGTCAGCAGTATTCCCCTTCGATACTCGAAGACCGTCTTATAGTAATGTTCAGTAAAAGTGATACTTTTGCGACATCAAGTATTATTAATGAGCTTGATTTATCCGTTCGTACTTCCACAATTAATAGATCTCAACTTATTTGCCAGAAATCTCAAGAAAAGTGCCAAAATATACGTGCAAAGAGTGATCTCGAAACAATGGATTTAATGTTACGTCGCGGCCTGCTTAGTTCACACACCCAAAGCCCATAGAAAATTTATGGGGAGACATTAAGAAAACTGTTTTAGAGAAGAGATAGTCAAAAACAAATGTGCGAAATGCGTGGGAAATTTTTTTTAATATTAAGAATTCTTTTTTCTTATAGGCACTCCCATTTTTACGCATTGTATGTATTTAACTAGCAGAGACAAAAACCATTTCTTTAACATAGATGATTTGACATTAATTTTTTTTACATTAATTAACAGAGTACTGGTAATCACTTAACAGTCGTCTTTTACTCTCAATATTTTTGAGCTTATACTAGAAAAAGGTGAACAAGTCCAACTAGTAAAATCGGATGGAATGTTGCTACAAAACACGCTTGTAGTGCACCATATACAAGGATCCTAAAAGACACCACGCACAGTAAGACAGCCCTATAGTAACTGCGGCAAAATATGGTTTTTGGCGTGTCGTCCAATTAAGATGAAATTTTTACAGTATATTAACAGATATATGAGTAACAATTCCCTGAAATTTCAGCCTCATAACTTCATTACTTTTTGGTCTAAAACAAGTCCAAGTTGAGGTATGCCAACGCGCTTGAAATATGTTACTTCAATATATCATATTCAAAAGCCTATTAATTAAAAAAAAAAAAAAAATACATAATAAATATAACTTTAAAGTATTTTTTTTAATTAATTTAGTTGTTGTAGAAAGACTAAATGAAAAAAAAAAATGAAAAAAAAAAATCTTAACAACATAATTGTGGTGTAAAAATTGAACATTTTGTATTTTCAATGGACTAGGAAATATAGAGCAGTCCCTAAGTGCAGAGTTATATCAAATTAAAGATTGAAGTCTCAGCTTTCATTTGATGTAAAGGACATATAGCAAAAGTTTGCAAAAGTACTTTAAACATACAAAAAATACGCAAAGCGCACATTCTGTCGATATACGTATGTTAGCATGCAATAGCATGTTTACAACATTTTTTCCGATAATGTTTGTAACAATATAACATTCAAGTAAACCAAAATTGAAAGTTATACCTTAAGTGTTACGGACAATACGTCATTTTACAAGTTTCGATTGTATGGGAGGTGAGTGTAAAACTAGGCGAATTATCTTAATTTTTTTTTTTAAATGAAATTGTCTCAAAAATAACCTGTGTAAAATTTCAGAGCTCTAAAATGACTCCTTGTATTTAATGCCGGCGTTGTCTCACTGTTCCACGGACTGTTAAAACTTCCAAGTATGGACAAGTATAAGAGGCCTCCCTGGTAACAAAACGTATTAATTTTTATTTTTCCATCTTTTCTGGTTTCCAAAGGTCTCATCCCTTAAAGAATCTCAAATTTTAAAATTTCAAAAATTCCCAAAATCTCGTTCCAACTCGCAATGTTAAAAATTCCAAGTATGGACATGTATAAGAAGCCTCCCTGGTAACAACACGTATTCATTTTTATTTTGCCATCTTTTTTGGTTTCCAAAAAATGGTCTCATCCCTTAAAGAATCTCAAATTTTAAAATTTCAAAAATTCCAAAACTGGATAAGTATAAAAGGACACCTTAAAACAAAACCTATTCATTTTGATTTTGGCATCTTGCATTGCTTCCATGAAATTGCAGTTTTGATGGATAAACCGAAGATTTATTCCATTAACAGAGCTATGTAAGAATTTTAACAGAACTCAGTTAAATTATCAGGTTTGTGTCTAAGCAAATAATTTTAAAATTTATCTTCATACACATACATATAAATTTTATTGATAAAATGTTTGGCAGTTAACAATACTCTCAACACTGGAAGTTAACAAAAAATATCTTTAAAGAATTCTACACATAATATTAGAAAACGAACAACAATCCCCTTTAAACTGGCCCTTTTTTGATTTTAGTTACCACAATTTTTTAAATCATTTAAACTAAAAAAAATGACATTGTATTTTAAAACACTCATATTTTTTATTGTAAAAAATCGTCACTTTTTAAGAAAAAATCGTCAAATCGAAATTTCGCAATTTTTGGACCAAAATCATCAAAATGACGATAAATCGTCAAATCTGGCAACCGTGGCTACAGTACAAATATTTCTTTAATTTTTATACTTTCAAAACAGCTATTTTTTGGTTTGCTATATTCGGTGGTGTTGATATATTTAATACATGGTTTTAAATATGGTGGTTTTGATTGATCGGAATAGTAACTATGGAATCAATTTAATTGTGAACGGAATTTGTGACATGACTGTATTCATATGATTAGAACAATTTAACTAATTTTATTTGAAATTGAAATCATTTAGACATGCCGGTCTATTTGACCAATTTTAGACCTGCATGGATCGATTTCGCCGATTGTTCTTTATGGTTGTTTCTCACATTTTTCTGCTATTTAATTTACTGGTACTTGAATTTTGCACCACATTTAGTTTTCCCAAAATAAGCCGCAGAAGTAAGTTGTGTCTTCAATAAAAAAATTCGTAATCGTTACCAAATAGTGAAGTAGGCATATTTTAACAAAAAAAAAAAAAAATTATAAATTGTAATGTTTGAAAATAATTGAAGTTACTTGGTTCCAATAAAAATGGGTTTTAGCTAAAATTTTTACTGTGATGGATCAATTGTGCGTGATCTGAAGGATATAATATAAAAATGGTAAAAGTTAACTATTGATTTTATATTATTACGATATAGAGACCATACACTCGAATTCCAAAAATTATGCAAAAATTTCCAATAGTTTGGGGTCAGTCTGAAAGGCTCAATTATATATATATATATATATATATATATATATATATATAGGCTCAATTTTACATTTTGATAACTAGGAACTAAATTTAATAAGCAGTTTTGTTATTATTTGCAGCTTTTGTAAAGTGTGCGCTTATTTTAGCGTTCGAAACGTAAATTTTTAGGTGATTAAACTGAAATGATGGTAGCTTTTTAAACACTGGCTAAATATAATGACATTACATCCCTGGTATGTTATACATCCTTGTGTGTGTTTATGTGTATGTATGTATTTAAAATTACATTTTCTTAACTATACGGTCTTTTTAAAGACACCCAGATAATTCTGTGTTTTTATATAGACTCCTTATTTTTGTTGTCTTTTAATGACACATCTCCTAGGAGAGTCCACTAAATCATTATAAAGTTATCATACAAAAAATTCAGCTTTTTATATTCTCGTTGATATACTTTTATACTTTTACGTACATACACAGTTATTTGCTGTTGTAATTTTCCTTTTTCCTCTTTTCTCTTTTTGCTTGTTGTTCGTTGCTTAATAAAGGTGCCACCTGTTGGGCGGAAACGTTTGGGTATATTTTAATTTTGCTTCCTTGTCGTTTAAAAAACTTCCAACCCCAGAGAAGCAAAATTTTAAATTTGTCATTGGAATATTAATTTTGTAATTTAGTTTATATGGAAAAGCTTAAGAATGGTACACTTGCTTACAAATAAATAATGCATAAATAATTTAAAATATAAATTGATGCAATTTATGTGGTCAAAAGGGTTTGTCATTTACGTTTATATATAAAATAAAAGAATAAAAGAAATAAAAAAGAAAAACGAATGTGGCATTTAATACTCGGTTTACTTTCCTTATGAATTACATTTTTTTTTGTTGCAATCGGTGCCGCATAGATTGCACAAATAATTTTATTACATCAGCTTAGACTTTAAACTTAAATTTTTCCATAAATACTTCTTTAAGTTTTTTTTTACGTAAGAGGGAACAAATTGTGTTTGTCCATTACATCTATGTATATAAATATATACATATTTATGTAAATTAATCTATGTTGGTTTGTACTTTATATGAATGAAAATGATGGTTTTTTTTCGAACGGCCCGAACTGTTGAAATGCACAAACATGTATATTTTATATATCCTATATTTTGAAAACAATAGTAAAACTTTTAAAAATTGACATGAATTCTTAAAGACCAGCATGAATTTTTCCGTAAAAGTTTGGCGATATAGGACGCGTGGTCGGTACTCCTCCTTGATACGGTATCTGTCGTATAGCATCGACACCTACTTGATATTGAATAAAAAGTATTGATACTTACTCGTTTCGTTCGGTTTGTCGTGGGATTAAAGTAACTGCTTGGCTATTTTTTGGCTATCAAAAATTAGGCCAAGCCACATAAAATGTTTATTGTGGCAATTGTTAAGTATAGTAATAATTTTAAGAAAACAGCATCGGTTTCAGTCCAAGCTGCCCTTTAAGGCCATGTGGCACCTACACCATGGGGGCTGAAAGATGTAAATTTGAAAGATAACTTCATCTTTCCTAAAGCCATATGAAGTTACAACGAAATTAGACTAGCTGTTTAGAAACTACAAAATTATTTCATTCCGTTTGGATAAATCCCTTCTTGGGCAGTGTTAAGTATGTATTGATTTTTCTGAAGGTTTTATTAAAAGTAAGCCTTAGTGACTCATTTGAATATTTAAAGGGTTTGTTTTTATTATTATTATAGCGGTGCCCGCCACTTCATCAGCGTCCTTGCAATATTTTGTTCGATTTTGCTATGAAAGCAATCCACACCAAAGACTCTTACGTTTTTAGTTCCATTCATATCAGTTTATGTATTTTTTTACTTTATAAAAAATAAAGTATGCATATCCGGTTAGTTCAAATGCGTACTTTCACTTCTTTTTCTCCACTTTCTATTGGAAATAAGATATTTTTGCAAAAAAAAGTAGCCTATATTGGGATCAGGATACTTACAGACTCCTTTCAAAATTTTGTTAAAATCCATTCAGTAGTTTTTACGTGATGCGAACGCAAAAGAAAAGCAGACAGACAGACGGAAATGAGTTACTATTTTATTATATATATAGATATAGATATTTTGATTGATTTGATTATTATAACAATCGACAAAAATTTGCATTTCAATTATGTATATTAGCTTTTACTTGATTTGTGCGAGTTTCATAAAATCGGGACAGTTTTAATTTTTTTATTTTCTTGGTTTTTATTTAAATTTGAAATGATTTGTGGAAACGATTTACATGTATATATACATGTATATTCGAGTACGAAGTTAAGTAAAATGTCTTTTAAAATAAATAATTCAACTGCCAATCTTTCTTTTATGTTAAACTAGCACAGCACGCGAAGTCGCCAGCATTCGGAAAAAGTTTTGCTCGAATTTACATTTTGATTTGAAAGTTATTCATATTAAATTTTAAGACTCGTACTTGTATAGTGCTGCAGATATGATTTACATATACATATGTATATTTCCACTATATAGAGGTACTTAACTCTGGGTAATTATTCAGGATGTTGCAACATAAATTTTACATATATAAAATTCGTTTATTATAGAGTTCTGTAAATACTGTCTAAAATTTTCCGTCCACAAAAATAAAAGGCGCCGCCAAATTTGCAATACCATTAAATCGGTTAAATTGCGTACTTTCATTATTTAATCTATATATTAAATTGAAAACTAAAAGAAAAAGAAAGGTATTGTATATTTGCCGTATTCACAAGCTCTGCTAAGGTGTAGGTAGTATTACATACTACTTATTTCTAAAAATTTCTTATTTTTAATAGTTGCCATTCACACTGTATTAATAGCACAGAAACAAATACAACATTTGAAAAACACATGAAAAAAGTGTTGTATCGCATGTTTGCATGAAAATTACCAACAACACAGCTAGCACCGTTGTATTTTGTTAGCACTTAGCACGTACTAGGGGGCTTGTGAATAGGGCAATTATATTTGAATAGAGGTGCTAAGGTACCGCCCCACAAAATTTTATTAAAAATCATATTTTTACGTGATGCGAACACAGACAGACAGACTGACTGACAAAAATTTCAAATCTTGTTGTTTTATTGCATTGGAAACTAAGTGATTGCCGATTTTGTGGTAGATGGACTTTACACCTTCTTTTGTTTTGTTAACGTGGTCAAAGCATCTAACCTATATGTTTTTTATTGTTTGGACTTCTACCTTTGATTTAGTAAAAAAAAATTATATCGATTAGTGCTTTGGTTTTGTTTTTATAACAATTTAAAAATGGAAGAACAGGACGTGTACTTCAGACATATTTTATTGTATTACTACCGAAAAGTCAAGAACGCATCGCAAGCACAATAGAAATGAAGTTTAAAGAAAGGCAGTGTCGAAATTGGTTTTCCAGATTTCGTTCTGGTGATATTTAATTGGAAAATTTTTAACGATCTGGCCATCCAGTCGAAGACGATGACACCCTTATCAAGGCCATTACAGATTCAGATCGTCATGGCACAACACGTGATATTGCAGAGAAGCTCAATGTATCGCATACATGCATTACCATTTGTTTTGTTCCATGCAGAACTATTTTTCAACCAAAATTTTCAAATATATTCACAGATATTGTTCCTATTGGCGGTCTTTTTTTTTAATATTATAAACTGTGACTTAGCAAAGCGTATTGGCTTGAGTCAACATCACTCAATTGATGTTTTGTGCAAGACTCATTTAAATATTAAAATGAATCAATTGTTTAGTTCGTATCGTGAAATGTTCGATCAATAATAATATGACAATAATAATTATGACATTAACATTACTTGGTAATAAAATGACTAAAATTACTTGGTAATAATGACTCATTTCCTGGTTTTATTACTACTACTACTATCATAAGCTGAATTTTTTCGTATCTTATCGAACAGGACAATAAAGAAATCGTTCTTATCAGTTTTAACATTTAGTTAAATTTTAAAAATAGTAATATACATATATATATATCTCTTTAAAAATTAGATAATAACAAAGTAGATTTCTAAAAAAAATCAATTTTCAAGATAAGGAAGACGTCATTTAGTGTTTTTTAATCGTTTATTGGTTGAGAAAAAGTTTTAATATTAAAAATTAAAATCGTTATTAAAGAAGTAAATTACTCAGGGCTGAATTAAGGTTCGAGTTTAAAATCAAGTTTCCTTGTTTAATTAGCTAATCTTATACTTAATGTAATCCAATATTAATTGAAGTTGATGTTTTTGAGAGGTTGTTTAAACCATAGATTACACATAGATAGCCAACTGAAATGTCAAAAACCTATGTCTTTTGTCAAAAAACGAAAAGTCTAAGAATGTATTGGTAAACAAATTTGTATTAGTGTTGGTTTTTAAAAATAATTCCCCACAGCAACTAAAGTCCACCCCCCGGGGGCACTAATTGTCATTGCGGTTCGTTCTCAAAGGTTTGACGCAGTGCTATCGGGGAAAATGGGGACACCAGACGCCAGGGTTCCTTGAACCTTAATCTGGAAGAACCCCACGGTGGAACAGCATACACCAGGTATGCGTGGTCAGCAGGGTGCTTGGCCGTTAGTATGCGAACTCTGGATACCAGTCGACCTCCAGTTTCAATGTAGACTTACCCATACATAAGGAGCTCTGGACAACGTTTTCTCCTGTAATGGCCTAGGGAAGAATTCAGAAGGGATGGACAGGAACGCCTCGCAAGGGATGAACAGGTTAATCTCTAAGGGTGCTCCTTGAGATTATTTCGATAGGGATGGACAAGGAAGCCTCGTTAGAGCTGGAGAGGTTAATCCCTTTAGGGGAGGATATCGAAATAGAATGACAAAGAAACCTCGCAAGGGATGGACTGGTCATTCTATGAAGATACAACTACGGCTATGGAGGTAAATGTAGATGAATTGGACGCACCTGGCCCTGTGGGCTTAGGCAAATCTAAAGTGAGAGGCAGAAGAGGAGATGGGGAAAGGAAAGAGGCTGAAACGGCAGCGCACATTGTGTGAGAATGTTCAGCACTAGCTAGCATAAGACTCAGGACCACTGGTGGATGCCATGGGGGACCTTGAACAAATGCTAGCAATTACTAGAGACTGCGTGATGAGAAAGAAGGCCGACAGTTACCACTCGACAGTATGAAATTACTAAAGTCAAGATTAAGGGCTGGTTGTAGCACAAGACTCAATGTAAGTAGGTTGCCGTAAATTACTTTTCGGTTGCCTGTAATTATAGAGCACGGAAGGGGGTCGAAGGGACCCATTATGGAAGTGGTCTGCTTCGATATTCCCCCTACATTACATACATAACTAAAGTCCACATAGTTGTATAAAATATTTTGTAAAAAAAAATATACAATCAATTTTAGATGTTAAAATTAAATATTTCTTTTGTTTTTAAATAAAAATATGGATTTTGTACTTTTGCTAATATATTTATGTGCGATAATATGCGATTCAATACTAATTTTAAATAATTATTTTGTATTGAAAATGTTCATCCCCTAAAAGACAAACAAAAAAATACAATGTTGTGAAGAAATAAATTTCACCTAAAAAATGTCAATAAAAAGAAATTTATTTTTTGTTAAAAACTATAAATTCATTAAATTGTTAAAAAGTTTGCGAAAATTTTAAATTATTTACATATTTGAAAAGTGCAAGAGTATATCGTGTAATAGTGTCTAAATGTGAGTAAATATTTTATTTTCCCATGAGTGTTGAATTCATACTGTACCTGTATGTGTGAAGACACTTCCCAGTGGTAAAAAGAGGCCTTCTAGGACTAGCGCACTATCAATCGGTCTATCGAAGCATCTCAATCGCAATCGACAATGAAGTAGATAAAGGGCATTTCAATGTACTTTTGTGTTTTATAAATGAGAAATCTAAAAATAAAAAATTATGTTTTTGCCATACAAAATGAGTACACTTTCCTACTTCCCTACTTAGAGCAGCGAAGTACTGGATCTTTTAGAAGAAAGAGACAAGGCCTTCTTCTTGGAAGGCACACAAAAATAAGGAATGTATCCGAGAGAAGGTCTAAGTATGCCTTATAGAAGGCCTGAAGTGAAAAGGCTTCTTTAATTTTACCAGAGAGGAGAGTTGGCTATCTATGTAATCTATGGTTTAAACCTTGTAGTATTACCATACGGAACAACAAAAAAGGGCAACATTTTTTTATATTTTTTTGTAAACTTCATATTTTATGAAAGCAACACTGTATTGTCTAGATAAGAAGAAGAAATTTATGGTATTAAATATAATTTACAGATAGTTTATTTGAACATTTTCTAGAAAATAATTTTCGTTTTGTATGTTTTTTTATGTTTATATTTTGACAGCTGCTTTTGCCATATAAGTACATATGTGTGTGTGTTTTTATTTCATGCAAGTTCAAACCACCAACGTTGGCCGCTTAAACTAACAAACAAAAGTTATTCGTTATTATTTTAAAAACTAAAGACAAAGATTAAGGACGACTAAACCCCTGATCTCCATCTCAGTTGTAATCAAAGCTTTAAAGATTATTATTAATAATCGTTAATTATCAAGAATAAAAAATATATTTAAAAACGAATTTATATTTAATTTTTATTTAAATACTAGCTATCCCCGCTGCGCTTCGCTGCACGCATCCACAAAAAACACAATAAACACTTGGAAGAAAAGTATGACCAAATTTTAACGCGAAAACGCACGCTATTCTCAAACCAAAACTGTTCCCATTTATATACGTATTAACACGATAAGAATTTTTTACTTTTAATGGGATGTGCCACTCCCAGTATTCTTATCCAGTCTGTATTTTGCTAGACTAACCACATTAGTATGAGGGTTACTTGTGCAAGGATTCAAGACTATACCTAATGTAGTTCTCTAGGTACGCGATAATAATGCAGTCCACTCCATTCAAATTCAGTCTGTGTTTCTCTACACCATGTATCTTAATATAGGGATTACTGATGCAAAATTCCAAGGCCCTACCTATTACAGTTCTCTAGATACAGGATATGTATGGGGGGTACCACGCTCACTGTCCCAATTCAGCCTATGTTTTTCTAGAGTATCCGCATGGGTATGGGGTTTACCTGTACCCACTTTGAAGACCATACATATTATAGTTCTCTATATACACAATAATAATTTTTCACTTTGTATGGGAGGTACCACGCCTACTGTCCCAATTCATTCTGTATTTTGGCAGACTATGCGCCTTAGCACTAAGGCTACTCTTGCAAAGCTTCAAGGCGCTATCTATTGCAGTTCGCCAGGAACACGATAATAATTTTTTAATTTTGAAAAATTTTTAATTGTTATTAGTCGAACTGTTTATGTATTACATACAATTAAATTTTATAATCAAGCTTAAGTTCGTTTTTATTCTCTCTAAGAAAGAATTAATTAAATTACAAATTAGGTGATAATATTAAAGAAAAATTGGGAAAATTTAATTTTTTAGACAGCCACGTCCGTCATCAGCACTCTTGTATCTAATCTACTTAAGGTAGTGTTTAGTTGTAAGCATCATCTATTTAACCAACCAAACCCAGATAAAGGAATACGAGAAAACTTGTATTAAATTATAAATCGTCAGTTGGTGAGAACGAAGTCTACCACTACCTTAAGCTTCCCTCTTGTTGAATATTTTTACTTTTAATATTTACCACC
Organism: Phasia obesa; assembly: GCA_949628195.1. NCBI lineage: Eukaryota > Metazoa > Arthropoda > Insecta > Diptera > Tachinidae > Phasia > Phasia obesa. The sequence continues at coordinate 129,841,956 of OX451216.1, forward strand.
TTATATGTATGTTGTTCTTACTTCAGCCAACCTTCGGTTAACAGAATAAAAACGGACTTAAGCTTGATTATAAAATTTCATTGTATGTAATAATTTTTTACTTTGTATGGACGGTACCACGCCAACTATTCCGGCTATAACTCATGGACCAATACACGTAAAGAGACCGTTTGTACATACCTTTTGTATAAACTTTGCAGAAACAAAATCAGTTCACGCATTCCAGAGAACATCAATTTCTAACACAATGCAACTTTATATATATATATATATATATAGATTAATGAAAATCTGAGAAATCAAACAGGTAATCAAAATTTTAAGGAAAATATTTTAGATTTTATGTCAGGAGCAACGTTATTAACCCTTAAATGCATACCAATCTAGATCTACATCATATGTATAAGCTCTCGTATCTTTTAGTGTGACAATGATTGGAATGTTTTTGTTAGTTTTGATTGCACAAAACCTAATTTACGGTTATCCAATGCTATATAATATTTTTCGGCATTTAATTCCATTACCAGTGACAATATTTATTGGTGGTTCTTGTCCTAGAACAATTTATTTTTTGAACGTTTTGAATTACGGCTATTTAGATAAAAAGTAATAAAAACTTACAGGAAATATTTTTTCGCTTGGAAAAGAGGTAAAAGTAATTTAAAGCATTGATGTATATTGATAAACTTATATCATAAAAGTATAGTATTTTTGTGATGTAAAAAAACATTAATATGCAAAATCGATTCTGCATAAGTTAATAATTAATATGTACGTCTTAATAATTATTGTCACATATTAAACAAATCCTTGCTGATTTAGGAGACGGAAAGGTTTGATATGATGGGTTGGAAGAGGATGAGAGTGATAGTGAGGACCAATTGATTGCTAGAGATGTAATGAAAGATATTACAGAAGAAAACGACACTGTAGGTGACCACTTGGCCAATCCTGATATGCCGTACAGATGTTCTCCATTATTTTACATCTGATTTTCGAAAGAAGAAATTCATTGTTCCTCCCGAACAGGAAGGAAGTGAAAGTCAACCAGGTTATAACCTTGTTGTCTACATATGTATGTATTTTGGCTCGAAACCCGTAGACAATACTAGTGCTGGCAATTTCTGCTACTTCTAATTACTCGATACTACTCAATACTCATCAATTGGGTACTTAATAGTACTTAATATTTTTGTTTACATAATAGAAACTAACTGGTAATCAGAGTTTTAATTACGTCGATAAATTTTTTATTTTTAAATTGTTTCTAAAATTATGACGTTAAAAGTATCGAGTAACTACTTTTGAGTATTGAGTACTAAAAAAAAGGTTCAAATACTCGATACTTGATATCCACTACTCAATACTTTGCCAGCACTTACAATAAGCGGGAGGAGTGGACTTGATTGATAGGTATTTATGTCGCTATCGTATAAGATTCCAAAGTCGCAAATAGTACCTACGCCTATTCTATTATCTATTGAACCTTTCCTTAATAACTTCGTGGGTTCTTATGAAAAATAACAGGTGAAATGTAACTTTATTCTTTATACTAAAAATAATTGTTTCATTATATTTCAGTATTGTACTAGTTAAATTTCTTAATCTCAAGGAATGATTTTGCATGATGATGTAGAAATACATCAACATGTTTTTTGAAAATAAAAAGAAAATTTCCCTTTAATTACATGTATTTTCTGATTGATTTAAAATTTTATTTAAAAAATAAAAATGCATGCATTAAAGGGTTAAATATGCAGATTTATCTGTTTTTTGAGGTTTTTCGAAACATTGTTAAGTTTTTCAGTTTTTTTTTTTGTTAAAAAAATAAGTTTTTCTGTAAATGAGTCAGTTTCTAAAAGATTTTTTATAATTTAAGAAATTAAGAATTTAAGAAATTATGAATTTAAGAAAAAGATCAGTAACATTAGTCTTTCAGAAGAATCATTTGTTATGTGTGCGTTTTTAACAACCCTGTGTTTGTTTCCCCATTTGTATGGTAAAATACACAAAAATTAAATATTTTTGTTATATTTTAAAAATTTTTATGCAAAAGTAATTAAAAGCAGCTTTCAACAGCTATAGTTCGCTAAGCCGTATCTTTCCGATTTTGGCCATTTTTTTGATACTAAAAAAAGTGTCCATATTGAAAAATGCATGTTTTCTCTTTTTTCCAATCCTTTGTTATTAAATATCAATAAAATTTTAATATACTACCTGCTTTTAACTACTTTTACATAAAATTGTGTTCTCATCTCTATTTCAGCAACCTTTTATAAATGGCGAAAAAGGTGTAAGTGAAAATTTAGCTAATTTTGGCAACAATTTTGCACTTGTAAATTTTTCTTTTAGATTTTTACTCATGTACTTAATGTTAGTTCAAATATATTGAAGACTAGCAGTGCCCGCAACATTGTCAACGTCCTGATACTACTTTGTTTGATTTTAGCTTTTGTTTTCAAAGTATTCGCACCAAATTGGAAGACTTTATTTTTATAGTGCTGCAGATATGGTTTATATATTTACTTTGTATAGAGGTACCCGTCTCTGGGTAATTGCACAAGATCTTGCAGCATAGGTTTTATACTAAATAGATTTATATACAGTTTGTCAAGTAAATGTTTTCGAAACTAAAAAAATAAATAATTTTTCTTTTTAATGACGATTATCAACAACAAAGTTATTTTGTTGCGTTTTGTTTTTGTAAATCCCGTTAGGTTGCTTGTTTGCGACAACATGACGCCTAAAATTCTTATAATATTTGTATTTTTTCTTTTAGATTTTTACTCATGTATTTAATGTTAGTTCAAATATATTGAAGACTAGCAGTGCCCGCAACATTGTCAACGTCCTGATACCATTTTGTTTGAATTTAGCTTTTGTTTTGAAAGTACTCGCACCAAATTGGAAGACTTTATTTTTATAGTGCTGCAGATATGGTTTATATATTTACTTTGTATAGAGGTACCCGTCTCTGGATAATTGAACAAGATTTTGCATCATAGGTTTTATACTAAATAGATTTATATACAGTTTGTCAAGTAAATGTTTTCGAAACTAAAAAAATAAATAAGTTTTCTTTTTAATGACGATTATCAACAACAAAGTTATTTTGTTGCGTTTTGTTTTTGTAAATCCCGTTAGGTTGCTTGTTTGCGACAACATGACGCCTAAAATTCTTAAAATATTTGTACACATTAGGACAAAAACAACAACAAAGTAATTATACCAGCTTTACAAGCTGTCAAGAAAGTGTATTCGTTAGTTTTTTGTGTATTTGGTGCATGTGAGTTAGAGCCAACTTACACCATGACATTTTTCATGAAACTGGTTGCAATCAATTTTAGTTTGTGGGCAAGAGATGTAGAAAAGCAAGCAGGGTAAACAAAATGGTATGGCTTGAATTTTAAGGGGATTTTTTGACACTTGCTTTGTGTAATTTTCGTTCGTTCAGAGTTGATTTCAAAAAATGAAATTGTTTAGTTTAATTATGTATACATTTCAGTATGATTTTAATAAGTTCTAGTCAAATTTCATTCTTTGTTCAACTCATTTTTATTTATTTTGTATTTCAGTACGAATGCATAGGTATATTTTTTTTAAATAACGCATAAACAATAAAAATAACGAATATGAAATCAAAAGAAAATATCAAAAACAAATTCTAGCCGATTGCATGAAAAAATTCATCGTAAAAATGTGCCATGAAATTCGCTGCAACTTTAACAGAGACATGAAAAAATGGCATCGTATAAATTCGATCTTAGTTTTTATGGATGGAGTTGCATGTAAAGGGTTTTTATTAGAGTTTATTTATAAAATACTTAATTTTTATGAACAAATTAGTTGCCAAAATTCTTGTTAAAAAATGACAGGAATTACGAAAAATATTATTAATTTGGTGTGCTTCAATGATTATAATGGGAAATCCTTTAAAGAAATTGGTAAAATGTTCTACCTCGGGTTCAGGACAGTTTCCAACATTATTACCTACTCTAAAAATGAAGAAAGACTGTTATCAAGACGTATACCAAGCATACCTAAAAAGGTTTCATAGTAAATTGAAAGTAAAATATTAAAAACTATTCATGATAAACATCATTCCATACTTCAAATTACATACATACATACTTCAAATTAGTTATGACTGTGGAGTATATACATATCTCACATGGCAGTGGTCGAAACGTGCTGTAAAAACATAGTTGTACCTTTAAAATGATAGAAATAAAACCTACGATATCAGTGCAAAACAATGAGAAGAAATATCAATCTACTAATAAACATATTTCTTGTCCTCCGGAGAACTGGGATGACGTAATTTTTTGTAGCCAGACGAAGCTGATGCTTTACTATGATAATGGACCAAAAAAATGTTGGAACAAGCTTCTGGCAGCACTAGAAAAAAAAAATACAATACCCACAGCGACGTTTAGAAAGATGTGTATTATAGTATCGGATGTTGCACCAATCAAAAGAGTTGGAAATATCAGGATTTTAGATGATGTAATGACCAAGGCAGTTTATACTAATATTTTAAAGGTCGAATCAAGTCCCACTGATCCAAAATTGTATTCCGTTGACGAGAAAAAATAGGTCCAGTTTGAATACAAGCATTATAATTATAATCATCCTTATCACAAATCATATCCCTATAGGACAGGATTGTTATATAAGTGCAGAGAAGTTATGGATTCTTAGGCACAAAGTCGAGAGTTAAATTATATTAAAAATTTGTGGATCCACTTATAGAATCCGGTTGTAAAAAACTAAAGTACAAAAAATAGTGATTTATAAAGAAAAAATTATAAAAAATACCCCAGGAATATAATATATCCAAGCTAGAGTTAATTATTTTTAGAAGTTAATTAAAATATTTCTACTAAAGATAAATAAATTATTTCAGTATAATTTAGTTATAAACACATGTAAAAGCGTGAATGCTTAAACAAATTTCATAAAAGTTAATCCATTCGCCAAGAAATACCTGTTTCTTTTTAACTTTTTATTTTTCTATTATTGAAAACATTTAATTGACAAACCGTAAATAGATTTTATATTAAATTATAATGACTAATATTTCTTGCTTACAATAATAAAAGGTGCTGCCAAGTTTCCAGTACCATTAGATCGGTAAATTTGCGAACGTTCCCTATTTTACCTCTATTTTCTCTTGAAAATTACAAATTTTCACCAACAAAATTGCCTATATTTGAACCGAGGTACTAAGGTGCCTCACCACAAAATTTTTTCAAAGTTCATCCAGTAGGTTTTACATGATTCGAACTCAAATAGACAGACAGACAAAAATGCCAAAAATTTGTGTTTTGTATTCCATATCAAATTATATCTGCACCAGCAAAAATATCTTTTGTACAGACACAGTCATATTTCAATTTAATTTATGTGTATATAAATTAAATAAAATATTAAGAAAAAATTTTTTTTTGGAAATGTATTGTAATTTTCTTTTCAAAATCTTATACTGTTAAGGGTTTAACAACTTAGGAAGTCTCTGGAGAATAGTGCTGGCAAGTTCTCTACTAACATTTACTCGATACTACTCAATACTTTTAAATTGGCTACTTAATAGTACTCAATACTACACTTATGTACATATATACTATCAACAGAGTTTTATTGCCGCAGTCGTTAAATATTCTATTCAATTTATTACTAAAAATACTACCCTAAAACTATCGATTGACTACTTTTTTGTATTGAAATCAAGGATTATAGAAGACAAGGTTACGCTTGTCGTTAAAATATAAATTTTCTGCGCATGTCGGCCTAATGACTTCACGAATCTGTTCCTATTGGCTAATAATTCTGACTGAGAGTATAACTATAAATTATGAGAGTTTTCAATATAAATTATGAGAGTTTATTCGCAAGGTTGCTTATTTTTGTCTATTACTTAGATTTATTTGTAGGTACTTATTTGAAGGAAAATGATGATTACAGACTTGGCAACCTTACATTGGCCAAAAAACGTCATCTAACGGGAAAACATGCGCATGGCGTAATCTTGTCTTCTATCATTCTTGATTGTAATTATGAAATACTCGATACTCAGTAACCATTACTCAATATTTTGCCAGCACTACTAAAGAAGTGTGAGAATAAAAAGTAAAATAGAATAATAAGTGTTTTTCTTCGATTTGATAAGGACTTATCGATTTTCCCTCGTATGTATACATTTGCGGTAAAACCACAAACAAAAATATACCGGAAAAGGGGTTTAGGTTACCTTGTCATTTTATTTGTAATATGTCAACATTTATTTTTCATTTTAAACTCCCCTTAACACAAATGGACTAATTAAACTTAACTATTTACATTATAAAAAAATACGTGACAGCATGTTTTAATATACAAACACATACAAATATACATATACATATACATACTTTCAAACACATAATCTTAAAAGTGTATAAGGTTCGTTACGGCCGATACATCTTTTTTCTTCATTAGTACACATGACTATTTAGTACAATCGTATTATTTCAAACGAAATCAATAAATTCGTTTATTAAAAACAAATACATTGACACTTTATTTACAGTCAGTCATAAATGATAGTATTTTGCGGTCTTTTTGTATATACATACATATTTATATTTGAAAAAAATAAATAAGAATAAAAAAATAATAAAACGAAGAATAAAATTTATTTATTTACAAAATGTCTTATGAATTTATAAGGTATTTTATACAATCTTTTGTATTTTTTGTTTATAACTTCTTCCATATGTAGTACAAAGTTATGATTCATTTTAGAATTTGTTCACATTATTCATTATTTCCGATAATTAACTTATTATACAGTATTGTTGAACAAATTGGCAACTTGTCACTTTTCATTAATTTTGATTCACAAAGTATTTACAACTGCTATTATATTTTTACCAATCCCCAATCAAAATGTATCAAAAGTGCATATGTTTCAAAATAAAATATTCCCAGCGAATAAAATTATCCGACATCGATAATATGTCTACATCTACAAAAAACTCAGAACCGTATACGAATTCTGTCAGAGTTCGTCCTAAAAATATATGAAGTGGTGGACACGAAATCTGACAGACAGGTAAATTCTGAGTTTCTTGCCGATATTTCTGACAGAAATCTAGCAGAATATATACCAAGATATCTAAAATAATGTCTGATTACTTCTTGGCTTTGAATTTCCCCATTATAAATTTGAGGTCATTATCCCACGGTTGTTTGTTAGATCTTGTTATCTAAAATGTAATATATAATGTAAGTAAAACTAAAATATATAGAATGTAATGTATATATCCCGGCCAAATTTTTCATTATCTGATACCATCAAAAGCTTTAAATTATGTTCTAAGCAAAAAAAAAGTTTTGTGCATTTAACACCACAACGAATATTCCTGACAGTCTTTGAAAGCACAACCAAATCTTTTGTAGAATGTGACAATTTTATTTATTAAAAAACTCAAAATAAATTCTATCTGTATGAAATCACTCTGATACCTATCAGACATGTCGATATTTAAAAGAAATAAAATGCTTCTGACATGTTTATACGAAATCCATCAGAAAGCGATCAGATGTATCGTAAATCATATATCCCAGATACGTCTAACAGAAATCTGTACGAAATATCAGAAAATAAAGTGAGAAATTTGTCGGAATTGAAGATGATGCTGCTTTAAAATAAAACTGTAAAACTAAAACGTGATTGTCAATAGCTTTTGGTAAGGGGCGTTTTCACTAGCCATCAATTTGAACAAAATATAAACGTTAACATAGGCAGTCTACACTTAACACTAACATGATGTTAGTGTAAATGTTTATCATTTTATGTCGAATGTAGACGGGGGTAACAAATGTTTTGACAACCATGTTAATATATGAAAAAAACATTAACATGGGTAGTCTACACTTAACACTAACATGATGTTAGTGTTAATGTTTGTCATTTTATGTCTAATGTAGACGGGGGTAACAAATGTTTTAACAACCATGTTAATATATGAAAAAAAATTAACATTAACATGGGCAGTCTACACGTAACACTAACATTATGTTACTGTTAATGTTTTTCATTTTATGTCTAATGTAGACGGGGATAGTATAAACAAGTTTATTGTAGTCTAAGCAACACCCTAGATTCATTGGTATGTGATGTGTTGAGTGATACTTTTTAACATATCTGATTATTTTTTAGCTCTAAAAAACTCGCTTTATTAAAAGAATTAATGCGTATACATTTATGTTTATTTGTCGTTCTCACGCCTCAAGTCAAAATATGTTGCTTTCTTTGTTTATTGTCCAAATTATAAAAGTTCTGATTCGTTAATTACACTATTTATGTTTACAGCACATCCCTAACTTTTTTTTTTTCAATTATATTTTTATTACGGTACGAGGGTAATTTAATATGCTTTTTCAAAAACATAAAATTAGCGCTACGAATTTAAAGTAAAGCAAGTTTCTTAAATGCCAAGTTCCAAAAGACAGCTACCGAATTTTTAGAAAAATTTCAAAAAATGAAAAAGAGTATTTCAGGGTTTTATTCCTCAATGTGAAAACTAAACATCCTAAGAATTTAAAAAAACTTTTTAGATACAAATGATGAATCAAGTTTGGAACATCTAGGTGAGGCAGTTCGCGTGTCATTACTCTTTAAGAACAATTAGGCCGTACTTGTTACTCGGCCTTCGAAAGGTTTGCGTCCAACTTTCGCATTGGATGATTGGCTTCCTCGATTAGCTGTACTCATAAATTTTAATAAATAAGTCGATCATTGATAGAGTACCATATAAAACCATCATTGGAGGAGCACCTTTAAATTAATTTTTAACTAGAGCAGCATCATTAAGGAAGTCTCACTATCTGTTCGAAGGTATAAGTCGCGTTGCAAATCCTGATGAAGGCGAAAGTTATCATACCCTGGCAGCTCTGTCATAAAAAAAAAATAAATTATCTGCTATTTTTTCTTCAATATAACAGTAAAGTAATGCTCTTAATGTACTGTGTGTTGATGCAGACCTCTAGTCTCTACCTACGATGGTTCTTATGTTTTTGTAAAGACTAATTGCTTATAACCTCGTATTAAAGTTCAAAGTTAAAAAAAAAAAGTTTATACTTAATGGTTGGGGTTTTAATTTTGTTTTACCCCAGTAATGTTTCAGAAGGATGGGTTAAATTAGAACAGAACTTATCAGTCAATATTATCAAGTGCTGTCCTTTTGCGTGACTAGCCACCATCGCTCTTACTAATGCTTAAAAATGTATGAAGCTTGTTGAAGTGTCTGTAAATTTTTTAAACAATATTTACCATCTTTAGCACCTTTAAGTTTGTATATTTCTGACTAATGGTAGTAGGAGTAGAACGAAATATGAAGAATAATAAATGTAATTACACTTTTAATTTGTTTTAAAGTTGTACAAACTTGTGGTCGAATAATAATTTGAGATTACAGTAGTGGTCTAGTTAAACCTCAGTTATCATTTTTTTTTTTTTTTCAAAATTTGCTTCTTTTCATAATTAAATTTTATTTTCATTTCATTGTAACTTTTAAATCACTTGAAACATATTTTTTATATCTATATCTTTAATGGTTTAATTATTTATTTTTTATTGTAAAATTCAAGTTTAATATCTTAATTCTTTTAAGTTAGATTTGAAATTACAGTGACTCATTGGAAAAATCTGTCAAGGCTTCTGTTATAATTTCGTTTCAAATATTACATATTTTATTTCGTAGCTATTAGTGCCCCTGTAAAGTAATCCCGACTTATTTTTATAGTGCTGCAGATGTGGTTTTTATATTTATTTTTTAAGGACGTACGCTTCTCTGGATGTTGCAACATAGGTTTTATATAAAATTCTATTTATGTTCTGTAAACACTATCTAAAATGACCTGTTTACAAAAATAAAAGGTGCTGACAAGTCGGTAAAATTGTATGCATTCGAGTTTAATCTCTATTTTCTATTGGAAATGATACATGTATAGTTTCTCGAATAAATTAATATGATGAACAATTATGAGAATCATAAAATGTACCTAATATCCTATGAGATTGCTGAAATGACTCATGATTTTCTAAATAAATTTTACCAATTTACTAACATGACTCGGGCTTGAGACTATTTTGAGTTTGAATAGACACAATCCTGTCTGCATAAGTATAAAAAAGTAAGCTCATAAGACGCTAATTATTATATTTTATTGTATGCATGTCCGTTCATTGCACACGAGTAACGATCAGTGAGCAATAATAAACATCAAAGGCCAAAAAGCTGAATTCGATGAGCTTGTAGAGTTTCCATAAGAAAGTTTTAATAATAATGAGTAACTGTTGAACATATTGTTACGAAAGAAGAATTTATTTATTATAAGCTCTGAACAACAATACTCTCGAACAACAACAACAACATTAATGGCTTATTTTCTTACAATGATGGAAGAAAGAAACGCCTCATACAAAAATTCGCATTTACGCATACACACACACAGATTAAATAAACACTCTTCTGTTAAATACACAGCCACATACATGAATACAAGCATAAACAAATAAACAGCCACACACACAGGTATAAAGAAATAAATAGCCACAAACACAAGTATAAAGAAATAACCAATCACACAAACAGAAAAACAAGAGCAATAACATTCGAAGCTGCCAGATATGTCTGGAATAGAACATTCTGGTGCTTTTAAAGCACCTATATAAAGTGAATCGTGCTGGCGAGTAGTATGGCAGTATTAATTTAAAAGTCAAAGAGTTAAGTTGTCGAATATTAAGAGTGTTTAACAGTTTGCTGTATTTTTGAACAGTGGTGTTAAGTAAATAAAGTGACTTACAGTAAAAGTAATAACAGTGTGTATTTATTTTGCAATAAAAAGAACCCAACGTAAAGTAAAAACGTAACAATTGGTGACAGAAGTCAGATTGTAAAATAAAATAACCTAAAATAATAAATAAAAATGAAATTTGAAGATCTTAAAGTGGAGCAGCTGAAAAAGGAGTTGAGTAAGCTGGATTTGCCAATAGCAGGTAATAAAACAGACCTACAGAAGAGGCTCATAGATGAATTCAAGCGACGTGGCATCGACATTGGTACATATGAGTTCGAAGAAAAAGAGGAGATTGAGATATGTACCCGAGCAACAACAAGCAGCATTGACTTTAATGCAATGTTTGCTGCTATGATGGAGAAAATTTCAGAAGTTAAAGAAGCTTCTAAAAGAAGTGAAGAAGCTTCTAGAGCAAACAGCGAAAAACTGTTAGCTGAAGTACAAGAAGTTTCTAGAACAAACAGCGAGAAACTACTGGAAACAGTAAATGAGAAACTGGAAAAAAATCAACAACTTCTAGCTGAGATTCAAGAAGTTTCTAGAGCGAATAATGAGAAACTTTTGGGACAAGTCAACGAAATCCTTCTACAAATTTCTGAAACCATTAATAAGCGAGTAGACTACGTAGAAGTCAAGTTCGACGAAAAAATCTCTGCCGTAGAAGTGCAACTGTCCGGTTTAAACAGAAAAGTGAATCTTCTAGAAACTAGTGGCGTCGAAGTACAGGTAAAGGATGTCGATGTAAAGCTGCAGGAGCTTGAAAACAAAATTATGAGCCTGGAAATAAGAGAAGGCCCAGTACGAGTAGTGACTGAAAACACAAATAGGATAAAAGCTCCCAGTTTCGACGGCAACATACCCTTCAACGTCTTCAAATTTCAGTTTGAGACAGTGGCCAGTAAAAATCTATGGAGCAATGAAGAGAAAGCGATTGAACTGATTCTGGCACTTAAAGGATCTGCAGCAGAAGTCCTCGAAAGCCTACCAACTAGCTGCAGAAATAATTATGAGGACATAATGGTGGCGTTACAGCGGAAATATGGCGGCGATCATAAAAAGGAGCTGTATAGAATGGAGCTACGCGGCAGGCTGCAGAGAGCAAATGAGACGCTTCAGGATTTCGCCATGGAGATAGAGCGCTTGGTGCAGCTAATATACCCTGGGGAAATCCATCCACTTCTAGAACAGTTCAAGGTGGAGGCATTTGTTAATGGTATTCGTGACCCAGATATTAAGCACGCAGTTTGCGCTAAGCAAAACACATCCTTTGCTGAAACCATTGCTTACGCCTTGGCTCAAGAAACAGCAAAAGTCATTTCGAGGCCACAGTCTTACAAAGTGCGAAAAGTTGGAGTTGCTGCTGAAGATGAAAAACAACAATGGACGACATAAAGCAAGTACTTGAGTCGGTAAAGAAAGTCTTAGATGAAAGACAAGGTAAGACAAACGCTAAGTGCTTTAATTGCGGCAAAGTCGGCCATTTTCAACGAAACTGTAAGGCAGCAAGAAAACGAGCCAGATCTGTTTCGCCGCCAAGAAACAATAAACGTGCGACTCATGGAACATCTCGAGAGTCGTTAAACTAAAGAGAGGTAGCACTACGGGGCATGAGCTAGCTCCCACAACCGAGGGCCCCACAATCTCCATATCTGTGATGCAGCAGCAAAACAACAATCTTACTGCAAGCGGGTATATCAACGGAGGAAAGCGTATTCTGACAATAGACACAGGAGCGTCGCAGTCTATAATAAGGCCCGATTTAGTAAAGGGAAAAGTGCATCAATTGAATAATGTCAGTCTGTGCACCGCTACCGGAGAATTTGCTACTGTCTATGGTAAGGCCAAAGTCAGATTAACTATAGCCAACATGAGTGTGGACCATGTGTTCATTGTTGCCGATATCGTGGACGAAGTTATTATTGGCGCAGATTTTATGATCATGCATGGAGACGATCTGCGCATGGGGCAACAAATAATGATCTGGCGAAACGTCGAAATACCCCTTGATATTGGATATGTGAGTAAATCTGCAGTAAGGAAGTTGGTTGCTGTAGCATCCCAGAAATTACCACCTCAGGCAGAAACTGTGATATGGGCACGTATGGAGGAAGATTGTGAGGACAACCGGTTGTGGGTGGTAGAACCATCAGGAATTAAGAGTGAGACAATAACAGCAAAAGCCCTCGTGAAAACCTCTAAGAATGGAAAAATTCCTGTGAGAGTGTTAAATCTATCCAACAGTGAAAAACTAATTGGTAAAAACTCTCAGATAGCTCAATGTACACCAGCAGAGGCCATAATTAATTGCGAGAGAGACTCAGAGCCTGAAAAACTGTCAAATAAAGAGCGAGAAATACTAGCAGAACACGTGGGGAAATGGGTAGCAGAGCTGGAGCCACCTGACAGAAACAAAGCCAAGCAGCTGCTACGAAATTATGCCTCTGTCTTCGCCCTAAAAGATAAAAGCCAAGGTAGAACGGCAATAGTGAAGCATGAAATAAATACTGGCGAAGCGAGGCCCATAAAACAAGCCCCCAGGAGCATTCCTCTAGCCAAGCGGAGCGAAGTAAAGCAGCTAGTCAACGAAATGGAGCGAGACGGAATCATCGAACCATCTTCGAGTCCCTGGAGCTCGCCGGTAGTTTTAGTAAAGAAGAAAGATGGCAGCACTAGATTCTGCGTTGACTACAGAAAGCTCAACGATGTTACCAAAAAGGACAGTTATCCGCTACCAAGAATCGATGACACCTTGGACACGCTAGCAGGAACCAAGTGGTTTTCTACGCTAGATTTACAGAGCGGTTACTGGCAAGTCGAGATAGCAGACAAAGATAAAGAAAAAACTGCTTTTAGTGCTCTCGATGGTTTATGGCAGTTTAATGTTATGCCATTTGGTCTCTGCAACGCTCCAGCCACCTTCGAGCGTTTAATGGAACGAGTGTTAAAGGGACTTAATTGGAAGTCATGCCTGGTGTATCTGGATGACATAATTGTCATGGGAAAGACCTTCGATGAACACCTAAGGAATATGGAAGAAGTCTTCAGGCGTATATCAGCGGCTGGACTGAAGCTCAGTGTTAAGAAATGTGCATTGTTTCAGAAGGAAGTCAAATACTTGGGGCATCGTGTAACAGCAGAGGGCATATCAACCGATGAAGATAAAATACGGGCAGTAAAGGACTGGCCTCGTCCTCAAAATCTTCACGAGTTATGAAGTTTCTTGGGACTCTGCACATACTATAGACGATTTGTGCCAAATTTTGCTAGTGTTGCTGCGAGCCTACATGAGCTAACCAAAAAGTCGCGACCCTACCAGTGGAGTGAAGCAGCCGAGGAAGCATTTCAGAAGCTCAAGGAATTGTTGTGTGTGGCACCTATCCTGGCATATCCAGTAGCTGGGCAAAAATTCGTGCTAGACACTGATGCAAGCGGATATGGAATAGGAGGCGTGCTGTCTCAAGTGGTAGATGGGACAGAAAAGGTTATAGGCTACTACAGCAGAGTACTTTCGAAGCCTGAAAGAAACTATTGCGTAACGCGACGAGAGCTGCTAGCAGCGTTGGAGTGCATTAAACACTACCACAAGTATTTGTATGGCCAACATTTTACGTTGAGGACAGATCATGCCGCACTCAGGTGGTTGCTGCAATTCAAGAGCCCTGAAGGACAGCTTGCACGCTGGATTGAGCGACTTCAGAGCTATGACTTTAGTATTGAGCACAGAAAAGGAGGCAAGCATAACAACGCAGACGCCCTTTCTAGGCGGCCATGTGATCTGGGGTGTAAGCATTGCACAAAGGCGGAGAGGAAGGAATTCGTTATTGATGTTCGGCTTACACATATAGAATCTAGTGAAGACTGGCCGACAGCACAAAGAAATGATCCCGTATTGGCAAAAATTATAGCAGCTAAAGAGGATGACAGAAGACTGACACGAAGTGAGATCTCACCAGAAAGTCCGCTGGCGAAGGCATATTGGGCCCAGTGGAACAGTCTAAGGTTGAAGGATGGCTGTTTATGTCGCACCTGGGAAAGCACAGACGGCAAAACTGTGATAGACTTAATCGTCGTGCCATCCTCCAAGATCAAAGAGGTCATGAAACAATTCCACAATGGTCCTAGCGGAGGTCACCTTGGTGTAACGAAGACGCTGGAAAAGATAAAACAACGGTTCTATTGGGTTGGCTGTCAACAAGCCGTAGCCGAGTGGATAGCCAATTGCCAGGAGTGCATTGCAGCGAAGGGTCCAGTACGAAGGAGTCGGGGGCAGCTTCAGCAGTACAATTCAGGTGCTCCCTTTGAACGTATAGCGATGGACGTAGCAGGTCCCTTCCCTGCTAGCAATGCTGGAAACCGATACGTCTTAGTGGTCATGGACTATTTTAGCAAATGGCCGGAAGTATATGCCATTCCCAATCAAGAAGCCAGAACGATTGTAGACGCTTTTATAAGCAACTGGGTGTGTCGCTATGGTGTTCCCTTAGAACTACACTCCGACCAAGGCCGAAATTTTGAATCCGCTATATTCAAAGAGATGTGCGAAGTATACGGAATAAGAAAGACCAGAACGACACCGTTACATCCGCAATCTGATGGTATGGTCGAAAGATTTAATCGAACGCTGGAGGAATACCTGAGAAAAGTGGTCAGCGCACATCAGAGGGACTGGGATGAGCATATACCTAAGTTTTTGCTGGCATATAGATCAGCTGTTCACGATTCCACCTCACGAACACCAGCGAAAATAGTCTTTGGATCTGAGCTAAATTTGCCTGCAGATTTAGAGTTTGGTGTTAAGCCAACATCGGCAGAAGGAGACGGCGAAAACTCTAGTCAGGCGCACAAAGAGACCTTCAGGAGATTCACGAATTCGTGCGAAGTCGGATAAAATTAACCAGTGATAAAATGAAAGCCAGATATGATCGAGCTGCCAACTCTGAGGGATTTAACGAGGGACAACTGGTTCTACTTTTTAACCCACAACGTAAGAAAGGATTATCACCCAAACTACAAACTCATTGGGATGGACCTTATAAAGTAATAAAGCGGCTAAACGACGTAGTTTACAGAATACAGACATTTCAGAGCCCAAGGTCAAAAATGAAAGTTGTGCACTTGGAGCGGCTAGCCAACTATGGAAAAGGTACATCTGTGTCTGTTCGGGACGAACAGGTTTGAGAAGGGGGTAGTGTTACGAAAGAAGAATTTATTCATTATAAGCTCTGAACAACAATACTCTCGAACAACAACAACAACATTAATGGCTTATTTTCTTACAATGATGGAAGAGAGAAACGCCTCATACAAAAATTCGCATTTACGCATACACACACACAGATTAAATAAACACTCTTCTGTTAAATACACAGCCACATACATAAATACAAGCATAAACAAATAAACAGCCACACACACAGGTATAAAGAAATAAATAGCCACAAACACAAGTATAAAGAAATAACCAATCACACAAACAGAAAAACAAGAGCAATAACATTCGAAGCTGCCAGATATGTCTGGAATAGAACATTCTGGTGCTATATAAAGTGAATCGTGCTGGCGAGTAGTATGGCAGTATTAATTTAAAAGTCAAAGAGTTAAGTTGTCGAATATTAAGAGTGTTTAACAGTTTGCTGTATTTTTGAACAGTGGTGTTAAGTAAATAAAGTGACTTACAGTAAAAGTAATAACAGTGTGTATTTATTTTGCAATAAAAAGAACCCAACGTAAAGTAAAAACGTAACAATATTAACAATGAACTTGGGCGAGTTCACGCAGTTTTGTGTTTAGAGTGAATCACGGACACAGTTCGAGTGTACAAACAGAAATTTTTAACAACATTACTTATGTTCATTTCAAGGTCTTGATTTATCAAAAAATACAAAACAAATGACTTGTGCAAGTAAAACGCACAAAGCCTTATCCAAAAGTTCTACACAACCATTAAACAAAATACAGTAAATGTTTCGAACATGAGACGAGTAAACACGGCGCTCACTAGTATAAAAAGTTCGTTTTACTCGGTCAGCTCATTGCGATTATTATACGAACAGAGGTTTGCTCAGTAATAGTGTGGTATGAGAAGACAATGTGTTCAGTAAAGTAGTTTGTGTTCGAGTAATACCGCTTGCTCATGAGCTTATGAGCATACCTTATAGATAAGCTTCGCTCATGCAACTGTTTAATGTTTAATCAACAGCCTGTAAAAAACACCTGTGCATTTGTTTGTGTATGGTTGTTTGGCATTTTTTTTAAGTTTCTTGATGAGGTAATTTGAAACAACTCAGTTAGTTAATAACACTTATTTTCGTAGTCACATATAGTGCAAAGCAAAAATAAAAACCACATTAAGCAAAAAAACAATATGCTATCTACCTTATCTGCTCTATTGCTTTATCAAATAAACTGTCGCGGTTAAAGGCTGACTATTTTTTCTCTTACAAAAAAAATATTTACCAAATAAACAAAAAAAAAAAAAAAAATTGGAATGAAGCCATAATTTTTCGGAAATGAGGTTTGTTAAAGCAGTGAGTGGTATTGGTGACTGATTTCACAACTTAATGACATATTGGTTTCCACGTGACTATGACTATGCCACATTCCATCCAGCCCGTCAAACAAATTAATTACGCTGGTCAGAATAAGCTCCTAGATAGTAGATAGATTTAACTCTATTAGATTTATTTTTATAGAATTACCACAACCTTCAGTATATTGTAGGAGAAAATGGAACGCTGCATTAACAAAATTTAGGAACACTTATGCAAAGTGGTCATGGGAATTTCCACCAAAGAGTGGGCTGTTTGCTAGTAAAGCCTAAAGGCTATTTCATACATAACCCTATCCTGTAAATTTTATTAAAAAAATAATCCAAAAGAATGTTATTTAATTCGACTATTGTCTAAATTTGGGTCACCCTTTAAACGATGAAGTTTTGATTTTCCCTTTGAGTCACTGTAAATCTGTAACAGTTTTGAATTTAGAAAACATCAAGTCACATCACTACACGGTGTAAAGGAAAAATCAATAATTTCTAATATTTTTATTTTCTTTCTTTCTTTAATTCTTTCCAGAAGCAATGATAATATGGAACATAACAGCAATAACTCAAACGGAAGTGAAAATGAAAATTCAAATCATGATTTGAGCAGGGGGAGACGTTTATGGCAAAAATTATCTGAACACATTCATACGCATACAATTCCAGAAGCGAGATCAACATTGTCCGCCGTCCTAGATGATGGCGAAAGACGTATCATTTTTATCAATCGTCCTCAAATACATAAGTTTTGCAATAATCATATTTCCACCGCAAAATATAGTTTCATAAGTTTTCTACCATCGTTCCTATTCGAGCAATTTCGCAGATATTCGAATTGTTTTTTCTTACTTATTGCTTTGTTACAGCAGATACCCGATGTATCGCCCACGGGACGATATACTACTTTGGTGCCGCTGATATTTATTTTATCGGTAAGTGGCATTAAGGAAATCGTAGAGGATTACAAAAGACATCGGGCCGACAATGAAATAAATCATAGAAACGTGGATAAGCTTCAAAATGGTGTTTGGACTACTATACGCTGGGAAGAGTTGTCTGTAGGCGACATAGTAAAGATTCCAAATAACACTTTTTTCCCAGCGGATTTGATATTGTTTTCGTCTAGCGAACCACAAGCTATGTGTTTTATAGAGACCTCCAATTTAGATGGTGAAACAAATTTAAAAATACGCCAAGGTGTTGGAGCAACAGCCAAGTTGTTGGAAACCAAAGATTTAATAGAATTTAAAGGTGTTGTAGAATGCGAGCTGCCTAACAGGTTACTATATGAATTCAATGGTGTTTTAAAGGAACATCATCAACAGCCCGTGTCCTTGGGACCCGATCAAATTTTGCAAAGAGGCGCGGTATTGCGCAATACTTCTTGGATATTTGGCATTGTTGTCTACACGGGACATGATACGAAACTTATGAAAAATTCAACCTCTGCTCCTTTAAAGCGTTCTACCGTAGATCGCCTGACCAATACTCAAATTTTAATGTTATTTATGATATTATTGGTTCTCTGCATAACCAGTGCCATTTTTAATTTTATTTGGATGCGTCACTACCTGTTATTGGATTGGTATTTGGGTTTAGATGACTTTAAAAGTAAAAACTTTGGCTACAACCTCTTAACCTTTTTTATACTGTTTAACAATTTGATACCTATCTCTCTGCAAGTGACATTGGAGTTGGTGAGATTCTTACAGGCACAGTTCATCAATTATGATATACAAATGTATCATGTGGAGTCGAATACACCGGCTATGGCCCGTACTTCAAATCTCAATGAAGAACTGGGAATGGTAAAATACATATTTTCTGATAAAACCGGTACCTTGACGCGTAACGAAATGATTTTTAAGAAATGTTCAATTGCATGGCAAATGTATCAAACAGAAAATACGCCAGAACAAAGCTTAGTGGTGCAACATTTGTTAAGTAAACATGAAAGTGCTAAGACCATTAAAGAATTTTTGGTCTTACTTTCCGTATGCCATACAGTTATACCAGAAAAGAACGACGATGATTCGATAACTTATCATGCTGCCAGTCCAGATGAACGAGCTTTGGTGGAAGGGGCGAAACAATACGGGTTTGTCTTTGATACACGTACTCCTAACTATGTAGAGATCAATGCTTTGGGCACTCGAGAGCGCTATGAAATTCTTAATGTGATAGAATTTACCTCGACTCGTAAGCGCATGTCGGTGATTGCTAAAACTCCAGAAGGTAATATAAAATTGTATTGCAAGGGCGCCGATAGCGTTATCTATGAACGACTAGCACCAGAGGCTCAACCGTTTAAAGACGTTACCCTTAACCATTTAGAAGAATTTGCTTCAGAAGGTTTACGTACTTTATGTTGTGCTGTAGCTAACATACCCCTTGATGTATACACTGATTGGCAACAGACTTATCACAAAGCTTCGACAGCTGTAAATGAACGTGAAAGAAAAGTAGATGAGGCAGCCAATTTGATAGAAAACAACCTTCAGCTTTTGGGAGCCACTGCTATAGAGGATAAACTGCAGGAGGGAGTGCCAGAAACTATAGCTTCTCTGCTTGATGCCGGCATTTATATATGGGTTTTGACAGGGGACAAACAAGAAACTGCTATTAATATTGGACACTCTTGTAAACTGATCTCGCCTTCTATGGACATTGTAATCTTGAACGAAGAGTGTTTGGACACTACGCGGGAAGTTATAAACCGTCATGCCAGCGAACTGCAAACCTCAATAAACAAGAACTGTAATGTTGCTCTGATAATTGACGGCAAGACACTTAAATATGCTCTAAGCTGTGACTTAAGACGCGAATTTCAGGAACTTTGCACCAGCTGCCGTGTGGTCATTTGCTGTCGGGTTTCGCCCATTCAAAAGGCCGAAGTTGTGGAGTTAATCACATCTAGCACTAAAACCGTAACACTGGCAATTGGTGATGGTGCCAACGATGTAGCTATGATACAAAAAGCCAATGTCGGCGTGGGTATATCCGGTGTAGAAGGTTTACAAGCCGCCTGTGCTTCAGATTATTCGATAGCTCAATTTCGTTATTTGAAACGTTTACTTTTGGTTCATGGCGCCTGGAATTATAGACGTATTACCAAACTTATTTTGTATTCATTTTATAAAAATGTATGTCTTTATGTTATAGAACTATGGTTTGCCATTTATTCCGGCTGGTCGGGACAAATTTTGTTCGAAAGATGGACTATTGGCTTATACAATGTAGTATTTACGGCATTACCTCCCTTTGCAATTGGCGTCTTTGAAAAGGTATGTTCAGCTGAAACTATGTTAAAATATCCCTTGCTCTACAAACCTTCACAAAATGCAAAACTTTTCAATGTAAAAGTATTCTGGGTTTGGATTTTTAATGCTTTACTGCATTCAGTTATTCTCTTTTGGTTGCCTCTTAGTGTAATACAGTCAGAAGTACTGTGGTCTAATGGCAAAGTATCAGATTATCTATTACTGGGCAATTTCGTTTACACCTATGTGGTCGTTACAGTCTGTTTGAAAGCTGGACTTTCCTCTGATTCATGGACTTGGCTAACACATTGCTCTATATGGGGTTCTATAGGTTTATGGTTTATTTTTATTGTTATATACTCAAATTTCTGGCCTATTCTACCGCTGGCGGCTAATTTTATGGGTACGGAGAGAATATTATTCACCACTCCAGTATTTTGGTTTGGCCTATTATTAGTACCTGCCGCCAGTTTACTAGTCGACGTACTCTTTAAACTTGTACAAAATACTGTATTTAAATCTCTTACCGAGGCCGTGCGAGAATCAGAAATACGAAAGCATGATCCCGAAGATTTTATGACGCAATCACGATCATCGTTTACGGAAACAGCTCGTCTGTTGCGTAGTGTTTTTATAAGACGTGCCAATACCCGGGTTGATACCGATGTTGAATTGTCTCACGGCTATGCCTTCTCACAGGAAGAAGGCGGCGCTGTATCACAAACTGATATTATACGTTCTTATGATACTAACAAACGAAAACCACGTGGTAACTAGAAAAGTAAACAGTATTGGGCAAGACAAAGATTTTAATATAAACTTAAAAATCCAGAAATGCATCATCATACAAGGTAAACTGAAATCGAATGCGATAGATTTTTTAACTTTTCAAAATTAGTAAAACATTTATTTACAAGTAAAAAGTAATCAACTTTTGAGGGAGAGGCAGTAAAAAGTATTAGACATTCTTTAATTTATATTTATTTATATGTATGTATGCATGTATATATTTTTTATTTATAAAGATTTTGTACATAAATTTATCTAAATTCAAGTTAAAATTTAAAATTTATTTATATGTATGTATGCATGTATATATTTTTTATTTATAAAGATTTTGTACATAAATTTATCTAAATTCAAGTTAAAATTTAAAAAGTGTTTAAACTGAGACTTGCTCAAATTATTATTGATAAACGACCATTGAGCAATGGTTAATAGAGAAACTACTAAATTATGAAAAAAAAAAGAACAAAAATTATAATTAAGAAAATAAAACTGAAATTAAGATATGTACACAAATTTTAATGCTTATGTTGAGAATTTTAATTACACAAATAGTTCTCGCAGTCGTAATTGATTTGTTTAATCGAAATATATATTTCGATAATGCAAAATGTTCTAATAGCGTTACTCGCTAGGAGATTTATTGCTTTAGTGTTATGTCAGTATATTTTAGAGCTTTTCTTTCTTAAGCTAATGTGCTAATTGTTTAATAAAATAAAATTTGGTTTGTCGCCTATCTACTGTCCCATCTTCTACTTTCCATTAAATTGTAAGAACTTATATTTATTAAAAATAGTTAAACAAATAAATTACCTTTAACACTTAACATAAAAAACAATAAAAACAAACTAAACGTGTAAACACATCAAAGAATTTAGTTTCTGTTTGTTGTGTCTTCACAACCCACTTACACAAACTTTACATTGGAAACATCATCAAATCGTCTTATTTGTAAAAAAAAATAATTAAATCTAAAGCTGACGATTTTAAATATTTTGGAGATTTAGCATAATTGCACTATTTTAAACTAATTTCATCTGGCAACCGCGAATTTATACTACTTAAATCATATTAATAATAGCATTCTACTGATTAAAATTTATGTAAAAATCATGTTTGCTGTATGGAGAAACCTTTCAGTATTTAACTTCATTATGTTATGTTTGGTGGCAGCGGCCACTGTAATGTGCATTCTGAGAGAATCACCGTAAGCCGTATGGCAATCAGACAGACATCCGAATTATATTAGTATGGTTTCGTTACGGAACTCTAAATAAAACACAAGAAATTAGTAAATTAATATGATATTCATCATACTTATAAACTAAGTCAATGCATGAGCAAAAGAACTAAATTCATGTCTGTTCATTGCAGACTAGTAACTATGAGTAAAAACAATAAACATCGAAGACCAAAGGACAAAATACTAAAATGAGCTTGCAGAGTTTCTATAAGCAAGTTTGAATAAGTATGAGTAAACGTTGCACATAATAACAATGAATTTGGACGAGTTCAATCATTTTTAACCGACTTCAAAAAAGAAGGAGGTTATCTATTCGTCTGAATGTTGCTTTTTTTATGTATGTAACCGCAGAACTCAGCCATTTCTGAACCGATTTTAAAATTGTTTCCTTTATTTGAAAGGTTATGCTTTCAGGTTGGTCCCATTTTAAAAACAGTTCATTATATTAAAAATTAAAGGGTGTCCCCATACAACATACATGTTTTTTACGTGTATTAAGAACCTTAAAGGGCACTAAATTAAAATTTTAAAAAATTGCGTGTCGCTATAGCTCTCAACAGCAGAAATGAATAAAAAAATAAGTTTAAAATTTAAAGGGTGTCCCCATAGGTGACATAATTTGACCTATTTGGGTCTATCTTTTGAACCGTTATAGACAAAACCTTGAAAATTTGACAGAATGTCGATTACTATGACCGTTATAATAAAATGTGAAAATATTCAAAATTTTAAATTAAAGGGTGCTCCAATAGTTCATTTAATTTTATGTATATGGCCATACTTTTGAACAGTTGTACACAGACCGCTGAAATTTACAAAGAACCTGTAGTGCTAAGTCAGCTATAACAAAAAGTATAAAATTTGAATTTGGAACTAAAAGGGTGTCCCAATAGTTAATGTAATTCTATGTGTGTGGCCAAACTTTTGAACTGTTAGAGACAGACAGCTGAAATTTACAAGGAACCTGTATTACAAAGTCCACTATAGCAAGTATACAATTTGAATTTAGAAATTAAAGGGTGTCCCCATAAATTATGTAATTTGATCTATATGGCCCTATCTTTTGAACCGTTAAACACAAACACTTGAAAATTAGGCAGACTGTCCACTACTATCTCTGGTATGATAACAAGTATAAATATTTGGAATTATAATGTAAAGGGTGTCCCAATAGTTCATGTAATTTGATATATATGGTTAAACTTTTTAACCGTTATAGACAGATAGTTGAAATTTACAAAGAATCTTTGTGGCCAAGTCCCGTATAACAACAGGTCTTTAATTTAACATTGTAAATTAAAGGGTGTCCGAATATGTGATGTTATTTGATCTGTATGCCCCTATCTGTGAAACCGATGCTGATGAAAAGAGGAGAGGCTTGACATTCAAATAGTCTTCATTTTTTCCCTATAAGTTTGGCGCATCTTTTATTTGATTCAAATCTAATTCTTACAGATTACTTCTTACATTTTTAGTTTAGAATTGGTGCCCTTCTATCTGTTTTGAAGTCGGTTTTTTTTTTTGCAAGAATTATTATGCTTTGATTGAAACACGAATACAGTTCGAGTGTACAAACAAAAAACATAGAATTTTTTAACAACATTATTTGCGTTCATTTCAAGGTCTTAATTTCTCAAAAAATACAAAAAAAAAAACGAAAAAACTACTAGTGCAAGCAAATCGCACAAAGCCTTATCCAAAATTTCTACACTACTGCTAAATGAAATAACACACCGATTGTTTCCAACAAGATATGACATATAGAAAGTTCGCTTTACTCTATCAGTTCATTGCGTTTATGATACAACTGGAGGTTTTTTCAGTAATAGTGTGGTATGGTATGAGTAGACATGTGTTCAATAAGCTGGTTTGTGTTCGAGTATGACCATTTGCTTATGAGCATACCCATTAGATGAGCTTGCTCATGCAACTATTTATTATGAACGACCAGTTTATATAACCTCCTCGTGAGATTACATTGCACTCAAATCGCTAATAGCTCAAATCGTTGATCTATAGCACTCGAAATTGACGGCGATGGCTTGGCCAACAATTTTCTAAAAGAATTATGAATCCATGGCTTTTTCGGTATGAATTGAACGCTCTTGTATCTTATGTGAATCGTTATCGCCCCAAATTCTACAATTTCTTTTTGTTGATATACCCATTCACCCAAAAATAGGCCTAATCGCTGAAGATGATTTTTCAATGACATTTGCTTGAATTTTATCATTTGCACCTGTTGTTGAACGCTATATCCGTCCATGGTGATTTGTCAATATAGATTGAATAAATGAAAATCAATTTCATGACAGATGTAGCTTTAACAATATGGCTGCTATCAGTTGTCAAAGATACTACTGGCAGACCCTTGATAAAAACTCGGTTCCAATTGACACATGTTAAAACTAAACAAATCGTTAGGCAATATATTACATGCTGTAAAGAGCTGGTAACAAGTGACTAATACTTTTTATGTTTTATTAAGTTTAAGGTAAAATAACTGCTAAATATTTGAATTATCCTCCCTTTCTAGTTGATTATTAAGCTTTTATAGAGAGGAAACCTTTTTTCCTAAATTTTTTATAGAAATTTTTAATTTTAATGTTCAACGATTGGCAATCAAAATTTTGTTATTTATCCAATTTTCTGCAGGTCATAAAATATCTTATCAGGTTTTTTAATTTTAACATAATGTAATTATATTGAACCTTTTGCGGTTATGAGGGTAACATTTAAAATTTTTTCGTAAAACAATTTTTTATTTTTTTAAATAAAAATATTTTTTTAAATTGTATTTTGTGAATTTTATTCTTTTATATGAAACTGTTCTTTTATATGAAACTTTTCGTTCTTAATAAAGTTATAATATAGTAATATGTAAAAAAAAAATAATTTTAAAACTTTTCAAATGATTTGTATGCTTAATAAATATTATTTTTTAATATTTTTACGCCCATAAAATATTTCTTATCGTATGTAGCCAAAAATAAGCTGTAATAGTTTTTATCATTTTAGTAAAAGTTTCATATATTACTTTGTAGTAATTCTAGTCACGTTTATTTAATAATTGCTTCTTTGTTGAATCTTATTTCAATAATATATGTGGCTCGGTCTATGACTCAAAAACAAAATTTCGAAAAATTAGTTGTTAAAGATAAACAATGCAACAATTTGCAACAATGCAACATTTTTGAATCATAAGCCACCTTTTCATAGGCCGGGTGACATATGTTTATAAAAAATATATTAAGATTAATGTTACGACTTGAGTAACATTAACATGGTTCTGTATTGCAAGAGACCAAATCGTCTAGAAAATTTCTACGAAAAGTACTAAATTTTTTCAACTAAGTTCGAAACGTGAGAATTTTCAGAAATGTTTAACTTGAAAAGATTTGAATAAATTAAATTATTAAGGGCAGTTTTATTAACCTGCATAGTAAGATTAGTGATAGTTACCTAGTGTTAACACATGCTAGTACATGTTTAAAAAACTGAACGACATTGACAATTTGCATCAGGTTCGTTAAAATTTTAAATACATCACTATAAAAATGGAATAACCTGGCAATATAAATATACATTTTTTCTTCTGTGTGAAGAATACATGTCGATGTGCATTACTACAAAGGGGAAATATTAAGGCGAACATTTTAAATTCTTTTATATGTATGAATTTTCACAGTTAAACTTACAATATTTTCCCTTAAATGGAAGTTGAAGTATCAAACTCAATATAAAAAAAAATAAATTTTCACCTTAATATTTTCTCTTCGTATTGAGGCTAACTGATGAATGTGCCTTGATGTGCACGATCCGGTTAAACATGACTATGTTTTCCGTCTTTATTTAAATGCTTATAGCAAAGCAAAGGCGATTTTCATGCTTGATCAACATATGGGATTTTTTTTAAATCAAACTTTTAAATTAAAAACAACATTTGATGGCAGACGTCGTTGTGCGAACAAATGTTGTAGCAATAGTGTTTGAAATAGAATATGACATCGACAACAATGATCTCCATGAAGCATTTTAATGTGCACACATGTAACTATTCAATAATTGAACAAATCTTCGACTTTTGCCAAGACGTAGTGTTAGCAAAAGTTGAAGTAAAAAGTTGCCATGCGCTTTTGCAATTTTTTTGTATTATTTCGAAGGTTAAGCGATGTTTCTTTGATTCCTGCTTTGCCTTTGACGACATTTTGAAAATTAGGTTCAACTTGAACTCAGAAACGTCTAATGCTTTCAACTATTTCCCAGAAATTGTTTGTTAATAATTCGTACAATTAACTTGCACGTGCGAATGCAGCGTTAAAGTAACCTACCAGGTGGCACAACAAAAGTATTGTAATAACATGAATGTGCCTTAACCCCCGTCTCAATTAAGGTGTGTTTACATTGAGTGTACAAGTCATATGTACTGTCAAAATTGCTATCCATATGGAATTTCATGTGTATGTCAAAATCAGTGTTTTACATATGGTTTATAATTTTTGTGTTTAAACGTACACATGTTACGTACATATGACATAACCTCCTATTATTAGAAACAAAAACAAATATTAAATACAGCTGGTCTTCAAAGGGTGGTTTTGATGGATTATTTTTTTAAGTCATTAGTCTATATAATAAAACTAATAATATTAGCTTTATTGGGTCTTGCTGGAATAAGTTATTAGCCAATTTTGCATATTTTTTCCGCCATTTCATTTTATTAGAAACCCGCTAGTGATGTCAACTATGCAAAGAACTACCATTTTGTGTTATCATTTGGGAGCTTCTACAACAGTACAGAAATCAATTTGTAAGAGAGAAATTATATAAAAACAAAAAATAATTATAATAAATAATACAATGAGTATTAATTAATATCATTTGAACTATATCAGCAACAATTAAATGAATAATTTTGTTGATATTAATGTCAATTTATTTTCGCTCTTTTTTATTAGGAATAAAATATTTTTTATCCTAATTCTTATGACAATAGAAAAGAATTAAATTTCTTTAAAAAGCCGTTGCTTTTGAAAATGAAAGAAAGAACTCCATTTTATTTTATTTAATGATTTGCATTTGAATGACGTTAAAAAAATCACAAGCAGTAATAGACTTATTATTCTGTGGTCTTATTGCATGTAAGTTTAATAAGGATTTGGCCAATGTAGTTGTCTCATTTTCAAAGGCAATGTTTGATGAAAACGTTGATTTTCTTTTACAGGAATGTAATTATAATACCAAAAAATTGAATAGTTTATTTACTTACATATATACATATTTTATTTCAATATCATTTCATTCTACTTTGGTACAGCAAAACAAAAAACCAAAAAAAAATTAAAATTTAATTTAATTTTAAAGTAAAAAGTGAAAAAGAAAGAAAGAAATTACAATACTTATATTTCTTAGGTTACATAGCGTAGATTTTTCACCATAGTTGCAGTATGATTGCTAAATTCTGATAATGCTTCTTAATATATTGTAATATAAAAAATAGAACTATTCAACATGGATTAAAAACATAAAATTTTGTTAATTTGTAATAAGATTTAGGTTTTTTTTCGCAAATTGGAGTTCTCTCATTTTCAAAAGCAACGGCTCAATTAACTGATTTGCAGCAGTTTCAAATCCCACAATACCTCAATAGCATTTTTTTGTCCTACACTCCAAAGTTGTTAATTAGGTAATATTACAGTTTACACAATTATCGTCTTAAAAAAGATTTGAAAAATAATACACTATAGTAAAGTAAAATTTTAATTTAATTCAGTCTTAGTCTTAGTACCGGTAATAAAGATAAGCACACCTTGCCTTTCATCACATTTATAAAATTGTGTTCTCAACTTCTATTAAAATTGAGTCATTCGTATAAAAATATCCCTAGTTTTGACATAGACATATCCCAATGGACCCACAAAAAATAAAGATCTGTCTATGTTCTAAATATCATTAAATTCGATTTGGCCGTGATTGACGTACAAATAATCAAATTTGCAAGTGGATATATAATATATGTATCTATATTAGATTATATAACTTTATTATTAATATCACCTATCGATATAAATCTTCGAACATTAGGTTACTAACAAAAGTATAAAGATATTGTTAATTTTAAACTCCTTAAATTCATGATAAAAATGTATGAGCGGAATTTTTAAAAATAAAAGTGAACATCACTGAAAACAGCTG
Source organism: Phasia obesa (assembly GCA_949628195.1). Lineage (NCBI taxonomy): Eukaryota > Metazoa > Arthropoda > Insecta > Diptera > Tachinidae > Phasia > Phasia obesa. The sequence continues at coordinate 129,870,826 of OX451216.1, forward strand.
TTGTCATATAGTTTTACACATCAAATAGAGCGTGCTTTAAATAAAAAACTAACACATGTTATTGCACATAGGTAAATAACATATGTTATGTTTCAAGAGGTTTACACTATATGTATAGTTTTACATATGGAAAATTTGACATTCCATATGACTTGTACACTCAATGTAAACACACCTTTATTAGACATTAACATGTCTTAAAAAAGTCAAACTTCATATAAAAAAAAATTATTTTTAATATTGTTTTTTTTTTAATATGAAGTTTGACTTGTTAAGACATGTTGATAGCAAATGAAGACGGGGGTTTAATTTGTGCAAATGGCTTGGAATTTAATAGTTTTTTGACATCTAAGTGCTAGACTTATAGAAAATTAGTTGACAACAAGCATTGGATTGATAACTGCCTCAAGAGTGACCAACTGCCGAGTGGTCTCTCGTTTTGGTAACGGCAACAGTGTTTTTCCTTTGGAACTTTTGAATTTTTATGTTTACCGTACCCAAGCCACAAACCAAGCAAGTCTTTAAAGCAAACATTGAAGTAAAAATCAGAAACTTGGAGGCAGATAATGTAAACAAGAAGAATAAAATTAAAAAATTATGGCTCCTATTACGGTTTACAACTCAACTCTACTTCAGTTGAAATTTTACAATTTGGTATTATCAATTACAACTCAACTTGTCAAAAAATGTTAAGTTGAATTTAAATAGTGTTACAACTCTGTTGTAGTTTCACCGTTTACGACCCTGTGTTAGTTCAGTTAACAAAAGTTTAGAAAAATTACAATTCGACAGTAGCAGTTGTTTCAAATTACAACTCATCAGTAGCAGTTGTCTTTCAAGTTGTCTTTTAGACAACTCAACTGAGTTGAGTTGTAAACCGTAATAGGGGCATATAATTCAAAAGCTAATTTATATTACATGAAGAGAAACAGGGCAACATCGAAATGTTGGTCTATTTTTTCCGAGTCAATTACATAGTTTTTCTATTAGATTTATTCAATATTAAAAGATAAACAAAGCTGGGTTTACGTACATAAAGTGAAAGTGCTAAAAAATTATCTACTGTCAACCATAACAACACTTGGCATTACGCTCTCCGTATCCCATACTTCTTGGACAAAAATATTACCTTTTCCAAAGTAACATTTTGCATTCTATTGAGCAGGATATTGCTTTGCACTTTTTTTTACACAGATCTAGTCTTATATTTTGATAATGTTGTGCTTATATTTTGATAATGTTTCTGTTTACAAAATTAATGAAATTGTTTCTATGTAAGTAAAAACGTTATGTGTCAAAATAAATAGGGTTCTATTTGAAGATCTCCTTCTACAACGATTTTATATATCAAATTGTGTGGAAAAAATCTTTGACTTTGTTCTTTGTTTTCCCAATTTTCGTTAATAAGCACATTCTTGTTTTACAAAAATATTTAAAGAATTAAAAATGTACTTATTCTTAACATACAAACATACATATGAATCATTTCAGTTTAAATTATATTTTTGAAATAAAATCTTATATTAAATTTTTGTCTTGTACAACACTGTGAAGGAGTTTAAGTTAACCACAATATAGACATTTGATTCAAAAAACAAAACAAGCTAATATATAAAAAAAAAAAAAAAAATAAAATAAAAAACATTTATACATAATCCTATATTAAATGAATGCAGTGAAAATGTTTTAATTGCCAAAGAAGCACTAAACAAATTTTGTTGAAATCTATATTGAAAAATATCATCAAATATTATAAGATAACACAATAATAGTACATAAAAAATAATTTTTTTATTTTAAATTTTGATTAGTTTTTAGAGTTTTTAAGTCCAAATCATGTTTTTAGAGTGTGTTAAAGAAAAACAAATTATATATATATATATATATATATATATATATATATATATATATATATATATATATGTATGTGACCGCGCACAGAGAAAGAAGCCTAAGGATGATTTGAAATTTTTACAAGTTTGGATAAAATTCACTGGAAAATCGAATGTAAGTCGAGTACAGAAGAAATAATCATACAAATTTTCAAAATTGTTTGAAAACTTTGAAGTCTTTCAGTGAACCGTTTTAAAGGTTAGCCATTTCTTAATGCGGGTAAAATTTAGTGAGAAATCAAATGGAAGTCGTCCCAGAACCACCCGAAGTGCTTCTGAGGTCAAAAAATTAGCTTTTTTAGTGTGTAATTTGAGTACCGGAAAAAACTAAAAATCCGTCATAAACGTTAGTTTGGGAGTAATAAAAGGTATTGTAACAGCATTTACACTAATAAAAAACGTTGAAAAAAAATGGTAAACTTTAAACTGCTCTTCTGTAAAATTTCCTTTTTTACCCTTAGGTCCCTTTCTATTTGCGCGGTCAAATATACAAACATTCGAATTTACCTAAGCATATACATACTTACATATACAAAAAATAAACTAATAAACACAAAATCACAAATTAAATATCAATAAAATATTCTGAGCTAAAATCTTTCTTCTTAAAGCTTAAAAATATATAGTTTTGGGAAACCCCGTTAATAAGTTCAAATTACATACGATTATTCGCGGAATTGAGTGGTGCGGATACCGCGGATAATCGAATATCGCGGAAAAGACGCAAAATTGCCGATAGCGGTTAAACAATGGCTGAAGGTACTAGAAACAACACACAAGGGCTTTAAAGCAGTTTATTGTAAATAAAAAAACAAGTAAGAGTGCTATATTCGGCCATGCTGAATCTCATATACCCTTCACTATAAATATGTTAAATATTCCCTTACTCTGTTATGTTTCCAAATTTCACAATAATATACATTAGGTTTTTACTTTTATAATTTTCAACTTCATTGTTAGAGATATAAGATAAAGATATAGACATTTTTTTTTTTTGTAAATATTTTATCGAAAATTTTTTGTAATACTTATGTGTATATCGAAATTTTTTGTAAAAATTTATTCGAAAATGTTTTGCTAAAATTATGCCGAACATTTTTTGCTAAAATTTTATAGAAATTTTTTGTTAATACATATCGCACTTTATCAACAAGAGGGTATTAACTCAAAATTTTAAAATTTTCAGTAGAGGTAAAAAGCTGTTTGTGATTACATTTTAAAATAATTTAAAAATCCGAACATATAGTAAGCAAATTCCATTTAATAATATATTTACACTGTTTTGCTTTAAATTTTTTACAATTATCGCCAAATAAAAATAATACGTTTTTGTTAAATAAAGGTATTTAAGACGCTATCACAAAAATGGTCTCATATGCGGATTTCGAGATGAAAGATTAATCAGAATACGTTGACATTTTTACAGTAGATGGATATTGATGTTGTTGGTTGATTTCTTGCAAAAAGTGAAAATTTAAAAATTTCGAGTTAATATCCTCTTGTTGATCAAGTGTGATATTTTATCGAAAATTTTATTAAAATTTTTTTTTTCAAAATTCTGACATATTTTTTTCTACCAAAACAAACAATTGCTTTAAAATTCGTTGTAGGTGTCAAACTATTATACAAAAAGCAGATTTTGAAACTCTTATCGCACGGAGAAAAATATTTTATGAATTTTTTCAAAAGATAAAAGATAAAGACAATTCTTAAGGCCAGGATTCACTAACCTACATAAGCGTGCGATTCATTCACAAAAAAAAAAAATCTGATAGAATCGCGACCTACTAAAAAAATCGTCGTAAAATAGCGTTGTAGGTGCTACACCTCTGATCGCAAGAAGAAAATGATTTTATGAATTTTTTAAAAGATTATCAAGTCGTACAAACCTGTCAAAAAAGTCTGAAACACACATACACTTCTAATCCGCACTATCATATTTTTTGATAGTAAATTGAGGCCTTTACTTACACGTCGTATTAGAAAATATTAGAAAAAGCATATATTTTTGCGGTCTCACTAGTGGTTATCAGTATATTTTAATTTAAGTTCTGTGGTTAGATAAGCTCAGAATATTATGGCAAAACATTTCTAAATAAATAAAAAATAAAATATCTACATAAAATAAATTAAAAATTGCATATTAGTATATATTTGTATACACAAACTAACTCTATTCTATGTGTCTTAATATCTTTAATATTAACGTCTTATTAATTATTATTTTTAATTTTTTTTTAAACCACAGTCCTATAAATAAAAAAAATAAAAATCTATAATAAGGAGATAGTAAAACTTTCTAACTAGAAGTAACATTACATATATTTTTATACTAATTGTATTTGTTTAATCAATTATTTCTTTATTATAACATTTTTAACACATTTTTAATGCAGAATATAAAATACAAAAAATTTAAACACTAATCAACTAAATGAAACAAAACAATATTTGTTAAACTATTAAAATATTAGCACCTTTATAATCATATGTCTGTTATAAATTCATTAAAAAATATAAATATAAAATTTATTTATTAAATTTAAGTTTTTAATTTTGTATATATTAAGAAGAAGTACTTTGTAATTGAATAATATGATCTGTGTTTTTGGGCATTTTCTTTAAATTACTATTACATAATTTGTTATTTATTTATTTTTAAATTGTAATAGTTACTATAATTTAAATAATTTTAAAATTAAAATGATTTTTATTGATAATAAATCGTATGTGTTGTTTCATTATAAGAACTTCTAATACAATCATAATCCACCTATGATCAATGTGATAATGTGAATGTTATCGCTTAAAGTCAAGTAGGCCGTCCAGACAGACAGACAGGAAAAAAGTTACTGTTTTATTATATGTATATATATATATAAGGGGTGATTTTTTTGAGGTTAGGATTTTCATGCATTAGTATTTGACAGATCACGTGAGATTTCAGACATGGTGCCAAAGAGAAAGATGCTCAAACGAGCAACGCTTGCAAATCATTGAATTTTATTACCAAAATCAGTGTTCGGTTCGAAATGTTCAAATGTGACAAATTTTGTTCAGCGATGAGGCTCATTTCTGGTTGAATGGCTACGTAAATAAGAAAAATTGCCGCATTTGGAGTGAAGAGCAACCAGAAGCCGTTCAAGAACTGCCCATGCATCCCGAAAAATGCACTGTTTGGTGTGGTTTGTACGCTGGTGGAATCATTGGACCGTATTTTTTCAAAGATGCTGTTGGACGCAACGTTACGGTGAATGGCGATCGCTATCGTTCGATGCTAACAAACTTTTTGTTGCCAAAAATGGAACAACTGAACTTGGTTGACATGTGGTTTCAACAAGATGGCGCTACATGCCACACAGCTCGCGATTCTATGGCCATTTTGAGGGAAAACTTCGGAGAACAATTCATCTCAAGAAATGGACCGGTAAGTTGGCCACCAAGATCATGCGATTTGACGCCTTTAGACTATTTTTTGTGGGGCTACGTCAAGTCTAAAGTCTACAGAAATAAGCCAGCAACTATTCCAGCTTTGGAAGACAACATTTCCGAAGAAATTCGGGCTATTCCGGCCGAAATGCTCGAAAAAGTTGCCCAAAATTGGACTTTCCGAATGGACCACCTAAGACGCAGCCGCGGTCAACATTTAAATGAAATTATCTTCAAAAAGTAAATGTCATGGACCAATCTAACGTTTCAAATAAAGAACCGATGAGATTTTGCAAATTTTATGCGTTTTTTTTTAAAAAAAAGTTCTCAAGCTCTTAAAAAATCACTCGTTATATATATATATATATATATATATATATATATATATATATATATATATATATAATATATTACGAGTATATATATAATACTACCATACAGTAGATAGATACAAATAATACTAAAGTAGCGATCCAGAAATTGCATTACACTCTGCTAGGGTCTAAATGATTTGTTCTTTGAAATTTATTACGAAATTAGTAAAAAATATTTTTTCAAATATTTATTCAAATAATAAAATGTACGCAATCCTTCAAAATTCATTTCTCTTTTAATTATTAACGTATTGTTTTTCGTTCTATTTATAAAGTCATGTCTAAAAACCAATTATGGAGGGAGGATTTGAATTCAGCTCACTAAGCATTGTAAGCAGATGAAGAAGCTTAGATTATTTTTACCTTTTAAGCTCTAATCATAAAATTATATAATATTTCCCAATTTGCTTGCATTCTTCTTTTAAAATCATACAAAAGGAATATTTGTAAAAGTGTATGAACTTTTTAAAAGATTTTAACAAAGAAAACACTTCATGTTAAAAACAAATTTTAAAGTGTCAATTTACTACTATAAAAAACAAAATCTGCTTTCTTATATTAATACTTATTCTTTTTCTTTAATCTTTAATCTATTTCTTACACTTTGTGTGCCCCCTCCATACAGTATCTTGTTAGATTCCCTCGCAGGATTTATAGAATTTATTTGCATTAAAACAAACACACAAAAATATAATTTTTGAATGCAGCCTTCGATTGGTGTTACGTCTCGCTCTTACACTGCAATGTGCGGCAGAATCCAAATATTTTTGAAATAACTCCGATTGATCCGAACCTATTTAAGGCTAAAATACACGAAAATGCAATAATTTTGAATTTTTTTTTAAAATTGAAAATCGTCTAGTTTTTAACTCAGAGAATATATAAATAATCATTAAATTATTCCAAAGTATTTAAAATTTTTCTCGCTGACTATGAAAAAATTAAATAATTTGCTTAAAATTGTAGCCAATATTTTGAAAAAACTGGACCAGGGTAACGAAAAATCAAACATATTGATTTTAAAATGCGTATAACTCGATTATTTTGAAATATAGTTTGCAGATTAAAGCACCATTTTGTAGATAGACCTTTAAGACCATGTATAATTTCTAAGAACATGTATAATTTTTTAATCAGACAAAATAAAGAAATGACAAGCTGTAAAAGAATCTGCAGGTGCGAGGTATCCAACTTTGATACCATTCATGTCAAATTTTGGATCAATCGGCCTTAACAAATGGCCCAGTTATTTCCCACTGTGCGCTGGCTGATTGGATTCCTCCATTTAGTCAAAATTTCAATGTAAAATAGGTCAATTTAAAGGACTTCTATATTCTATAAGTACAATCAATTTTACACGAAATTTGGTTTAAACGAGAAAAAATTAAAAAAGAAAATTTGTAAAAATTGTAATCAATGTAATTTTGAAAAACTGAACCAGGGTACCTAAAAATCAACCATTTTAATTTTGAATTGCTTATAAATCGCTAATTTAAAAATATAAATTATAGATTAAAGCATTATTTTGTAGGTACTAACTAGACCTTTAAGACTATGTATAATTTTTAAATTTTCAAAAAAAAGTTGAAGAAATACCAAGGTCTAAAAAAATTTGCTGGTGCGAGGTACCCAACTTTGAGATCACATAGCGTCATCCCTAGCAAGTGTATGGTGCCCAGCGTCAAAACTTAAGCTCAAATACTTATCTGCTATGCTGATGTCAAATTTTGGATCAATCGGTCTAGCCCTTTTCAAATTGGCTGAGTTATTTTCAAAATATTTTGATTCTGCCCTACTATGCACTGGAATACTTCGAGCACAAATTTACTGCCTTCTTATGTTCTCGTTTTTTTGTCTTTCCGTTGTTTAATTATTTGTTAATTCAATAATTAATGTAACCACAATATTTAATTTTTATTTATTGATTTTATTTGTCACGAGTTTTCGCTCTAAAGTTGGTAATTTTAAATTACCATTTCGTTTCATACCCACTTTCATTTAAATTACGAAAATAAATAATCTGTTTTGGCCATTTAGATGCTACCTTGGCGCACGTTATGCTTAAAAAAGATACCCAGCCTGGGTGTTGTAAAAATTCGTAGTAAATATATAAAATGGTAAACTTAAACCAAAGAGAGGCTCCATTCCTTGTTGTCATTGGCGTAGTAGTATTGCGGTGGGGAATTCAATGCCCCACCAGACTTGCCAGAATTTTAAAAAATTGCACTATATATGTAAGTTTTTATTTTCCTTATATTATTTTGCAATAAGTGGTTTTGACCCCCATATAAAATATGTCCTACGCCAATGCTTGTTGTACACACCCCTGAAGACACCACAGTAATTATTGTGACTGTTTATCTGATCAATTTCCTTGCCGAATGATCTCCCACAGGGACGGCGCCAGATTTTTCCCCTAGGGACATTTTTATATCCCGCATTTACAACAAAAAAGAATTGTTGTGCTTAATATTCTATTTTTATATTATAATCGGGTATGTTCTGTAATCCGAAATCGAGTGAAATTGAATCCGAATGAAATTTTAAATTGTCATAACTTTTAAATCTTACAACATTTTGATATTATTTTTTATACATTTGATTAAAGACCCTTCACATAACTTCCTTGATTGCTAATGTTTTAAAATAATAGGCGCAACTAAGTTATATATTTCTTTAAAAATTTATTCGCTTTCAATTTCACCGGTTTCAGATTACAGAACGTACCCGAATGTTCAAGATTGAAAGTTTTTTTCTTCAGAATCTTTGTCAGTCTAGTCAGTGCAAATTTAAAATGCTTATTTAGTAATTTGTTCAAACTCTAATAATAACTATTCCTATAGTCCTTATTTTTTATTTCGAGAGAAATAAAAAGTGTGAAATTGTAAAATCAATCGTAAAAAAATTCGAAATTTTTGTGTTCTATATTCCTCATTGAAGTTGATATACCCAGAGGATGACGCACAGCGCTTTGTTCCCATATATGGGACAAAAATAGAAGGAGTTGACACAGACTTTTGAAACTTTGCAGTGAAGTTATATTTAGCTTAATTAAGACAAATATTAGTTTTAGAAAAATCGGAACAAGGACACGCCTACGTTCCAAAAAATAAATGTTTTTATATTTGCTAAAAAATGTGAAAACATAGGTTTTTTAAACCCATCATAATCGCTCTGGATCCTGTCAAATGTCCTCTATAGAAAATAAATAAATCTGCAATAAATCTTACAAAAATTATGCGAATTTCATTAAACTTATGAATACCTATTAGTGCAGCAGTGTAAATGACTTCTTTTAAAAGCTCACTTGCTATTTTCCTCCTTCTAGTTCTTCAGTGAACGTGAGTGAGTACACTTAATGAAGTTGAAATACTAGTAATACCAGATTTAGATTCTAATGACGAAGATATTAATGAGAATGAAACTGACAAAACGATATTAATTTCTTCTCCTAAAACTGTTGGCTTGATAAATTCGGATCCATCCTCTTGGCCAGAATTCAAAAATAAAAACGAAAAGAATGAGTTAATTTTTAAAGGGCCCTTGCCATTAAAGGCTGATAACTATTATCCACAAATTACCCAAAACAGATATTTTTGTAATCAACATCTGCTTCGTTGTGCAGAGTGGGGAAAAAATAAAACATTAATGTTTACCATTCCAGATTTCATTGAAACCTTTTTTATTTACATTCCTTGAGTTTCTGATTCGAATTATAATTAAAAAAAAGAATTCTATCTCTTATATTTTTTTTTATTTTTACTACATAATATGTAACCCTTTTGTAAATATAAGTATAAAATAAAAAAAAAAAAATTATATGAGAAATATAAGTTTATTTAGACCAATTAAATGTGTAGGGGGCCAGATCACAATCTCGCCCCTATACCATCTGATATGTGTGATTTTTGTAACATGATCGACAACTCAGAACATCTAATTTTTCATTGTTCTCAGTTTAATAACATAAAAATTAAACACCAGTTATTTCGTAACTTTACAAACCTTTTTGATTTACTTAACTCCCATGATATTGGTATATATTATCAACTAGTTAATTTCATTAAAGAAGCTAAAATACAAGATCGTTTTTAATTATTATACAACCGTCAGTCACTCAAGCGTTTATATTAAGAAGTAGGCATTTTTCAATGCCCAACTTTACCCGAGTTAATTTTTAATCTTTTGTGTGGGATACCCTGGCAAATTTGCGAACTGCACATGCCATTTAGCAAGGCATATTAAACAAGGTGATAGCGAGGAGAGGAAATTTCAGCAAAAAATTTTAGAAATTTTTATATGGATTTTGACAGTAATATCTATTTTATTCTCTCTTAAAATACATGATTCATGTCAAACTCCATATAAAAAAAATTTTAAAAATTTCTCTTTAATATTAGCTCCGCCTTGTGCTGTCACCTGGTTAAATATGCCTTGCCATTTAGTTATTTATTCAAAATCAAACAAAAAAATTACCTATGTATCACAAAGTATCTCTTTGCTATGTATTTTGTTGTTGTTTATCAATATCTACCAAATCTACAAGATGTAAAAGGTCTACAAAGCAAACAGTGAATTCCGCTATTATAAACAAACTTTATATATTAAAATGTATATGTATGTATTTTATAGGAAATATATTAAGCTATTTTGCAAACTCAATTTTTAATTTTGTTGCAAAAAATACATTTTTAGCGATTAGTTTTGTGAAACAATAAAAAAAAACTACTTCACTTTTTGACTTCAACGCCCCCTTGCAGCAAAAAAGGAGACAATTTCAGTATTTTTTCCATCAGCATTTTCTAGATTTTGGATTTTATGGAAAACGGTAAAACTCAACTTATATTTTGCGACGTTTGTAGTTTTTTTCATTAAAAACCTTTAAATAGTAGAGAAATTCGAGGCAAAATCAAAAAATGGACTAAACAAATTTAATTTTTTTCAAAGTTGCGGCAAAATTTTCTTAACTTTTTTTTGACCATGCTGTTTGAAAACATAACTAATCAGCAAAAACAGGAATACCATATTTGTCTTTTTTGTTTAATATTCCATCGAACTTAAAAGTTATTTCAATTTTAATTTGAATAATATGACTTTTTACTTGCAATAAAAATGCACTTTCACAAAATATTTGCAAAACCTTCCAATAACTTATTATTGCTAATAATCTTAGCTACCAGAAAACCCAAACTTCGATCTTCTGCTTCCAAAATTTAAATAGTGTAGCTGCTTTTAAGAAAGAATCAAAACTAATTTATAATAATTAAAGCATATAATTATCTGAATTTTGTGCCTTCTGGTGCCTATATATACAAAGTCTTATCGACCCTAAATGGAATAAAAAACTGTAAATCACCTGACTCAGTAAAAACAAAAAATTGTTGCACTATTTAAAAATGAATTAAATAAAAAGCGAGTCGTTAGTATTAACATAATTTAATATATTAAAAAAGATATTCTTCATAGGTAAATAACATATCGTAAATATATAAATCTCATCTCTATTCAGTCATTGTAGCTCTACCCTGTCCCTTCGGCATTTTTTTATTGGTTGAATCTTCTAATTCTTTAGCCTTATAGTAATGTGGTGCTACTTCCAATAACCATTTGCTTTCAATTTCAATAACTTGTCTCATATATTCCTTTGTTGTAAAAACTAATTCATGATAAAGTACCCAGCGAGGTAGTTCCTCGAATAAAGATGAATTTGGATGAATCATTACCGTCTGATTATGTTTTATTGTTTTATAATTACCACCCTTTGATAAACGGGCTACATGATAAAAATACCCAGCTGTTATAGATTTGCGAATATTAATTGTTTCAGGCAAACAGGAGACCATATCAATTTCAACTCTCTGCATCAGACCCACCAGTTGTTCACGAACATCTCGAGCTCGCTTCATTGAACGGTATTGTATGAAGTTTTCATAACACCATTGGGTACTATAATCAGTTTCGGCCCATTGATTATATACCTGCATTAGGGACAAGTGGTCGCCATGAATGTTATTAAAATTTTTACGTGCTGTATCTGCATGTATGATTTTATCTTTGGGTCTATAGAAAATTGCACTATTCACTGACAGCATAGCAGCTATTGTCACCAATTCTTCGGAGCATTTATATCTAAAATGAAATGTTTAGTTTGAGAAAATTGATTCATTTAGTTTTTAGTTGTTTACTTTTCACTTGCTAACAACATTTTTCCCATCATAGGATCAACTGGAAATTCAGCCATACGTCTACCTAATTTTGTTAACTCGCCATGATGATTTAAGGCTCCTAAAGCATATAACTGCTCCAAAGCCAACACCAAAGTTTCGTGGGGTGGTGGGTCGAGAAAATCAAAATGTATCAAATCGTTGATACCCAATGCCTTAAGCATTAAAACAGCATTTCCCAAATTAATACGTTGTATTTCGGGAACTGTATTATCTTCCAGCTCATGCTTGTAGGCCCAAGCGGTGTACAAACGAAAACATTTACCAGGCGCTGTACGGCCGGCACGACCTGCTCTTTGATTGGCCGAGGCTTTCGAAATAGGCACCACCATCAAAGATTCCATACCAGTGCGTGAGTTAAAGTTATTTTGTTTTGCAAAACCAGGATCGATAACATAAATTATGTTGTCTATAGTAAGAGATGTTTCTGCAATATTTGTAGCTAAAATAACTTTGCGTGCATTGGGAGGTGTGGGCTCAAATATTTTTGCTTGCATGTCACTAGGCAAATTGGCATACACAGGAGTTATAACTAGTTCTCGAATTTTTGAGCCTAAGCGTTTAACACGATCTTGTAGAATTTCTTGACAAGTTTCAATTTCATCTTGGCCTGTAAGAAATACCAAAATATCACCCAAAGGCTGGGTGGCATGAATTTGCAAAACGGACACACAGCAGGCATCAATATAATCAGCTTCTGGTGCTTTAGTATAAAATATATCAACCTAGAAATAAAATAAAATTTATTGCTTGTTAAAGTTTTTTTTCTTAAAGTAAACTTACTGGATATCTTCTTCCAGGTATACGAAATATGGGTGCATCATCGAAAAATTGTGAAAACTTCTCAGCATCTAATGTGGCACTTGAAATTAACAATTTCAACTCGGGACGAAATCTGGTTATATCTTTGACCAAACCAAACAAGATGTCGGTATGTAATGTACGTTCGTGGGCCTCGTCAATAATCATAACACTATACGAACCCAAGTCGGGTTCAGACAAAAACTCTCTATGCAGAGTACCATCAGTCATATATTTTAAAATTGTTCTTTCTAGAAAGATTTAAATATCATAAGAAAATAATTTAATATATATTTTTAGAAACTCACCCGATGTACAATCCTCGAAACGTATACTATAACCAACTTCGTTGCCCAATTTTACTCCCATTTCTTCAGCTACACGAGCTGCCACAGACATTGCAGCTACACGCCGTGGTTGAGTACAACCAATTTTCTTTTTGTCCTCCGTAAAGCCAGCCTCAACTAAAAACTGTGGTATTTGTGTAGTTTTTCCAGAACCCGTTTCACCTTCAATTATTAGAATCTGTTTTTAATATATATTTAATATTTTATATTTATCAGATTGTGTACTATAATAATTAGGGCTTCATTGCGTACTTGATGTTCTTTTATAGCCGCTATCAAATCATCCTTAAAGGGATATACTGGTAGAGATTTGCGCGTTTCCTCGATCGTCATGCGTTTACGTTCGGCTTCTGAGATTTCTGGCTCTTTAGATGTTTTGCCTTTTGAACCTTCCATGGTAAGCGCTTGTATAAAACTAATTTGATCATCGAGTAAAAGCTCATACTCCTCTTGAGCTTTAGCATCTTTAGCTCCAAACTGAAATCTAGCTGATGCCAACTGCTCAGCTTCCCATTTCTTTTGCTCAGAGTTGGGCAGTCTTTCGTTTTCATCAACCTCGACATATTCCTCTACCATTTGGAAATTATGTTATATATTATTTTAATCATTTAATTGCACCATCTTACCTTTTTCCCCTTTTTTTAAATCTCTGGGCATATGATATCGCTGTATACGTTCTAATTCGCGAGCCTTTTCATGCTCCTTGGCTATTGTCAATAATTGCTTTTTATATTCTCTTTCCTTGCGTTCTTTTGAAGTTAAACTGTTAACAATTTACTAATCAAAGCAAACGTGTTTATAAGAAAATTTCGAAATTACTTACACTGCATCATCAAAAAGATATTCATCATCCAAAATGTCCGCTTCCAATTCAGCTACTTTATCTTCCTTCCTCTTTTCCAAATATTTCCTTCTCGACTGTATACGTAACTGCGGTAAAATTTTGTCTCTATCCTGATGTTCTAATTTCAGCCTTTTGGCGGCTTCTTCAATTGCCTTTCGGCTAGAACTTGCTTCCAGAACCTTTCGAGTTCTTCCATCATCTTTTTTCTTAAGTCTTTCAGCGAATTCATCTCTTTCTTTTAAATCCTTGCGTCGGCTCTCCTCTTCACTATCAATTTCCTCAGAGCTGCTGCTTTGGGCATCGCGTTTACGATTCCTGGACATTTTTTTTTAATTATTTTGGAAATGCAGCAGGAATAAAACGTTTTTGGCAAAATTATTAGTGATGTGTTTCTAAACAAAACAAATAATCGATGACTGATATCAAAATAAACAGCTGATGAGAAGAGATGCCATATTTGGTTGCAAATATTTTTGAATAAATTGAAGATTTTAAACGTTACTTGTTGCAAAAACAGCGTTTATATTTTTTTCAGATTATGTAAAACGTGTTTTTAAGGTACCCATACACTACACAATGATATTGAGTAATTTATTGCTTTAATTATTGCCATTTTGCTGCACATAACTCAATAATTAAATCAATATTTTTAAGCAAAATAATGGCGCAATTTTTCTTGCATTTGCATACGTGTGTATGCAAAAGTAAACAAAACTACACATACATACGTAGTTCTACTTAATCAAATTGTAAATTGTAAAATTTTGATTAATAAAAGTTAGTTATATAATTAATAAAGTGAGTTATTTTATTATAGTAATTTTGTGGGAAATCATCATTGTACAATGTTGTCAACATATTGCAAAATATTCCATATATCGATACCTTAATATAGAAAGGCCCTAACTAATGTTTTTCCTACTTTACAGGAGAAGGAAAAACCTTAATAAAAATTATAGTTTTGTAGTCGCGAATTATTTTTTAACGAAATTTTTATTAAATTCTTCCAGCGTTTTAATGATGTAACAATTAATTTTATTTATACATATGTATTAGGAGATCATCTATCTAAATATGCCAAAAAAACTCGATTAAAAAAAACGAGCTAGGGCCTTTCTATATTAAGGTAACGATATATAAATCAATGGTCAAGCATTGTACTTTTCATATTTAAAAAGTACCAGAACAGTATAAATACATAAGGGACGCAAAAGTTTATCTCTCAATGTAATATCACTAATTCTAATTTAAGGCCAGGATTTACTATCCTACACAATCGTACGATTTAATCACAAAAAAATCTGACAGAATTCTGTCCTACTTAAAAAAATCGTTTCAAAATGGCGTTGTAGATGCCACACTATCATAGAAAACAATATTTTACAACTCTGATCGCATGGAAAAATACTATTTTATGATTTTGTTCAAAAGATTATCAAATCGTACAGATTGTCAAAAACTCTGTCACACACAAACACTTTTATTCACACTATCATACATTTTGAGCACACCTCCAATTTTTGACAAATCGTACTACTGAGTATGATAGTGAATCATGGCCTTAAAGCCATTTTCACACTATTATACTGAGTATTAAGAATTGTCAAATACTTAAATCCAATGAGAAAGTGCGATAGTGTGGAACCAGATGTTATCAAAATGTGAAATTATACGGAAAGAAATTTGACATCCCATAATACCAAACCATTTTTAAAAAATTTTCTAATAGGCTTTTTACATTGACCAACATCTTAGTGAAACGTCTGGAAGATGTTGAAAATGTGAAAATCAGTTTACATTTGCAACATCTTCTTACATCTAACATCTACCTCATTACTCAACTGTCGAAAAATTAAAAGCAAAGACGCTTTTAGCTAATAAAAAAATAAAAATATGGGTTAACAACAAATATTTATAATTGGAATAATTGTTGTTTTGCTAGAACAAACCCAAGTATTAATGTAGAGTATTAAAGTTATTGAAAGCATTTAAGAGAAAGAAGATGTAAAAAAAATTTTTGTGTACCTTCGTGTGAAGCGCATTTTTAAACAAATATTGCTTTATATTTTTTTCCACATAAATGACATTTTTTCAGTGATTCCCACTAAATTAATCTAGTTTATTGCCATTTTTCTAGTGGAACAAACTGAGATAGGAACATCTTGTGAAGGTGTTGAATTTTAGGCCTGTGTATTTCTTATGGAAAGATGTCAATATCTTCGCAAATTGATGGTAGATGTTGATCAGTGTAAAAAGCCTATAAGCGATAACATTTTTCAATTTATCAGGGTTGTGTTTTTTTTAAAGCAAATAACCAAGCTGAGTGAGTCACAGCCGATAGTTCGTCGCCGCCAATGATATTCTTTCTTTGTCCTGCACCTGCCTTAAATTGCCATCAGTCTTATCGCCTACGTATGTACTTTGTTTCTGCCATGCCTAGAAATTGCTGAATGTACGTATTATTTTTTTTTGTGTTTTTATTAACCGAAAACTTTAACGGCCAAACAAACTTAAGATCCGGCACCTCTGCCGTCCACAAAAAATTGCTCAGCCGACACCGTTCAATGTCTCGTCTCGGCTTGTTTCTTTGCTGATATTTTTAATTTTATTTGAAGTGCGATAGTGTGAAAACGAAATGTTATGTTACGTTAGATTTTTTGACAATCACACAATTCTCATTGGATTTCTATCTTACAGAATCCAATGAAAATCTTAATACACAGTATTATAGTGTGAAAGGAGCTTAAGCAGTTATTCATATTTGTTTTCTAAAAAAATTACTATTCCATCCCTGGTATACATAATTGAATTGGCAAACTTTACCATCCCTGAATTATATTATTTTTCAAAAATATCATTGTAATTGTTTTATTTTATTGCAATATCATTTACTGTTTAATAATTCTTAAAATTTACCATATTTTTTATTCAAGATTTACTTAAATATTTTTAATTTTCAATGTTTTAAATTGTTCACTTGCACGAACAGTTGTTTTAGACAAATTTATACATATGTTTGTACATACATATGTATATCTACATATATGTATGTACTTCATTCGCCTTAACTACCTGTTTTTGGTATTGCCGTAAAATATTTTGTTGTAATCAAGAAACATCAATTAAATACCTAACATATGCCTTGGTTCTAATAGAGTACTACATACATACATATGTGTGGCTTTAAAGTTTAAACATAACCTAATAAAAAAATTTATAATTTTCGCTTTTATGTAATTTATTCTTTTTAATTTCTTTACCTAAATAAATTGTAGTATTTTTGCAAAGTACATATTAATTTTAATATCACAAAACATTCTTTAAAAATCTCGTTATCAATACCAAAAATAGTTTTATTTTCTTAATTTAATAATATGTAATTGGGTTTTAATATCATTAAATCTCTTTCTAAAAATTTATGGTAGCCCTAATAAGGGCTCATTTTGAAAATAATTCTTTCTTTGAACATTGAAAAAATATTTCAAATTTAGTAATAATGTGAGCTGCAGAAATAAAATTATAATTTACTTTTTACCAGATGTCTTTCTGGATGCTGGTTTTCTAGAATTCGCTGCGGCGGTTGACTTTTTAATTGCAGGAGCCTTTTTGGCTGCAGTGGGTTTTCTAGCTCCTGTGACCTTTTTTGCTGCGGCAGCCGATGACTTAAGTGAACCAGCACTTGAAGTTTTTTTTCTGGCTCTGGCTGGCAGCGAACATGAGCCTCCAACACAAGGACAACAAGACATGATTGTTTTTTTAGTTAAAACACATAAAAACAATAACAATTCCACTTAAAAACAATAACAATTACTTTTTAAAACACAAACACTAGTTTTAAAACTTTTTTTGTTTTTCCATTATTTTCGTTTAAAATTAATCCTACAATGTTAGTATGAGAAGTTCATAGTAGTCAATGAGGGTAGATTATTTCATTTTTTATACGCGCTGCGTAGAAATTTTAAAAAAAATTTTGTCATATTTTAAATTTTGGTTTATAGTTTTTCTAAAAATTGTAAACTTTTGCATACAAAATGATAGCTTAGATGTTAGTGAATGTATTTAAAATAAGAAAATATTTTTTACCTAACCATGGCGGACGGTACAGGCGTTTTTCTGGAAAAATTCTTGAAGAAAACTACTGATTTTTCACAAAAATACAAAATATTTGTACAAATTTAACAGGAAATCACCAGAAAACTGTTTTAAATTATTCTTTTATAAGTTTCCTTCACATAAAGAGCAGAAAATTGTGGTTTTATATTTTTTTTAATTATTAAAAAATTATTTAAAATTGACTTTCATATTGACTAAGTTTTCAGTGGTACTTTGAAGAAAATAAGAGCTAATGAAATTTGTAATTTTAAAATTAAAATTACAATTACTTGTAATTTGTTATTAAAAAATTATAATTACAGGTAATTGTAATTGAAAAATTTCAATTATAATTATATGTAATGGAAAATTGTTAAGAATATAATTGAATTTTTGGCAATAAGCCTAATTACAATTACAATTTACTGTAATTTGTAGTTGATTTTAGTTCCTTATTTAAATTGCAATTATTTGTAATGTATAAGTGAGAGTATTCAATTACACATTACATGTAATTTTTAACGGTAATTAAAATGTAATTGAAGCCCTCATCTCTGGTATTTTGGCACTCTAGCCAGACATTACTTTTTTTTTAGTTTGTCAATGAAACTTGGCAGAAATATGTTTACGATCATAGGCTGTTAAAGTTTGAAAATAAGAAAAATTGGTCCAAGGAGAAAAAAGTTCCCCGTAGAAGAACAAATCCTACCTCTGAACATTCCACGTTGTTTTTAAGCTTTCCCATACTTTTGTTTAGCAAATGCAACTTTTAAGGCCAAAGAATGTTCAAAAACGTAAACAACTTGGACCCAGGAGATTCTGCAATCTCATTTTTTGCCGGCCCCCTTTTGTAAGCGGTGGAAAAAATGTTATTTCCAACAATAATGTAATTATTAAAAGAAATGATTACATTATAGTTGTTATAAAATTTGTTTTTTAGTTTTTATTAGCAGGAAAAGGTATCCCTTCAATCCCACTCCAAAAAACCTCCCTGAGATTTAAATCTTTTTGCTAATTTCCAAAATATTAATTTTTAAATTTTTATGTCGATATATTTTTTAAAAGAGATATTAATAAATTAATTATTTAGGCTTAAGTTCTTAATTATAAAGAGATAAAGAAAAATTGGATACCAGCAAAGCAGAATGCATTTTCTAGACAGCTACGTCCGTCATTAGTACTCTTCGTATCGATCTACCCGGTAGTTTCAATTGTTATTAATTTTCTATTTAAACAAACTTATCAAAGAAATAGAATATGAGAAATTTTAATTTTACATTATATTTCAAAGGAGATAGAGCTTTTTGAAATTGTTTTACACTTGTAAACTCTATTTTCTTTTTATATTATACTACCAAGCATGATATAATAATAGAAGGTAATTCCATTCTCTCTTTTTGTCGCCATATTAACGTTCTGATGTTTGCGGGAATTATTTCAATTTGTGCTACCATATCACATACTTTGTAAAATCCCATTCTGGTTTTTTTCTTTATTTGAAATTTTAAAAATTAAAAAAAAACAAGCCTTAAGTTTATGTGTATAAATAAACAACCGAAAATTGTTTTCCATACCGTAGTAATAAACTTTTGCAAAAATTCCCAAATAAGATTTTTTAATTTCCCTATATCTGACAAAAGTGTCTAAGTTTCCATTTTCTTATTACGAAAGACACCCCTGGTTCCATATTCTGTAATTCTCGTAGCTAAATCTATCGCTAAAATTCTAAAAATGCACCAACAAATTAAGAGTATTCTTAAAACAACACTCATAATTTGTTTGTGCACTTTTATAATTTTAGCGATAGATTTAGCTACGAGAATTACAGAAAATATATTTTTTAACTTAGATGGGCTAATCTGTCAGGAGTATCAAGAAAAATTGACAATTTCAATATCATAGGAACTTAAAGTTAAAATGTTTGGTTAATTTTGTTATGAATGCTGCATGCAAAATTGCTTAAAAATTGCTTAAAGAAATCCGCATGCAGAATTGCAGAATATTTTATATAAAATATATTTTATATAAAAAGTAACCCCAAAATATTAAGTGCTTTTCGTAATTTTTTAAAAATTTTCAAATGGACAATTATCCAAAACGTTTTAATGAAATATGTTGATACCATATTTGAGCGGTTTTATATTCACCCTTATTCTACTGGCGACAGCGACATCGTTGTCACTTTTGATCGGACATTTATATTGATGTAACTTCAATTTGATTATAATTTTGTATTTCCTAATGCTCTTATGACGACGTCGACTGCTTATCGATAACACTGTTCTGTAGAGAAATATTCATTTAAAAAAATTTAATGTTTTGGAATGATTTCAAATAAGAATCTCATTTAAGTTTTTTTTTTCTTTCACGTCGAGATTTTCCATTTCTTTAACTAATTTTCCGTATTGGGTCAAACTTGTTATTTAAATCTTTCCTATTTTAAATTTTGTTGCCACTTCAATCGTTTTTAAAAACCAATGCGACGAAATCGCCGTTGGTACAAGAATAATTCAACGTCACTTATTCTTACAAAATACCAAATAAAATTAAAAAGTCATCGATAAATGTTGATGTCGACAAAGGGAATACCAATTTAATTTAGTGAAAGGTCGTCGTATTATGTTTATGTCCTAAAAACTAGCTAAGTAGTTAAGTTGTCTACCTAAAACTACAGAATTGTTAACAATAAAGATTTATTAGAATTAAAAAAAATATCAATGCACTTACTGCCAGTATTGCACTTTTCATATTTTTTTTGCCAAATTTCCATTTTTCCATTTTTTTACGGTAATTTGTCGATTTTTAATTTTTGTTTTGTGGCGATTTTTCATAGGGTCAATTAGCATGCAGCTTAAATAAGATTGTAATATAATTTTTTTTAATATAAAAGTGTACCTATAAAAGATTAAGGAAATCATAATCTACAACAAGATTTATTCCTCATAAGTTTAATTATGAAACCAAAGTACGTTTTTATTTTATGTTATTTATGTAAATTACACACTTTTTTAAAATAATTTCCAAAACAATTTTTTATCGTTTCTATTTGTGGCAACACTTTTTTTGCTGTTTACATAAAAACATACTTCAATAATTCCGGCAAACTTCAAACATTTTTGAAATGGAACTACCTTGTATTATTATATCATGCTACCAAGTAAACATTTTTCTTTATTTTTATTCACTTTTTTTCTTTTATTTATATATAAAGTAAATAAAAATAAAGAAAAATGTTTACTTGGTAGTATAATATAAAAAGAAAATAGAGTTTACAAGTGTAAAACAATTTTAAATAGTCATATCTCCTATGAAATATAATGTAAAATTAAAATTTCTTATATTCTATTTCTTTGTTAAGTTTGTTTAAATAGAAAATTGATAACAATTGAAACTACCGGGTAGATCGATACGAAGAGTACTGATGACGGACGTAGCTGTCTAGAAAATGCATTCTACTTTGCTGGTATCTAATTTTTCTTTATCTCTTTATAATTAAGAACTTAAGCCTAAATAATTAATTTATTAATTCAAAAATAGTTCAAATAAAATTCATATAATAAAAGAGATATTTTTATAATTTACTTTATACTGTTTAATTTACCGGAAAATATTTAATTTATTCATAATAACAGCTTACAATAGTAAAAATATATTTTATTTAAAATAATAATAATTAATTTAAATAATTATTCTAATTTTTGACCTTTTTAATAATTTAAAATTTTTTCATTCAATTAAATGTTATAGAACTATTTTTATTTCTCGGCTATTTTATTGCCAATGGTGTAGCGATGTATTGAAAATAAAAATAAATTTAAAATTTTTTATAAAAAAGACCTTATGCTTAAAAAAAACTCAATTATAAAATAATTAATTTATTTTAAACAACTTCTACTTTGCACTAAGATGATGATGAATGTCATGGTTTTTCTTCGTGTGTTTCCTTAAAGACCTGTTCCGAATCTGAAAGCTCTTCAGAGCCAAGTAGCATTAGATTCCTGAGCTATTTGGAATAACTCCAAACCGGTATACACTTTTTGTATTTGTCTTTATTGTTCGTATTTCTAATGCAACAAGATTCAATATCTTATAAATGACAGCACTAGAATCAAATATGTTATATAATTCTGAATGTAAAATATGAAAAGAAAGCTTATATAATTACATCAAACCTAATATATTAATGAACATAATAATCGACCTTAACCTATACAATAACAATTTTCTTATGGTTAACTATGGTTTACATTTGTAGTGTGTCATTAAGAGTTTTTTAAATTTTGTTGTGTTGCTGATGGTTTGTATGTTTGTTGAGAGGTATTTCCAGATATATGGTGTAGACGAAAAATTGATTAAAAGATGCACTGCTTCTATATTTAAAAGTACGGATGCTATTGTTTCTTTCGGATGCAGTAAGTGTTAACTTGAGGTATAGATATTTAGGTTCCTTTGTTGTAGTTCTTTTATGTAGAAAAAGTAGATTCTTAAAGTTTAGATAGTTGTCCATAGATATTCCTAAGATAAGTATTGAGTATCTTGAAACGCTTGCAAATCTCGTAATATTGTTAAAGGTGGTAGATGTGTTCAAGATTAACGTAGGCTCCTGCCACGGTGGCTTTATGCCACGGTGCTCTTAACACCGAGTGAAATAAAGACGTAGACTAGCGCCCCCATTGTGTAGTATAACAACACTTTACGATTGCCACTAATCGCAATTTGTGTGTATACAGTCACAATGAGTATCAATTTATACAATATGACAAGCCTTTCCAAGGCAAGCCTAGATCCATATTATAACCTCTTGCTTAGGGGTTTGGAGACTATCCAAACTCCGTCTGTTGAGAGTGCAACAGCACACTTGATCGATCTTGCACCACATCTGCATTAATCGATCTTAAACCACAACCACCACGTGTACCCCCGAAGGGGACCTCACCAATAACCGGTCACAGAGAGGATAGGCTCTCTGTGGGGCCACCGATGTTAAAGGTGGTAGGTAGTAAACTTCCGTTTATCATTAGCATTTCAACGGGCAAATACTTCAGATGCCATATTCTGTAATTCTCGTAGCTAAATCTATAGCTGAAATTCTAAAAATGCACAAACAAATTATGAGTGTTGTTGTAAGAATACTCGAATTTGTTGGTGCATGTTTAGAATTTTAACGATAGATTTAGCTACGAGAATTACAGAATATGGCATCAGAACAGTAGAACAGGTTTGGTATTAGATAAGCTCTAGCTATTGTCATTCTTATCTTCGGCGGTGTAAAATGCAGACTGTGCCATAAACTCCTGAGCATCCCATATGTTCTGCCACATAATTGATCAATATGGTCTGACCAAGTAAGGTTGCGATTAAAAAGACACCCAGATTTTTAGCAGAATTTACAATCTCAATTTTTTGTTCGCCAATATATTTATTGATGTCTTCAACGATTTGTGTCCTTTTCTTAGTAATAATTAGGCTTTTTGACTTCTTAGGATTAAGACGCCGGCCATTTGCAGTTGCCCACTGATAAATTCTGTGAAGATCGAGGTTAAGATTACTAACTTGAGATCGCAATTATGCTATGGTGCAGTCAGTAAATAGCTGGACATCGTCAGCATACATATGTACTTTTGAGTGTTTGATTTGTAGAGGCAGATCATTTGCATATATCGAATATAGTAGAGGCCCAAGAATCGACCCCTGAGGAACACCTCTCGACATGGTTAAAGGACTGGATACGGTTCCATTGTTGATGACTTCTTGCCTTCTTTCGAAAAGATATGACGCAACTAATTTCAATGCTGCTTCTGAGAAATTAAAAATTTTCGAGAGCTTTATAATCAGCATTTAGTGATCTACTGTAAAGGCTCTATATATTGCAGTCTTCTAGGTACACGATAATAATTTCTTACTATGCATATGAGGTACCACACCCACCAATTCAGTCTGTATTTCTTTATAAAATGTATCTTAATATGGGGGTTACTGATGCAAAATTTCAAGATATTGCTGTTCTCTAGATACAGGATAATAATTATTTACTTTGTATGTGGGGTACCACGATCACTGTCCCAATCCAGCCTATGTTTTTCTAGAGTATACGCATGGGTATGAGGGTTACTTGTACATACTTTCAAGACCACACCTATTATAGTACTCTATGTACACGATAATAATTTTTCACTATATATAATAATTTCTGTATTTTGGTAGACTATGCGCATTAGCATAGGGGTTTCTTGTGCAAACCTTTAAGGCTCTATCTATAGTGGTTCGCCAGAAACACGGTAATGGTTTTTCACTTTGTATGGGAGGAGCCACGCCCACTATTCTAATCCAGTCTATCTTTCTCTACCTATTACTGTTACCAAGTAATACGATGATAAATATTTAGTTTGTATGGGAGGTGCCACGCCCACGTCGAATATCAAAAAAATAAGTACCCTATTTTACAATCCGTATATCCAGTAACAAAATTTAAGAAAAATCGATTCACTGGTGTAGGCAGCTATAGCTTTCCAACTAACAAACAAACACATTTCGAGATTTATATATAATTATATGTAGATAGATAGATTAATGAAGACCAACAGTTGTGTGCAACATGCCCTATTTCAAATTATAAAATTTATATCATCAAAAAATAATACTGTTTTCTGTTTCGCAGTCGCAATCATTATTGATAGCGTCCTTTCTGTCCAGTAATCAGCAGCATATAAATAAATCACCTAATTTGTAAAAAATATACAATACTACTGCCTTGAATATTTTGAAGATAGGAAGTAGGACAATGATTTGACGTATGCTGACAATATTTCAGTTTTTGTGTACATGCAAAAATCAAAAACTTAAACAGTGATTTGACGAATGCGACAATAACTCAAATTTTTGTGTACAGAAAAAAATTCAAAAAGAAAAAATTGAACAAAATTAATTGTCTTAATTATTGTCTGAACGCCTATACTACGGCAACAATTGTCAGCATTTTCACAACTAATACGTATTCTTTTATTGCCATGACAGTACTATCAAATGTAAACGGTAGGTTATATGTATGTCTAAAACTTACTAAGGAGGAAATAATTTGTAGGTACTCCCTGCCTCCATTAGACATTAACATGTCTTAACAAAAGCCAACCTTCATATAAAAAACATTATTTTTATACCCTTCACCACAGGTGGAAAGGGTGTATGTATATAAGTTTGTAATTCCGTGTGTAATTTCTACAATATTCATTTCCGACCCCATAAAGTATATATATTCTGGATCCTTATGTATACAGAAGTTGATTAAGCGATGTCCGTCTGTCCGTGTTCGGGTAGTAATGTCGTTTACCATAAAATTAAAGCACACCCATCTGTCAGCCATAGTTTCGAAATAACCTCCTGCGAGGTCCGATTTTTGTTTGTTTTTAGGTTGGGAGGGTTTTTCTCTTTTCATTTGTATTAAAGACCTTTACTGAAAGCAATACACATAGAGGTAGCCAATAGACCCACAGGGTACCCACTGGTAAATAGGAGCAGTTAAAGGGCACATAGAGTAAAATAATCCAATGGTTATTTTTTAAATTTTTGTGTATATTAATTATTTTATTCTTTTAAGGCCCATTATTATAACTTGCCTTTAGCTAAAGTTAGGATTTTGTTGGAGCGATAAGCAGTTTTTCGCTATAATAAAGTGGATGATGCTCATTGCTATAACTTGTCCTTATAGTACGTGATAGTTAAAAGTATTTTTAGCTTAATTTTAATAACGCAAAACTATTTATCGCTTAAACAAAATCCTAACTTTAGCTAAAGGCAAGTTATAATAATGGGCGTAAATGTTTTACAAAATAAGTCTTTCTTCGAAGTTTTTTTTAAATTATTAATCAATCAGAAAAATTAAAAATATGAAATTTGTAACAATAAAAAATATGATTTGAATATATTGTTACGTTTTTACTTTACGTTGGATTCTTTTTATTGCAAAATAAATACACTCTGTTATTACTTTTACTGTAAATCACTTTATTTATTTAACACCACTGTTCAAAAATACAGCAAACTGTTAACACTCTTAAAATTCGACAACTTAACTCGTTGACTTTTAAATTAATACTGCCATACTACTCGCCAGCACGATTCACTTTATATAGGTGCTTTAAAAGCACCAGAATGTTCTATTCCAGACATATCTGGCAGCTTCGAATGTTATTGCTCTTGTTTTCTGTTTGTGTGATTGGTTATTTCTTTATACCTGTGTTTGTGGCTATTTATTTCTTTATACCTGTGTGTGTGGCTGTTTATTTGTTTATGCTTGTATTTATGTATTTGGCTGTGTATTTAACAGAAGAGTGTTTATTTTAATCTGTGTGTGTGTATGCGTAATTGTTTAAGGCGTTACTCTTTATTGTTTGTTTCTTTCTATCATCATTGTAGGAAAATAAGCCATCAATGTTGTTGTTGTTGTTCGAGAGTATTGTTGTTCAGAGCTTATAATAAATAAATTCTTCTTTCGTAACAATATAACATAAAGTAAAAGTAAAGAGTTACAATAGTATTAGTAATATACAATAGTACTATTAGTAATAATCATAATACATACATATATGTAACATGTATGTAACTCCCCCATCCTTCTTTTTTTGAGTAATCTCTTCCAGTTACTTTTCTTTCAAACATTATATCGGGCAATTCCATTTGATGTTTAAATACTGTTTTTATTAGTTGTCTATCACGTTTACAACCTTTTTCATCAAGAAAATTGGTTTTATTTTTTTCTTTTACTTCTTTAATAACATATTTCGGTTTCTGTTTTAGATTCTAAAAACCGAGATTCTTTCCTAATTACCTTTTCTTATATTCAAGGCATTCTTCTCTATTTTGATTAATTTTATTAATACGTTCCATTTTTTAGGGTTCCGTACACAAAGTGTAAAAACGAAACCCTATTGTTTTCGCTACAATGTCTGTCCGTCTGTCCGTCTGTCAGCGCCTTTTATCTCTGGAACCGTAATAGGTAGACTCTTGAAATTTTCACAGATGATGTATAGTTGTTGCCGCTATAGCAACAAATACTAAAACTTATAGGGTGTTCCAATAGCGAGGTGTTATTTACGAAAATGTGTTTATTTCTTGAACTGTAGGATGGATACACTTGAAATTTACAAACAGTTATTAAAACTTAGTTCACTATATAAACAAGTATAAAAAAATAAAACTAAGAATTAAAGGGTGTTCCGATAGTGGTGTGAAATGCATGTATAAGGCATAAGTTTTGAACCATAATAGGTAGACTATTGAAATTTTCACAGAAGGTGTATAGCTATAGCCGCTATAACAACAAGAATTAAAACTTATAGGGTGTTCCGATAGAGAGGTGTTATTCACGAATATGTGTTTATTTCTTGAACTGTAGGAGGTATACACTAAAAATTTACAAACTGTAATAAAAACGTAGTTCGCCTTATATACAAGTCTAAAAATAAACCTAAAAATTAAAGGGTGTTCCGAAAGTGGTGTTATTTTGATTTATAAGACCTAAGTTTTAAATCATAATATGTAGAATCTTGAAATTTTTACAGAAGGTGTATAATTTTGCCCGCTATAGCAACAAATAATAAAATTTATAGGGTGTTCCGATAGAGAGGTGTTATTCACAAATATGTGTTTATTTCTTGAGCTGTAGGAGGCATACATAAAAAATATGTAAGCAGTAATTAAAACTTAGTTCGCCATATAAACAAGTCTAAAAAAATAAACCTAAAAATTAAAGGGTATTCCGATAGTAGTGTGATTTGCATGTATAAGGCCTAAGTTTTGAACCGCAATAGGTAGGCGCTTGAAATTTTCACAGAAAGTATATAACTGTGACCGCTATACTAGTAAATACTAAAACTTATAGGGCGTTCCGATAGAGAGGTGTTATTCACGAATATGTGCTTATTTCTTGAACTGTAGGAGGAATTTACTAAAAATCTGCAAGCACTAAATTAAAATTAGTTCGCTATATAAACAAGTCTGAAAAAAATAAACCTAAAAATTAAAGGGTGTTCCGATAGTGGAGTGTTTTGCATGTATAAGGCCTAAGTTTTGAACCATAATAGGTAGACTCTTGAAAATTTTACCAAAGGTGTATAACTATGGCCGCTATAGCAAATATAGCAAATATTAAAACTTATAGGGTGTTCCGATAGAGAGGTATTATTTACGAATATGTGTTTATTTCTTACAAACAGTAATTAAAACTTAGTTCGCTTTATAAACAAGTCTAAAAAATAAACCTAAAAATTAAAGGGTGTTCCGATAGTGGTGTGCTTTGTATGTATAAGGCCAAAGTTTTGAACCATAATAGGTAGACTCTTGAAAATTTTACCAAAAGTGTATAACTGCGGCCACAATAACAAAAAATACTAAAACGTAGGGTGTTCCAAAAGTGACGTGTTATTTAGGTTTATGTCTTTTTTTTGAGCTGTAAGAGAAACCACTTACAATTTGCAGATTGTAATTAAAACTATGTTTGTTTTATAAACAAGTATACAAAATTGAACTTAAATATTAAAGGGTGTTCCAATAGTGACGTGATTTGCATGTATATATCCTAAGTTTTGAATGAATATGTGGAATTTTCAAATTTTTACAGGAGGGTATAACTATGTTCACTATAACAAATAACAAAAATTAAAGGGTTTTCCGCCAGTGACGTGATTTGCATGTATAAAGCCTTATTTCTTGAACCGTAACAGGTAGACTCTTGAAATTTTGTACAGAAGATGTGTTGCCACGGCCGATATGACAATTACTAAAAATTAAAGGGTGTTCCGACAGTGATATGTTTTTCACTTATAGTGACTTATTTTTTAATCGCAATAAGTAGATCTTTAGTATATTTATAGAAAGAAAGTTGCCATGGCCACTATAATGAATAATAAAATTAAAGGATGTTCCGACAGTGACAAGATTTTCTAAACCGTAATATAAAATCCGACAGTAGATGTGTCACTTCGGCTATAACAAATACTTAAAATTGAAGTGTGTCCATTAGTAACGTGATTTTCACGAATATTACCTTATTTTTTTCACCGCAATAGGTAGGCTCCTGATATTTTAATAGAAAGTGTATTACCATGGCCGCTATAAAATCAATTACATATTAAAATTTAAAGGGTGTTCTAATTATGATGCAATTTTCGCGAATATTACTTTAATTTTAAAATTTAAGGGTGTCCCATAAGACATAAAGAAATAAACATCTGGAATTTTTAAATTATACTGAACATAGTACGGAACCCTACGTGTGTGAGTCTAACTCTCACTTGACTAATTTATTTATTATGAACGATATCATGTAAATTTTTCCAGACGGATTTATCTCCTTTATTATGCAGCAGATCGTTTGGTTTGTAACCTGTACCTGTACAAGTAAACCCCATACCCATGCGGATACTCTAGAAAAACATAGACTGAATTGGGACTGTGAGCGTGGTACCCCCAATACAAAGTAAAAAATTATTATACTGTATCTAGAGAACTGCAATAGGTAGCCCCTTGGAATTTTCCATCAGTAACCCCCATATTAAGATACATTGTGTAGAGAAACACAGACTGAATTTGAATGGTGGGCGTGGTACCTCCTATACAAAGTGAAAAATTATTATCGCGTACCTAGAGAACTACAG
The DNA here is from genome assembly GCA_949628195.1 of Phasia obesa. NCBI lineage: Eukaryota > Metazoa > Arthropoda > Insecta > Diptera > Tachinidae > Phasia > Phasia obesa. The sequence goes on from OX451216.1 coordinate 129,900,480, forward strand.
TAGGTATAGTCTTGCAACTTTGCATAGTCTAGCAAAATACAGACTGGATAAGAATACTGGGAGTGGCACATCCCAATAAAAGTAAAAAATTGTTATCGTGTTAATACGTATAGTCTAGCAAAAAACAGGTTGGATTGGAACATTTTTGACTTGAGAATGGCGTGCGTTTTCGCGTTAAAATTTGGTCATACTTTTCTTCCAAGTGTTAATTGTGTTTTTTGTGGATGGGTGTAGCGAAGCGCACCGGGGATAGCTAGTTGTTTATAAATTTATAAATCTCCTTTTTTAAATTTAGGTAATAAATTATATTTTTTAATTCTAAGAAAGTTTCTTCAATTCCTCTATGATTTTTGTCATTGTGATATTTTTCTATGATTTCCAAAAGATTTTTTTTATTAAAAATATCTTTTACAAACTTCGAACAATAAATAAATTTCATTTCACTGCAATTAGAAAAGTAGTGTACTAAAGTTTCTGAAAAATTTTTAAAAATATTAAAATTATGTATTGCAAAAAATTGCTACTGATCCTTTAATAGGTAAAATTAGATTTAAGAATTTGATTATTTGTTCTTCAAAATATTCTTTTATTGTTATAGTATGTCTTTTTTTCCTCTCATTCAATGTTTGTTTTTTATATTTATAATTTTTTCCTAAAGTAATTATAATATAGAAATGTAATCATTCAAATTTTCTTCTGCACTGTGTATTGTGGCTAAATCGGATTGAATATATTCTGTTTCTTTCGATATTGCATTAACATTAAGCCGACTTAGGTTGTCAGCAACTTTGTTTGTTTTTCCTTTAATGTAATCTACATCAAAATCATATTCGTTCAACTGTATCTTCCATCTCTGTAGTTTCATATTAGGCTCTTTCATTGAATTAAGCCATATAAGTGGTCTGTGATCTGTCTGTATTTTAAATTTTCTTCCGAATAAATAGGGTCTAAAATATTTCACTGACCAAATTATTGCTAATAACTCTTTCTCTATAGCACTATAATTCAACTCATGATTGTTCAATATACGCGATGAAAAAGCGCCAGTAATGAAGCATCGGTTGTCAATACAAATAATTTGTCAAATTGGGGATATGCTAAAACTGGGGCACTACATAAAATGGTTTTCAATTTATGAAAAGAATCAATATATTTTTGATCATTCAAGTTGATTTTTGAACCTTTCTTAAGGTAGGAAATCATGGATAAAGCTATTTGGCTATAATCTTTTATGAATTTTCTATAAAATCCAGTTAATCCTAAAAACGACCTTATTTCTTTAATGGTTTTGGGAAGTAAAATTTTTGGAATGACAGTAATTTTGTCTGGGTTTGGTTTTATTCCTTGAGGAGTTACAGCGTGTCCAAGATACACTGATTCACGACGAAAAAAATTACACTTATCAACCTGAACTTTAAGATTATAATCTTTTAAAAATTTGCTTTAATGATAAAACGTGTTCTTCAAGAGAAGTGGAAAATACTAAAATATCATCTAAATATATTACGCATTTGTTATTAATATAGTCTTGAAGCACTTTATTCATCATACGTTGAAATGAGGCTGGGGAATTTTTTAGGCCGAATGGCATTCTAGTGAATTCATAGTGACCGGTGGAAGTAGAAAACGCAGTTTTATGTCTATCTTCTGGTGAAACTAAAATTTGGTGAAATCCTTTTGCTAAATCTATGGTACTAAAATATTGCGAATTTCCTAATTTTGAAAATAAATCTTCCATATTTGGTATTGGAAATTTGTCTTCAATTGTTACATTGTTTAGTTTTCTGTAATCAATAACTAGTCTCCAATTTCTGTTGACCAGAATTATCAATTTTTTTAGGGATGACCCAAATTGGGGCATTATAAAAAAGGACTATTCGATTTCGCTATTATTACTGATTTTAACATGCATTTCATTAATTTGTCTGTCTACTTCCTTCTTATGAATTTCTTAAAAACGATATATCTTTGTATAAACCGAGACTTCATTAATCGTTGGAGTTTTGTGCTTATATTTACATACAAAAGTCAAATTATCTCCTTCAATATAAAAAACATGTTTGAATTCCTTGATTATTTTAATTATAACGTTAATCTCTTCTTCGTTAGAATTTTGATTTTTCAGTTTTTGTATTAGATAGTCTATTCTGGGTTCAATAAAATTTATTTCAATTACTGAATTTTGGTATGGATCAAAATTAACATTTTCTTCTGAAGAGTTTTCAAATAAAATGGGAATTTTTGCATTTTATTTATGTTGTGAATTAGTTATTAATGTGTTTTTCTCAAAATCTAGTTTAGCTTCTAAAGGTTTTAATAAATTACAACCTGTAGTTCCATCAAATTCACTTAAGATTTCTGTTTCTAACATTTCTATTTTTGAATTTGGGCTATTGAATTCTTTAATAATTGTACAAAACAAATATATGTGCATCAATTCTTAACTAAAAATTTAAAAGGAAGTAATCTGTAAGAAATAGTACTCAAATCAAATTCTTTTATACTTGTTGCTCTAACGGAGATAGTAATATACGTTCTGTACATTCAAATGTCTATTCATAACGGTTCAGCAGATAAAGCCATATATGACAAATTACCTCAGATATGAGGACACCCTTTATTTTTTTACACATATTATTACTGACACAGCAATAAAAAGTAACGGTTCCAAAGATATGGTCATATAGGTTAAACAATATCACCTAGGGGACACCCTTCAATGTAAAATTTTAAATTGAACACTTATTTTAAAGGACAGATTCTTTGTTAATTTCAAATGTCTGTCTAAAATGGTTCAAAAGTTTGGCCATATGCATCAATTTACATCAACTATTGAGACACCCTTTAAAATTTTAAATATTTATAAAGGTTATCACACGGGACATAGTAGTGGAGATTCTGTCTAATTTTCAAGTGTTTGTCTATAACGGTTGAAAAGATAGGGCTAGATAGATATAATTATATCAATTATGGGGACACCCTCTAGTTTCCAAATTTAAATTATATACTTGATGTTATAAAGGACTTAGATATATAAGTTCTTTGTAAATTTCAACCGTCTCTCTGTTACGGTTCAAAAGTTTGGCAATATACATCAAATTACATCAACCATTGGGACACCCTTTAACTTCTAACTATAAATATTTAATTTCTGATTATAAATATTGGACATTCTGTCCAATTTTCAAGTGATTGTCTACAATGGTTCAAATGGTTCAAATATTTAAATTGACGTCATATATGGGGACACCCTTTAATTTTGAAGTTTATTTTTTTATTAATTTCTGTTATTGGCAGCTATAGTGATATGCAGTTTTTTAAAATTTTAAAAGGGTGCCCTTTACGGTTCATAATACACGTAAAAAACATGTATGTTGTATGGAGACACCCTTTAATTTTCAAAATTCTGAACTTCTTTTAAAATGGGACCAATCTGTAAGCATTTCCTTTCTAATAAAGAAAAAATTTTTAAAATCGGTTCAAAAATGCCTGAGTTCTGCGGGCACAAACATAAAAAAGCAACATTCAGACGAATTGATAACCTCCTTCTTTTTTTGAAGTCGGTTAAAAAGGGGTATAATTATTTCGAAGTTGTAACAGTTTTTGAACAAATTGTATTTAAAACAATTGGATGTTTGAGTTCACTTCTAAAAGAATTATGAAACAAACCTTTTCTCATCAAAGTTGTCCCAGAGCCTGTATCTATTAATAGTTTTATTGGTTTAGTTTTTGGTCTCACAATTATGAAGGGAAGAGCCCTTCGGCCTGTAACTGAAAATTTGAAGTTTCAATATTATCTACCTCCATTTGCATTGTGTTATTTGCATTACTTCGTTGAGTCCGATTAGTGACGTTACTTCCACTAAAATGTCCTGAGTTCGTATCGATTTAACAATTGCTCGTTTCATGTAGATGCTTATATGCATTACATGAATGGTTGTACGGCGAAGTGCACGTTAGCTTCATGTACAAAGTTGCAAAGAAATGTTTTTGAATATTATGGTGGAAACTTAATAGATAATATATACATGTATATATTTTACAAATATATAAATAAATATATTTATCTAGTGAATTTGGATGCATTCGTATCGATTTAACAATTGCTCGTTTCATGTAGATGCTTATATGCATTACATGAATGGTTGTCCGGCGAAGTGCACGTTAGCTTCATGTACAAAGTTATTATAAATATAAGTTGTTATAAATATAACAACAAATAAAACCCTCAAATCGAACACCTACACCGGCTTCGCTTACTAAAGGTTTTTTGCATAGCCGGCCTTCGGCCGGACAAAAGGATCTTCTCCTCTGTGGTATGACCAATACCGGCTTCGGTTACTAAAATTTTCCTACGTACTATGCATAAAATTTCATCAAAAAATGTCACCGATTCTTAATGGGTTAAATTTTTTTTTAAATTTTAGCACCACCTGATAGATATTTCCAAAAGCTTTATATTGATACCCATATTCACACAATTTGTTCAAAAATGTAGTTTAAATCGATTGCAGTAATTTTTGAAGATACTTCAGCATTGGCAAAGAAACGTCTAGCAAAATTGCCGTCATTTCCTTTCTAATAAAGAAAAAATTTTTAAAATCGGTTCAGAAATGCCTGAGTTCTGCGGGCACAAACATAAAAAGCAACATTCAGACGAATTGATAACCTCCTTCTTTTTTTGAAGTCGGTTAAAAAGGGGTATAATTATTTTGAAGTTGTAACAGTTTTTGAACAAATTGTATTTAAAACAATTGGATGTTTGAGTTCTCTTCTAAAAGAATTATGAAACAAACCTTTTCTAATCAAAGTTGTCCCAGAGCCTGTATCTATTAATAGTTTTATTGGTTTAGTTTTTGGTCTCACAATTATGAAGGGAAGAGCCCTTCGGCCTGTAACTGAAAATTTGAAGTTTCAATATTATCTACCTCCATTTGCATTGTGTTATTTGCATTACTTCGTTGAGTCCGATTAGTGACGTTACTTCCACTAAAATGTCCTGAGTTGTTTTGTCTAATTCGACTAAAACTAATATTAGGTTCATTAGATAAATTTCGATTTCTATTTGCATTTGAATAAGTGTTCTGTACACTTTGTTGGTTGTAATATTTATTAGTATTAAGGTTTTGGTTGTCTCTATTACTCTGATAGTGCAGGTTATCATTTTGGTTATTATATTTAGAAATATTTCTGTTTACATCATAATAAGGTTGAGAAAAAGAATTTTATTCTAATCATTCGATGGAAAAGATTGCAAGTTTTGATAAAAATATTCCGTTTCAATCAAAACTTCTTTTGCCCTCAATAAAGAATGAGGATTTCTTGAATTAAGAACTAATTTTGGTTCTCTAGGGAGTTTGCTAATAAAGATTTTTAAGACCATTAACACATTATTTTTACAACTAAACCATTGATTATCCCTATCAAGGCTAGTTTTTAAGTTTAACTTTGTTAACAATTTTCGTAAAAATCACTCATATAATACCTTAACTCTGCTGTTTTGATCATATTTATTATATTTTCTATGCTATCAGCTATGTTAAAATTAATTCTTAAAATTATTTTTACCTCTTCCCAATTTTTAGGGTTGTTATTGTTAATTAATGTTATGTAAGTCTTTCCAATAATTTCATTTCTTACCCTCGAATCAAATAAAGGTAGTAAGTTTGCTGCTGCCACATGTCTTCGAACTTCATCAACATGTGAAACAAATATCTGAAGTTCCTCTGGCTGTCCATCATAATTTGGAATACCTTCCAAAAGTGTAAATGCATTTAACGACATCAAAAATTTGTTGATTGAATGAATATGTTTTCCTGATATGCCTTATTAATTAATGATTTATTAAAATATATTTAAATGTTGCTATTACTGCTGATGTTGTTTTTTTTATTTATTTTAAGTTATTCTTCTTTTTGTAAAATTTTGGGAATGCTTAAAAATGGTTTTACACGGCGTGTGTTTGTCATATGACTTGTCAGTTTGATAACCCATATATAATTTCATGTGTTTGTCAAAATAGACATTTTACATATGGTTTATAATTTTTGCTTTCAAACGTACATGTGTAATTACATCTGACATAACCTATAATATATAATTTGCCACACAGTTTTGTATTGCCAACCACAGCTGATGCAAATGTGCAAAAGTAGTGCTTTTGCTACGCTTTTAGTGCTTTTGGTACCAAAAAAACCGAAAATAGCAAAATATCAAGTTGGCATTACAGGATGTCAGATGTTTTGTCACATCAAAATAGAACAGGTTCTAAATGAAAAATGTCATATGTAGTGTACACATGGAAAATACACATGTTATGTTTGAAAGGGTTTACATGACGTGTATAGAATTTACACATGAAAAGTGACAAGTCATATGACAAATACACGCCGTGTAAAAGCACTTTAAATAAAATTCAGCTGCTGTCGTCGTGTTTTTCTTAGTTATTATTGATCAAATATTCACAATCCACTTCCAATTGGCAAATACAAAATTCTGCTTTTGTTTGAGTGAGATCTTTTCGTTTATTAATAAAATCGATCAAATCTGTTTAAAGTTTTTGATTTTACACTAACTTCTTTTTAAATATTCTGATTAGGGTTGGTTCGCGACACTCGACTGCGCCAGTAAAATAATCCAATGATTATTTTTTAGATTTTTATGTATATTAATTATTTTATTCTTTTAAATGTTTTACAAAATAAGTCTTTCTTCGAAGTTTTTTTAAATTATTAATCAATCAGAAAAATTAAAAATATGGAATTAGTAACAATACAAAATATGATAATATGATTTGAATATATAATATAACATAAAGTAAAAGTAAAGAGTTACAATAGTATTAGTAATATACAATAGTAATAGTAGTAATAATCATAATACATATATGTAACATGTATGTAACTATAGGGGGTTAACATGAGGAAAATTTTTTTAAGGATTTTTTTTGCTTTAGTCTGACCATTCTAACTCAATATATATTGCACGAAGGTCTTAAATTAAAAAAAATTCAATTTTTAAATTAAAAAAAAAAATATTTTTTTTTGAAATATTTACAAAACATTTTCAAAAATATATTTTTACAGAAAAATATTCGAAAAAAAAATTTCAATATTTCTTTGAAAATGAAAATAATGACTGTAACATAACATATATTTAATATTAAGAATATACATACATATGTATTTATGTATGTATGTATGTATGTATGTATGTATGTATGTATGTATGTATGTATGTATGTATGTATGTATGTATGTATGTATGTATGTATGTATGTATGTATGTATGTATGTATGTATGTATGTATGTATGTATGTATGTATGTATGTATGTATGAATGTATGTATGTATGTATGTATGTATGTATGTATTTATGTATGTATGTATGTATGTATGTATGTATGTATGTATGTATGTATGTATGTATGTATGTATGTATGTATGTATGTATGTATGTATGTATGTGTGTATGTGTGTATGTATATATGTATGTATGTATGTATGTATGTATGTATGTATGTATGTATGTATGTATGTATGTATGTATGTATGTATGTATGTATGTATGTATGTATGTATGTATGTATGTATGTATGTATGTATGTATGTATGTATGTATGTATGTATGTATGTATGTATGTATGTATGTATATATGCATGTATGTATGTATGTATGCATCTATGTATGTATATGGAGTAACATATTTTTTTAAATGCATTTGATTTTTAAATAGATGCATTAATAGGTACATTAAACACATAGACATCATCAGGATACCGATTACAAACTGTCAAAAATAAAATACACACGTTTATAGGTAAACGACTATTTTGAAGCCAGTACAGCTAGATGGCTACGAGACCACCGTTGTGGCTGTCGTCAACTTAGGCTAATTTCTATTTTATTCAATAAAAGAAAATGTCAAAAAATTGTAAATTTTAAATTCATATACAAACAAAATGTTTTGGAGGAAATATTTAAATTTTTTTGAAAAAGTTATTTAATTTTGTAAAAGCAAAATAAGTATTTCTACAACAATGTCAGAGTTAACGATGTAGCTGTCAGCTTCAATATCATTAAGTAGCTGACAACACGGCGACAATTGTAGCCAACGGAATTTGTTTTCATTTGTCTTCTAATTCTTTAAAGCACGAATAATAATATTTTCTCATACGACTTAATTTAAGTAAAGAGTCAAAAATATGCATAATGCTGTACATGTCTGTATAAATAAAATCACCGTGGTGAAGGGTATATAGGGAAGATTCGACACGGCCGAATATAGCACTTTTACTTGTTAATACTGGTTTTTCTATATAAAGTTTGACTTTTGTTAAGACATGTTGTTAAGTATGTTAATGATAGTAAATATAAGATTTACAAAGCAATAGAGTGATTGTCTAAAAAATATGCAAATTTGAACTCTGTTCCATTACACTTTGTAAAAAAGTAATAAATCAAAGATATCCAGAGTTTATTTGTCAAGCACAATAATCAAAAAAACTAAATATGTTTTTAGTCTATTTAATATTTTCATGAAACTTAAATAAAAAAATCTTAAAAATTATTTGAAAAAATCGTAAATAAATTCTAAATTGAAAATGTCAATCCGTGTACTATCTAAAACTTTAAAACCATTCACAAATGTTTCGACGTGGGAAAGATTAATAGTGAAACGTTTTAAGACAAAGTGCGCTCCATATGATGATCCCAAATGCTCTAAGAAAACGCTGGCAAAAGAGAAACCATGTCCTTCAAAAATACGCCGCTTAGAAGCAAAGGAAGAGCTTCCAAAGAATAATTCAATGTGGGAGAATCCCGAATGCTGTAAGGATCCTTGTCCTGAATTTTACCCTCGATTTGATGAGCTTTACTATGAAACCAGTGACAAAATGAGAAAAAAATACCAACAGACTTGGGTGTCTTGTCCGAAACTACAAATTAGACCAAAGAAACTATGCGTTCACGAGAAACTTAAATTTCCACCAATGGAAAAGAGACCACGTAGAGAAAAACCAAAAACTGCATGTGGTAATAGTGGCTGTAGACTTTGTATGGACAAGGGAGAGGGAAATTGCCCAAAAATTGTGATGTTTGGTTGTCGTGCACCTCGCACACCGCCCAAGTGTAAAAAGAACCGCTCAATAAGTGATTGTTTAAAAGAATGTACTCCCTACCCAAGCTTTTCGGAATGTATGCGAAATAAGCCGGATCCACTTCATCCAATTGAATGTAAATGCTTAAATCATCCAATGATGTGTGAAGTTTGGGCTGAAATGAGACGCCGAATGACGATTGTAAAAGGTTGACAAAAAAGTGTTTTATTTAATCTTCATTTATTTTTATATAAACAATTTGGTAAATCTTTTTCATTAATTGATTGAAATAAAAATGTCTGTATTTAAAAAGATTTTATTTTATCAATTTTCGCTTTTTTAAATTTCATTGTATATAATTTTCGCTTTTTTAAATTTCATTGTATGTAATTTTCGCTTTTTGTACAACACATGTTGAATTTCTTGGAGATAGTGTCATACAACTGTTTTTTATTCACCAAGGCGAATCTATCTGGCACGATCTGGAGGGTTACTGCGTATTTCGATTCGAAAAGGAAATCATTCGAATTTGTATGACCAATTTTCCTTTCGAATCGAAATACGCAGTATTTCCCCAGGGGTCTAGTCACCGCATTCGATATCGAGTAAAGTCTATCGTAATTTTTCATTTCGGTATCATGGCACTCGATATCTAATAAAAAGTATTGAAACGAAACTGAACGGAATGTAGAATACTAAATTTGACAAACTGAGAAAATTTCGATTCGAAAGAAAAATTGTTCGAAACAATGTAAAAGACATACAAATTCGAATGATTTTTCTTTCGAATCGAAATACGCAGTAACCCCCCAGAATAGGGGTGATTATTCAGCCTTATTGTATAAGGCGTTGTCGTATAAAAAACCAGGCGTTTTGAAAAATGCGTCTTGTATAAGCCTGGTACTCTGTTCAGTTTTTCATGCGGAATACTGTCAAACTACATACATACAAAATTTTTAAAAAAGTCGTGAAAAAATGTTGCAGAAGTAGTACTCTGTTTTAACTGTAGAAAAACATGAAATGTTTCTGACAATATTTTATCAAAACTGTGAAATAAAGCAAATGAGCATTATTTCATGTGGATTTTTTTTGTAAAATTTTTTGTGGAAAAATTTTTAAGACAATGTGATATATTTAAAAGTAATAACATTGTAAATTTCTTTCAAATCGCGAAATAGACACCACATTTTAAATGTCAAATTTTCCATGTGAAATAAATGGTGCTCAACATTTTTCACAAATTCGAAAAGAGTACTAGGCTTAAATCTATAACGCCAAAAATACGACTCAAAATCTAAATCTACTACAATTTTCCGTACCGTGTATGGCGTTATTGCCTTTAAAATACGACAAAGCCTGTCGTTGGAGTTTTTTATCACGACTGAAATAAAAACAGCAATTTAAATAAATTCGTCAAGTGCGAGTTAGACTCACACACGTAGGGTTCCGTACTATGTTCAGTATAATTTAAAAATTCCAGTTGTTTATTTATGTCTTATGGGACACCCTTAAATTTTAAAACTAAAGTAATAAAAATAAATTTAATATGTAATTCATTTTATAGCGGCCATGGTAATACACTTTCTATTAAAATATCAGAAGCCTACCTATTGGTAAATAAGGTAATATTCGTGAAAAACACGTTACTAATGGACACACTTCAATTTTAAGTATTTGTTATATCGGCCGAGGTAACACATATACTGTAAACATTTCAAGAGGGTATCTATTACGGTTTATAAAATCATGTCACTGTCGGAACACCCTTTAATTTTATTATTCATTATAGTGGCCATCGCAACTTCCTTTCTATAAATATATTAAGAGTCTACTTATTGCGATTAAAAAATAAGTCACTATAAGTGAAAAACATGTCACTGTCGGAACACCCTTTAATTTTTAGTAATTGTCATATCGGCCGTGGCAACACATCTTCTGTACAAAATTTCAAGAGTCTACCTCTTACGGTTCAAGTAATAAGGCTTTATACATGCAAATCACGTCACTGGCGGAAAACCCTTTAATTTTTATTATTTGTTATAGTGGACATAGTTCTACACCTCCTGTAAAAATTTCAAGATTCCACCCATTCATTCAAAACTTAGGATATATACATGCAAATCACGTAGCTATTGGAACACCCTTTAATATTTAAGTTCAACTTTGTATACTTGTCTATAAAACAAACATAGTTTTAATTACAGTATGCAAATTGTAAGTGATTTCCTCTTACAGCTCAAAAAAAAAACATAAACGTAAATAACACGTCACTTTTGGAACACTCTGCGTTTTAGTATTTTTTGCTATTGTGGCTGCAGTTATACACTTTTGGGAAAATTTTCAAGAGTGTACCTATTATGGTTCAAAACTTAGGCCTTACACATACAAAGCACACCACTATCGGAACACCCTTTAATTTTTAGGTTTATTTTTTTTAGACTTGTTTATAAAGCGAACTAAGTTTTAAATACTGTTTGTAAGAAATAAACACATATTCATAAATAACACCTCTCTATCGGAACACCCTATAAGTTTTAATATTTTTTGCTATAGCGGCCATAGTTATACACCTTTGGTAAAATTTTCAAGAGTCTATATATTATGGTTCAAAACTTAGGCCTTATACATGCATATCACTCCACTATCGGAACACCCTTTAATTTTTAGGTTTATTTTTTTCAGACTTGTTTATATAGCGAACTAATTTTAATTTAGTACTTGCATATTTTTAGTGAATTCCTCCTACAGTTCAAGAAATAAGCACATATTCGTGAATAAGACCTCTCTATCGGAACACCCTATAAGTTTTAGTATTTGCTAGTATAGCGGTCACAGTTATATACTTTCTGTGAAAATTTCAAGCGCCTACCTATTACGGTTCAAAACTTAGGCCTTATACTTAGGCCTTATGGGAACACCCTTTAATTTTTAGATTTATTTTTTTATACTTGTTTATATAGCGAACTAAGTTTTAATTACTGCGTACATATTTTTAGTGTATGCCTCCTGCAGCTCAAGAAATAAACACATATTTGTGAATAACACCTCTCTATCGGAACACCCTATAAAATATTTGCTTATTTCTTGAACTGTAGGAGGAATACACTAAAAATATGCAAGCAGTAATTAAAACTTAGTTCGCTATATAAACATGTCTAAAAAAATAAACCTAAAAATTAAAGGATGTTCCGATAGTGGTGTAATTTGTATGTATAAGGCCTAAGTTTTGAACCATAATAGGTAGACTCTTGAAATTTTCACAAACTTATCGGGTGTTCCGAAAGTGAGGTGTTATTTGCCTTTATGTCTTTATTTCTTGAGCTATAGGAGGCAACCACTTAAAATTTGCAGACAGTAATTAACACTATGTTCGCTTTCTAAACAAATATATAAAATTAAACCTTAAAATTAAAGGGTGTTCCGAGAGTGACGTGCTTTGCGTGTATATGGCCTAAGTTTTGAACGATAATAAGTAGACTCTTGAAGTTTTTACAGGAGGTTTATTACTATGGAAACTATAACAAATCAAAAAATTAAAGGGTGCTCCGACAGTGACGTGATTCTCATGTATAACGCCTTATTTCTTGAACCGTAATAGGTAGATTCTTAAAATTTTGTACAGGAGATATGACAATTACATGACCGATATGACCATTACTAAAAATTAAAGGGTGTTCCGAAAATGACATGATTTTCACATATAGTGACTTATTTTTGTAATCGTTATAGGTAAACTCTTTATATATTCATAGAAAAACAATACAAAATTAAAGGGTTTTCCGACATAGACATGATTTTTACTTAAATAGCCTTATTTTTTGAACCGTATTAGGTAGACTCTTGAATTATTTACAGTAGATGTTGTACTTCGGCCGCTGTAACAATTGCTAATTACTAAAGGGTGATCCATCAGTGACATGTTTTTCACGTATATTACCTTATTTTTTGAACCGCAATAGGTAGGCCTGATATTTTTATAACAACAATTCCTAAAATTTAAAGGGTGTTCCAATAGCGATGCAATTTTCGCAAATATGATTTTGATTTTAAAAATAAAGGGTGCCCCATAAGACATGAAAAATTAAGAACTTCAATTTATAAAGCCCTACTAAATATAGGACGGAACCCTACATGTGTGAGACTTACTCGCACTTGACTGATTTAATTTTCTTCTTTTTTGAATGTTCACTAATAATGCAAGGATAAAATAATTAAACAAGATTAATTTTGTCACTTACCAATCTAATTACTGCAGAAGGCCTTCTCCATGACTTTGGCGTGTGCTACAGTTAGGAATGTAAATATAATACAACATTATGATATTCTTGCATTAGTTAGTTAATAGTTGAAGTTCAATGTTAAATACTATTTTATGTTGGGTTTTATGAGTTTTGATTGGAATAGCGTACGTCCACTGGTGTCAAAAACTCTTCTAAGCTTATTTTTTGTTTGTTTTTAAACGGTCTTAATTTTCTATAAATAACAATAATAAATGATATTGATGTAGTTGTTTCCGATTCCATCCGCATCTTTGGTTCAATAGTTAGTTATGCGGTAGACATTAACATAACGTGAGCGATATAGCTACTCTTGATTTTCACCTGTAATATGGGGAGGAATATGTTGATCTATCATACACTGAACCAAAAATTTAACTAAATACTGTAAAATTGAATTGAAGACAAGTAGGTTGTTATACAGCTAACAAACTTTGTAGGCAAATCTACATATTATTTTTGTAAAAAATATATTTTTTTTAAATTCCTTATATTGAAGAAATTTCTTCAATATGATTCTTTCTTTTGTTATTTAACAGGGTGTAAAAATTATAAAATATAAGTTAAATTAACTAAAATTTTTAGTTAATTTTTTATAAAATTTTTTTCTTTGCAATACTTTTCATCATTAGATAAAAATATGCGATTATATTGCATATTTTTATCTTATGATAACATGAAAACAAAACTGCATATCATTCGTGCTTTTTCGCTTTTTTTCCTTTTTTAACCGACTTCAAAAAAAGAAGGAGGTTATCAATTCGTCTGTGTGTTGCTTTTTTTTTATGTATGTGCCTTCAGAACTCGGTCATTTCTGAACCGATTTTAAAAATTTTTGCGTCATTAGAAAAGTTATGGCTGCAGATTGGTCCCATTTTAAAAACAGTTTAAAAGTTTAAAAATTAAAGGGTGTCCCCATACAACATACATGTTTTTTACGTGTATTATGAACTTTATAAGTCACCCATTTAAAATTAGAAAAAAGTGCGTAATTTCACCTTTATGGTCCTATCTTTTGAACCGTTATAGACAAACACTTGAAAGTTGCACAGAATGTTCGTTACTATGTCTGTTATAATAAGTATAAATATTTAAAATTATAAATTAAAGGGTGTCCCATTAGTTGGTTTATTTTGATATATATATGGCCAAACTTTTGAACCGTTATAGACAGACAGTTGAAATTTACAAAGAACTTGTATTGCTAATTGCTAAAATAACAAGTGTAAAATATGAATTTGGAAATTAAAGGCTGTCCCAATAGTTAATGTAAAAGTGATATATATGGCCAAAATTTTCAACTGTTATAGATAGACAGTTGAAATGTACAAAGAACCTATATTGCTTAGTCCGCTATTACAACAAGTATAAAATTTGGATAAATTAAAAGGTGTCCCCATTATTGATGTAATTTGACCTTTATGTCCTTATCTTTGGAACCGTTATAGACAAACACTTGAAAAATAGACAGAATGTTCACTACTATGTCTGGTATAACAACAAGTATAAATATTTAAAATTGGAAATTAAAGGGTGTCCCAATAGTTGATGTAATTTGATGTATATGGACACAAAGTTAAATTTTACAAAGAATCTGTATGACAAAGTTCTCTTTAACAAGTATTTATATTAAAATTTGAATTTAAAGGGTGTCCCAATAGGTGACGTCATTTGATATATATGACCCTATCTTTTAAATAGTTATTGACAAACACTTAACAATTAGACAGAATGTCCATTACTATGTGTGTTAAAATAAGTATAAATATTTAAAATTATAAATTACAGGGTGTCGTAAAAGTTTATGTAATCTGATGTAACAAGTATAAAATTTGAACTCGGAAATTACAGGGTGTCGCAATAGTTAGTGTAATTTTATTGGTTTGACCTGAAAAAGCACAGAGCCCTGGGGTCTTGTGCCCCTATATACTGCGGAAGTACTGCTCCCCCGGTAGAAAATCGACTGATATTTGTTTTAGATTATTGAATTCAAAAATTAGTTTTTTTATCTGAATTGACAGTTTGTGCAATGACATTTAAAAAATCCCGCTACAATCTTCCTCGAATATAATATAATCATTGTATAATTACCGTTTTAAAGAAACATGATTTTAAGTTTGTCTGTTTTGAAGTCGGTTTTTTTTTTGCAAGAATTATTAAGAAGATTAAACGAATAAAGCTTTTAGTTCATGTTGCAAGCATTTACTATGAAATATTATACAAAAAACATAAACTGAAAAATTTTCTATTTTATATGTAAATTCAAATAATTTTCCTGAAGTTAAATTTAACGTAATTTCTTCTATTTTACAGCTCTTTTTTCATTTTTATATAAGCCGTTTTCTTTGAAAGTGGTGTAAGTGTATTTTATTTAATATGGGGATATTTCAGGTTTTACATTTGAATAATTTGAAATATATGTATATAAAAAAATGGTATCTGTAGTATGTTATTCTAGTGTAATGTTATTTTTAAATATTAAATTGATTTAAATTTATAATGTAATCATATTTTAGGTTTTATTAACAAAAATTTTTTCTTTAAATGACTTCAAAAGGAGTTACACCACTTCAAAATCAGCAAAAAGTGAAAATCTTACATTTACAAAATATTAACTACGGCACAATACACAATAAAAATAAATAAAAAATAAACAACATTATTTATACTCGTATTATTAATATATTTTAACTTTTTTCATTGTGATCAAGTCATAAAAATACTCATGATGTGTTGGAGGGATATATGGTAATGAATCAATCATATCTGTCAATTTTTCCAATGTGACGAAACTCCGAAAAACTATAAAAATTTTTATGTCATTTACAATGTTGCCACACATTTAAAAAAGCACTAAAGAAATTATGTAGTACAATTTTGAACTAAATAGTAGAATGTCTTTGAGGATAGTGGACTTACGCCATTTTCAAAGTAATTATATTTGTAGTTTCATTAACTACATATAATGATAAAAACAATGAAAATGTTAACAGATTTTTTTGAAAAAAGTTTATAAATAAAAAGTTCATAGTAAATTGTATTCACTTTTATCATTAACTAATTTTTTGTCAAAATAGACTTATATCACTTTCAAAGAATATATATTCAATTTTCTTCAAAAATAAAATTAAAAAAACTTGTAATATAAACGAAAAATTTGTCAAATCAACGGCCAAATTAGTCATATTAACTTCTTTTAGGATGTAAATTTAATTAATTTTATAGGTGGTTTTCTTCGAATGTTTTACTACTGTTTTAACAATTTTTTTTGTTAATTTAACAGAATTTTATTTAAATTTTAATAAGTTTTTTCAATCTTTATTGAAATATGTTTCTTACGAAAAAAATCTGTTTATATGAATAAAATTACTTTATATGAATAAATCGCATATATAGATATAAATAAAAATAAAGTTGATTTAACTATTTTTGTCGTTAAGGTTCAACTAATTTTTTTCGTTAATATTACCTATGATTTTTGGTTCAGTGTATAACACTATCAGGAATTATTTCCTCCAGATAAGAAAGCATTTGTTTTATGTACTGCAATAAGAAAATTGTCACGCTTTTGGGTAGTGGACACGTTATTTAGTGGCATTCAACTAAAATGCAAAAAAACATACTCTGCACATTTGCACGCAATTTCTATTTGGTTTCAGATGTTTTAGGCTGGAATTCTTATTCAGGGTTAATCCACTTGGTAATTGGCACCCTCTTTTACCAAGATTTATAAAGTTAATTATGGTCTCTGAAAGAGAAAAAATTAAAGGTTATTATGTCAGTGATCGAGATAGATCATACGGTTATATTTGCTCACCTCAATGTTGGGAATTTATTAATTTGACTTAAAGAAATAGACCACCTGTAACACGTTTATGGGGATGTATTAAAACTTTGCAACCTTTTTGTTCAGCAGCCAACCGGAAAAGGATCTTTGAAATCTTGAATGTCAAAACTTAAAGTAAGGCAAATGTCATGTGACTTCTGACGTAAAATGTTGATAGTATGTATATGAAAGGTCCAGCTTAAAAGCTTGTTTACTTTTTTATCATCATGCATTTGGCTGAACTGAAGACTGTTTCTTGTCAATAGGCACATACCTACCTCTAGGTTCATTTTCCAAATTATATGACCTTAGTGAATACAGAAAATGTTATTATACCGCTGAACTGCAATTATTTTACCCATAAGTTTTAATTCTAATACTACCTGCTAGAATTTAACAAATCTGTTTCGGTTAGCTCAGACAACCTCTTATGCGTAACCCATATCATCATTACTATCCGTGCCGAAAACAGTAAATACTAAAAGGGGGAAAAATAATAGAAAGGTTACTTATTTCAAATTTTATTTTTTATTTGGATTTTGACAGTTCAACTTACATTCAGCCTTATTGTGTAAGGCGTTGTCGTTTAAAAAATGCGTATTGTGTAAGTCGATAACGCCAAAAATACGACTCAAAATGAAAATCTACTACAATTTTCCGTACCGTGTATGGCGTTATTGCCTTTAAAATACGACAAAAATTGTCGTTGGAGTTTTTATTTCGACTGTTTTTATTTCGACTGAAATAAAAACAGCAATTAAAAAAATTAAAAACAAGAAGTAAGTCATTCAACGGTATTAGTTTTCTTCAAAAGTATTTTCTAAAAATATTTTGGGTGAAAAATGCGGAGATTTGGTTAAGATGCTGTGATATTTTTTTTAATTTTTCCGTTGTGTACGTAAATTTTTTTTTTTGATATTTGAGCTACGAACTTCGCTTATTAGATTTGCTTTATTAGAATTCATTTCTTAAACATATTCGGCTGGACCGATCTGTAGAAAAAAACAATAAAATTCACTGAAGATTAATTCAAATTGGATTTTTCAGTGAATCTCTAAATAGAACATATTCTATAATTTTAGCAATTCGTAACGGACATGTTATTTAATCTACATACGTGTATATACTTCGAAATATCCGCAAAAAGATGCAATATGCTGAACACTAAGTATGACATATGTACATATTTACGCTCCAAGCAACTCATGGTCTATATGAGTTATTAGCAAGGTGAAGCTCTCATTTAAAGAAGTTGAAGACGACCTTATACCCTTCACCACGGTGATTTTATTTATACAGACATGCAGTACATTATTACAGCATTATCCATATTGTTGACTCTTTACTTAAATTATGTCGTATGAGAAAAATTCATTATTCATGCTTTAAAGAAATAGAAGACAAGTGAAAACAAATTCCGTTGGCTACAATTGTCGCCATGTTGTCAGCTACTTAATGATATTGAAGATGACAGCTACATTGTAAACTCTGATATTGTTCTAGAAATACTTATTTTGCTTTAAAATAACTTTTTCAAAAAATAAATATTTCCTCCAAAATTTTTGTTTGTATAAGAATTTGTAATTTACAATTTTGTGACATTTTCTTTTGTTGAATAAAATAGAAATTAGCCTAAGTTGACGACAGCCACAACGGTGGTCGTGTAGCCATGTAGCTTTGCTGGCTTCAAAATAATCGTTTACCTATAAACGTGTGTATTTTATTTTTGGCAGTTTGTAGTCGGTATCCTGATGATGTCTATGTGTTTAATGCATCTAGGTTTTAAAACAGAGATATCATCTATTTAAAAATCAAACGCATTTCAAAACATCAAACGCATTTAAAATAAATTAGTCAAGTGCGAGTTAGACTCACACACTTAGGGTTCCGTAATATGTTTAGTAGAACTTTAAAAATTCAAGTTGTTAATTTTTTCATGTCTTATGAGTCACCCATTAATTTTAAAATTAAAGTCATGATTGCATCACTGTTGGAACACCCTTTAAATTTTAGCAATTTTTGTTATAGCGGCCATGGTAATACACTATCTATAGAAATATACATGAGCCTACCTTTTGCGGTTCAAAAAATAAGGTAATATACGTGAAAAACATGTCACTGATGGAACACCCTTTAGATATTAGTAATTGTTACAGCGGCCGAAGTACAACATCTACTGTAAACATTTTAAGAGGCTACCTATTACGGTTCAAAAAGTAAGGCTATTTAAGAAAAATCATGTCTCTATCGGAACACCCTTTAATTTTGTTATTTGCTATGGCGGCCATGGCAATTCTCTGTCTAGGAATATATCAAGAGTCTACATATTACTATTAAAAAAAATAAGTTACTATACGTGACAAACATGTCACTGTTAGAACACCCTTTAATTTTTAGTAATTGTCATAACGGCCATGGCAACACATCTTCTATACAAATTGGAAGAGTCTACTTATTACGGTTCAAAAAATATGTCGTTATACATGCAAAAGACGTCACTGTCGGAAAACCTTTTAAGTTTGTATTCTTTTTATAGGGGTCATAGTAATACACCATTTGTGAAAATTTCAAAAGTCTATCTATTATGGTTAAAAAATTGTGCATATAAATTACGTCACTGTCGGCACACCCTTTAATTTTTACTATTTGTTAAAGTGGTTATAGTAATACACCTCCTGTAAAAACTTTAAGAGTCTACCTATTATCGTTTAATACTTATGCCATATACATGCAAATCACGTCCTATCGGAACACCCTCTAATTTTTAGGTTTAAAATTATATACTTGCTTATAACGCGAACATAGTTTGAATGCAAATTTTAAGTGGTCTGCAAATTTTAAGTGGTTGCCTCCTATAGCTCAAGAAATAAAGACATAAAGGCAAATAACACATCACTTTCGGAACACCCTATAAGTTTTAGTATTTGTTGCTATAGTGGCCACAGTTATACATTTTTTGTGAACATTTCAAGAGTCTACCTATTATGGTTCAAAACTTAGCCCTTATACATGCAAATCACACCACTATCGGAACACCCTTTAATATTTAGGTTTATTTTTTTAGACTTTTTTATAAAGCGAACTAGGTTTTAATTGCTGTTTGTAAATTTTGAGTGTATGCCTCCTACAGTTCAAGATATAAACACATATTCGTGAATAACACCTCTATATCGGAACATCCTATAAGTTTTAATGTTTGTTTCTATAGCAGCCACAGCTATACATCTTCTGTGAAAATTTCAAGAGTCTACCTATTATGGATCAAAACTTAGGCTTTATACATGCAAATCACACCACTATCGGAACACCCTTTAATTTTTATTTTTATTTTTTTATAGTTGTATATATAGTTAACTATGTTTTAATTACTGTTTGTAAATTTCAAGTGTGTCCCACCTACAATTCACGAAATATGCACATATTCGTGAATTACACCTCTCTATTGGAACACCCTATAAGTTTTAGTATTTGCTACTATAGCGGCCACAACTATACACCTTTTAAGAAAATTTCAAGCATCTACCTATTATGGTTCAAAACTTAGGCCTTATACATACAAATCACACCACTATCGGAACACCCTCTAATTTTTAGTTTTATTTTTTTATAGTTGTATATATAGTTAACTATGTTTTAATTACTGTTTGTAAATTTCAAGTGTATCCCACTTGCAATTCACGAAATATGCACATATTCGTGAATAACACCTCTCTATTGGAACACCCTATAAGTTTTAGTATTTGTTGCTATAGCGGCAACAGCTACACATCATCTGTGAAAATTTTAAGAGTCCATATAACGCTTTCTTTAATTTCAAAACTTTGTCGGGAAATCGCTCATCTATGAACTGCTCAGGTTGCGCCATATATACCTCATCAGTTAACTCGCTATTTAGGTACGCCGTTGATACATCCATTTGATGTAGATGGAGCTGATATTCCGATGTTTCTGTATAATTTATGCCATATTTTTGTGCGTAACCCTTTGCAACTAATCTAGCCTTAAAACGTTCAATATGGCCTTCCGTGTTCTTTTTCAATGCAAAAACCCATTTACATCCTATGACCTTCTGACCATGTGGTAGCTCCGATAACTCCCAAGTATCATTTTTAAGAAGTGCTTTATACTCCTCCTGCATCGCACTTAGCCAATATTCAGAGTACTCACTTGATAATGCCTCGTTTACTGTTTCAGGAATTGTAATATTGTCCGCACACATCATATTTAAAGTATTATACTGCTTTCTTGGTCTCCCTGGTCGGCCTGTTCGAACTAGTCTTGGTCTGCCTGGTCCATTGTGACTCCCATTTTTTGTCTGAAATCCGACAAGTTCTGAGCCCTCCATTATAGCATTAGGATTTGGATTTTCTTCTTCTGCAGACTCGAACTCACTGTCACTTTTGTTTTCATCATCGTGTTGTACAATATTTTTCTCGTGCGGCTCACCATCATGTTTTATTTCTAAGCTTAGGATTTCTTTTTCATCCTTACATTGAAATTCTTCATTATCTTTCATCAAAGGATCTTCAATAAAGTAAACATCGCGACTTATTATTATCTTTCCTGTTGTTTTCTCAAATAGTCGATAAGCTTTTGATGTTTCCGAATAACCAACCATGATGCATTCTTTTCCTTTTGGACGGAACTTGTGATGATGAGTTTTGTCTAATGCGATTGCTATGCAACCAAAAGTTTTAAAATGACGTACATTGGGTTTTTTATTATACCAAACTTCATATGGTGTACAATTATTTAACGCTTTTGTAGGCGACCTATTTCTAATGTAAGCGGCAGTGTTCACAGCTTCTGCCCACAAAGACTCGTCAACGTTAAAATAAAGTAGCATTGCTCTGGCCATTTCAACTAACGTTCTATTGTAGCGCTCAGCTACCCCGTTTTGTTGCGGTGTATGGGGTACAGTTAGTTGTCGCTTAATTCCATTTACTTTCAAAAAATAATCAAAAGCCTTATTAACAAACTCCGTGCCATTGTCAGATCTAAGCATTTTTATCTTCTTTCCTGTTTGACATTCAACCAAAGTCTTAAATTCTTTAAAAATTTCCAATGTTTGGCTCTTATTCTTCAAAAAATAAACGAATACATATCGAGATCGATCATCAATAAACGTTAAAATATAACGTGCACCACCAAAAGAATTTCTATTTATTGGACCACAAATGTCTGTGTGAATTATTTCTAATAATTCTGTTGCTCTATTTTCAGAACTGGAAAACGGTTTTGTTGTGCATTTACTTTTTAAGCAAGTGCTACAGTTAATTACTTTGGGAAATTTTACATTAAGGCCATTAACCAAACTCTTTTGCGTTATTTCGTTTAAGCTAGACACATTCAAATGTCCGTAACGGTTGTGCCATTTCATAACTTCGCACATGTTCGTTGTCGCCATAAACAAAGAGTTATTTGTCGCGGAATACAAAAACAAATCTCCTACCTTTTTTGCGCGTAATATGGTTTTTCCTTTTTTGTCAATTATCTTAGCTTCTCTGCTGTTAAATTTTACAACATCTTTTACAGCTACTTTGCCCACAGAAATAAAATTACATTGTAGATTAAGTACAAATAACACATCATTTAACACAATGTTACATTCTTCAATGCAAACTGTACCTCTACCCACTGCTTCAATCTTGTTTTGACCTGCTAGAGTGATTAATTCTTTATGCGTTTCGAATGTTTCAAAAAGGTTACGGTTAGAACATAAATGAGCAGACGCACCGCTGTCTAGACACCACACATTGCTATTTAATGAACTGTTGTTGTTGGTTGCTGCAAATACGGAGTATGCGCGTGTGTTTTTCTTTTCTTCTTGTACTGTTCTATTGCCTGATTCTGTTTTGTTGTTTCTGCATTGAGCTGCGTAATGACCTCTGCGACCGCATTTAAAACAATTAAAATTTGGGTTTTTCTTGCCGGCTTGACGAATTTTCTCGCTGTTGTTGTTATTTCCGTTTCTACTGACGTTGCTGTTGTTTCGTTTATTTAATTGAGACATAAACACTTGTGCACCTTCTTCAATTTGCTCACCAGCTTTTCTTTTTTCACCTTCTTCTGTCAATTTTAATTTCAGTGCACTGAGCTTTGGTAGATCATCTCTTGTCTCTAGAGCTATGACAAAATTTTCATAGGATTTAGGCAAACTTGCTAGGAGCATTATAACAAACAACTCATCTTGAAGCTCTATTCCAATTTCAGCTAACTTTTCCACAATTGATGAAAACTTGCAAACATATTGCTGAACACAGTCTGCTTCTCCCATTCTCATATTAAGAAGTTGTTTAAAAAGTGAAACTTTCCTTACCGGTCCTTTAGGTCTATGTACTTCACGCAATGTGTTCCAAGCTGCACCAGCTGATGAACAATTCTTTATATAAGAAATTTGCATAGGCGTAACACTTAAAATTATAGTCGACGTTGCCTTTTCATCCCGTTTCATCCATGCTGTTATTTCATCCGGTACCGTTGGTTTATCATCACAAATGGTTGACCACAAATCTTGATGAATTAACACAGCTTTAATTTGGATGCTCCACGAGTCGTAATTCGTTTCATCCAACTTTTCAATACTATACATTGATGAACTCATTTTAACTTTATTTAAACTCCTGTCTTTTCACTTCTTTTTATTATTACTTTAAACTTTGTTTTTTACTTTTCACTAGAGCACTCCTGGGCACATAACCTATTGGTATTTTTCCGCTCAATTAAAAGACAGTCTTCTTGCTTCAATAGTTTATTACGACTAAAAAATATCACAATGATTTATAATGCTTAAATAAGAAAAATCTAGGTTTAAATTTTAAGGGTTGAATAATAAAACATTAAAAGAAAGAGTAAGCTATATTTAAAGAAAAAATATGAGTGTTGCAAGGCAGGCTTAAATTTAAAATTCAATATCATAACACATATGTATATTCTTAATATTAAATATATGTTATGTTACAATCATGACTTTCCGTTTCAAAGAAATATTGAAATTTTCGTTTTAATTTTTCGAAAATTGTATGTAAAAAGTTTTTGTAAAAATTTTTTTTTAAAAATTTTTTGTAAAATTTTATACGAAAATTTTTTGAAAATTTAAAAAAAAAATTTTTTTCGAATATTTTTCTGTAAAATATCTTTTTGAAAATGTTTTGTAATTTTTTTTGTAAATATTTTTGCAAAACAAATTTAAAAAAATTTTTTTATAAATTTTATTAAAATTCTTTTTGTTAAATTTAGGACTTTTCTGCAATCTATATTGAGTTAGAATGGTGAGACTAAAGCGAAAAGAAATCCTTCCAAAAAAAAAATTCCTCATATTGACCACCCACGTGCCTTTTAACTGCTCCTATTTACCAGTGGGTACCCTGTGGGTCCCTTGGCTACCTCTATGTGTATTGCTTTCTATTAAGGTCTCTAATACAAATCAAAGCAGAAAAACCCTACCAATCTAAAAACAAAAAAATTGCCCCTCGCAGGGGGTAATTGATCTCCCGAGATCTGCATGCACTCCTTGTGATCTACCTCTCGCAGTCTAATAATTATTTGACCAAAAAGGCAAAACAGAATCATTAAAGCAGAAAAAAATTTAAAAAAACGTGAAAAAAATATAGGTGGGAGTGGTTTTTGGCCCGCAGCCTCCAAAGGAATGATCCGATGTTGCTGAATTGCAATACCAAAATTTTCGAAACTTAGATATACCCTTTTCACCTGTGGTGAAGGCTATAAAAATGTGACAAAAATATAGGTGGGCGTGGTATTTGGCCCGCAGCCTCTAAAGGAATGATCCGATGTTGCTGAATTACAATTCCAAAATTTTCGAAACTATGCCTGACAGTTTTGTGTGCTTAAATTTTTTTATCTCTTCTGGTGCCTTGGCAAATGACATTACAACACTAACACGGACAAACGGAGGACGGACATTTAATTTTATAAAGCAAAATACATAAGTATTTCTTCAACAATGTCAGAGTTTACGATGAAGCTGTCGTCTTCAATATCATTAACTAGCTGACAACACGGCGACAGTTGTAGCCAACGGAATTTTTTTTCATTTGTCTTTTATTTCTTCCAATTTTTTTCTTCTCTTTTGTTAGGTTGTCTTTAAAATATTCCATACAAATTTACAAGAAACGAATTGGGGAAAATCGGTAATTGCTATATATGCTCAATTCAGAGGCTTGTAACTTTTTAACGAAACGTGCTATCAGAACAAAACACTATTTCATTCTAAATTTTAACAAGAATATAGTTGATAAGTTAAAATAATTGTTTACTCCAGTCGTTGTCCAAATGTTCGTCGCTGTAAACAATGTACATATGTATTTTATATGTAAAAATAACCCAGTTAATTACTCCGGCGATTGTGCGCAGGCGGCAGTAAAAACGGCTGACATAGGACACGAGTTTTTAATTGGCCCACTCGTGTTTTTCTCTCTACTATAAAAAGTATTAAAGTGTCGGTGTTTCTTTTTAACTAAATTAAATAAAATGAAAAGTGTAAATTATATAAATTAAAAGCGAAGAAAACAAAAAAAAAAACTAACTTAAGAGCAAACAAAAGACAATAAAAAGACAAAAGAAAATAAAACCTAAACTTAAACATAAACAAACCAAAAGGTGGTTGTTTTATTTTTCTGTGTGTGTGTGAGCCACGCAAATTTTTTTGAATAACTCCATTGGGAAAGTCCATAGGAACCAGCGCTCTTCAACGCTAGCGGAGGTAATATTTTGGTCCTTCTCCCGGCAAATTGGAAAAAAATGCGTACGCTGAATTTTTTAAATTTATGTTGCATAGTGAGGTTATAATACCTATAAAAATTTTGCGCGTTATTTGCTTAAAATAAGGTGCCATTTTTGCTGCAGCCCGTTACACATATATTTTGTTGATCTTTTTTTAACTTCGAGAAATTTATGTCGTCCATCTTTTCGGTACGAGTTTTTTCTGTGACTCCTAGATTCGACTTGTGGCGCGAAAACTATTTTTGTACTTAAACTATTTTTTGTAATCTCTGCCTTTTTGAATTTTTTGCCGTTTTGAATAGTTTTAAAATAATACAAAATGTCGATTTTTGAAAAATATATGCGTGCGGCAGAAGAACTCAAATGATGCTTTTGAGTTCGAAAAAAGTGAGTTGAGTAGAGCATGGGTAAAGTATAAAAAGCTTTATTATGAGTGTTCAACAGATACGGTAGAGAAGAAAAAGGAATTAGTAGTGGTTCAATGAAAACACCCACAAGTAAGAAAATCGTACATACGGTGTATAAATATTCTTTCAAAAGCTAGACAGGATTTGGGTGAAGAAGTTAAAGAAAATGTAGAAGCAGCAGTTCCCAACCTTTGTGGTTCCATATCCGTGCATCCTTGCGACACAGCCGTTTTTCAAGGGGATTACGTTTCGTGGCCCACATTTAGGGACATGTTTTTGGCAATTTATATAAACAATAATAGACTTAGCCCAGTTGAAAAATTATTTTATTTGTTCGGAAAAACAGATGGTGAGGCTCGAGAAATAAATAGAAACATTGCTTTAAAAAGTGAAAATTTTGAAATAGCGTGGAATAACTTAAAAAGCCAGTATGAAAACAAGCGTATTTTAATAAATAGTCAACTCAAGGCTCTTTTCAATTTAGCTCCATGCACACAAGAGTCTGCTCCAGAGATAAAAAGGCTCCAAAGGGAGATAAATAATTGCATGGCAGTATTGAAGTTATATAATGTTGACATTAGTTCTTGGAACCCGATTTTCGTATTTCAATGCTCATCACATCTCCCGGAAAACACATTAAACCTTTGGGAGCAATCTGTAAAAAATAAAACAGAG